>CAJQZJ010000343.1:15504-98345 GCA_907164525.1 Lophiomys imhausi | reverse complement strand
CGACATGTTAATTAATTAGAGCACTGCAGTACTGCACACCCAACAGCAACATGATTAATTAATTAGAGCATGCAGTACTGCACACCCAACAGCGACATGGTCTGTCACCACGTGCAAAGACAGCATTTGCTGGATACTTTGCTCCTGGAATCACTGGTCTCCTGGACAGTTTACCTTTAAAAGGTGACTAAACACAAAGAGAAATAGCGCATATAGATCAGTAGGACCTGGAAAGGAGGGGCACAAACCACACACATGAAGGCTTCCTTATATAATGCTTTTGAATGGAGATACGATGTAAAAGTGGACAAAGATGGCTTTGTTATGAAATTATACAGCCATGACTTAAAACAATCTAACTATAAAAAAAGAAGACTTCTCACATTCTTCCCAGTCCTGATGTTTTCAAAGTTTCTAGGCCACATTTGTAAGGAACTCAATAAAACATTTTAGTATAAATTCATTAAACATCTTTCTCATATGATCTTTCTAACTCTTAAGAAATTTTTATAATATTTTCAATATTTATACTATTTGGCCAACACCAAGAAGTTCTGTCCAACTCATAACTGAGGAATGCTAAGTGTGATGTGGTTTGCTGGGAGCCTCACTTACGCTACCCTCTCCTCCTTTTCTCTTTAGTTCTCTTGTCTCTTTTATGTCTAACAGGAAAGATTAAGTTTAGGATATTTCTCTTAAAATGACAGGTGTGTGGCAGTGCAGATGCTCACATGAGTAGCTTTTTTTTCATTCTTGGGTAAATAAGAAACCATTTGACAGCACTATCTAAAATTTTTCAACCAGTAATTACTTTGAAAGTTTTATCAAACATTCTACAAAACACATTTAAGTTCCAAAGATAAGCCTAGTAATTTTCTTGTTTTCTTTTTCAAGTTGTTTCAATGAAGCAGCCAAATAGGCCTGAGTTTTATTCCTGACACACAGCTCATCATGACAACCAGGTAAGGGCACCAAAGGAGTCTCCTACTCACTTATACACATCAAAAGAACACAAGATCTTACAAATGTCCTCATTTTTTATTCAAGTTGTTAAGTTCAAATTTGAACAAACAGACACAAATAATAATGTAATAAAAAAGAAAATATGGGAATTACCGAAGGGGGAAAAATGTCACCTGGAGGATTGCTAAAAAAATGTCAGTTAGTTTTATCAGCAATTCCAGAGCAAAATGAAAAGTCTAAAAAGGAATAACACTGCCTATTATAGGCTGTAATGGCAACCAAATACAACCAATTCAAAGCCCTGGCTACTCTAATTAATACTTAATATGTTCATGGATGGAAGATCTATGTCTACTTTCCCTACATCAGTCCATTAATGGAATCCAATAACTTTTTTTTTAAAGAAGGAGACTGGCTGATTATCATATGTGTAATTCAAGAGTTACTTTAAAACTATAGTAACTAAGACTGTAGTCTTAAACTTACACCGTGATACAAAGAGATCAGTGGAACAGAACAGAGTCCAGAAGTAGACCACACATGGTAGAGAGATTCTCTTGTGTCTGTATGAAAGCTTCACTTGCAATAAAAAAAGCTGACTGGCCTATAGCTGAGGCAGGAAATAGGAGGTGGGAGTTCTGGGAGAAAGAAAGGATGTTTGGGATACAGTCAGGCACAGGACAATTTGCCCAGGACACAGGAAAACAGACGCATGAAACAGAGGAGCGGTAACTAGCCACATGGCAGAACTTATATTAGAATAAATAGGTTAATTAAGCCACAAGCTAGTTGGGGAACATGTCTAGCTATATTGGCCTAGACTTTTGTTCACTAATTTATTTTCCCATTTATTGATATTAACATCTCAGAGTCATTATTCTGGGAACGGGGATAATGGTGGAAAAACATGAGCTTACAGAAAACACCATATAACAACACATACGTGATCAACTGACTCTACAAGGTATTGCAGCAGCAATGCAATGAGGAGAGACAAGTATTTTGGTCAGCTTTCTGTTACTGTAACAAATACCTGAGATAAATCATTTTAGAAGGAAGTAAGGTTTGTTTGGCTTAAGGTTTTGGAGTCCATAGTCAGATGGACTTATTATTTGGCCCTGTAGTAGCAGATTAAATGGTTGCCTGAGCATGTGGTAAGTGTGGCTTGTTCATCTCTTGGTAACAGGATTTCAATATTCCCTTCAAGGACATGCCCCAAAGACCTAAGTTGTTTGTACCATTACCCAAGACCCAGGCATCAACACATAGGCCTCCAAGGAATATTCAAGATCCAAACTATAGCTATTTCCATATACAGAATAGTTTTAAAATGAGTAAATATTCACATGGTAAACATAACCTCAATCACTATCTTGCTCATAACACAAAAAGGAATTCAGGGTGAATCAGAAACAAAAACATAAAACACAGAGCCGGCTGGGCATGGTGGCAATACCCCTGTGATTCCAGTCCATGGAAGGCAAAAAGCAGACAATCTCAAGCTGCAGGGAAGCCTGGACTTCACAGGGAAACCTTCTAGAAATAGAACAAGGGCTGGGAATGTAGCTCAGAGGTAGAGCGCTTGCTAAGCCTGTACAAGGCTGGAGGTTCAATCTCTAGAAACACAAAACAGACAGGCAAATAGCAACAACAAAATCATAGAACCATAAAGCTCCTCAAAGGTGAACAAAAAGGATTATTTCTGCCCCTTGGGACAGTCATATATCACGTTGAAATAAGCAGAAATGTAAACTACATGGCACAAAACTGATAAACTGAGCTTTGTCAAATTCCCAAACATTTTGCTCAACAAAAGTAACACAAGAAAACTAATAAGGAACAGACAGGGGTAAAATACTGAGTGCTCATGTATTAAGACTTGTGTCAAGAATATAACAAAAAAGAGACACAGAAGAGTGGAACTTACATGTGCACTACTGAAGGGGACTCGGGAGAGTTTAATTACAGTCTACCTCAGGGTCAAGCAATTCCACTGTCAGATTTTTTTTTTTTTGCCTAATAGAAATAAAATATAAAAACATATATTCATGAAAAGGCTCATAAACAAATTATTATCTTATTAATGAAGGTGAAAAAAACCTAGAACCTTCACATGCCAATCAAAGAGAATATTGATCAATAAATGGCACAAATCCTTACAAAAGAATACTATTCTACAGTTAATAACTATGATACATTCAGAAACACAAAATGGACATCTAAAACATTTCTCTGAATAAAATGAGCACATTCAAATATAAAACACATGCTATAGGATTAAACTCATATGAGATAAGATTTGTGACATATATTCTATGGTGATATAAAAAATAATGTTTCCAGATAGTAATGGGCAGTAGGAATTGAGGAAATGGGCAAGAGAGAATTCTTTTTAAGAATGAAGATGCTCTGTATGTTTTGGGGTGCTAGTTACAGCATGGAAATTGGCCAAGCCAAACATATAAGAGCTGTTCAGTTTTTCATTGAATACAGGCCATATCTAAAAGGAAAAAGTTTCAGAGCTGTCTAAACTTAAAGAAAGAATTTAGCAAATCTCTGTAAGAAGAAAAAAAAGAAAACTAAGAAAATTCTACTACTATTAAAAAAGAGAAAAACAGCTGAGTGTAGTGGATCATATTTATAATCTTAGCACAGAGGTGTGTAAGGAAAGGGCTGGCTGAGAGTTTAAGGCCAGCCTGGTCTACATAGTGAGTTGCAGGTCAGCTTGGGCTGCAGCATCACAAAACAAAAAACAAAGTAGTAAAATAAAAATAGAAAGTACAATAAAATCATAGAATGTTAATGAAAAGCGTCGTATGAATTAAAATTAGTGAAAAAGTTTGAATTACAAAGAGTTTATGGGAGTTGTTTTACTTTTGAGTAAATGTGCCAATTCTACTAAGCATTGGAATATCCCCCTCCCCGCACAAAATAAATATATAAATATGCCTTGTCTATGCATAGTCCTGAGGCCTTGTGTAGAAATAATTAATTAATTACCAATATTTATATTATAGTTAATTAGTTGGCAGTGTTAGTCTTTAACCCGCCATTATAAATGATCACACAGAGACACCTGATGGATTTTAACAAGTCTTAGCCTGGATTGTGTAATATTAGCCCATCCAGGGTAGCTTATAATTCTATCCCCAAATAAAACCCTATATAATACACATATTATGTGTATATTACGGACCAAATATGGTCCCTGGGCTGCTATTTTCCATGCTATGCCAATGTTTCAGGCCACGTGAATGATGATTCTTCTATTTAACCCATGGTGTGCCCCTTCTTCCTCCTGGATTTTTCTTCCCATGATTCTCTCTGACCCAGAAGCCAGCCAACCTCCCCACCATCACCTACCTCTCTTCCAACCAATCCAGGCTCCAGCATTTGACTTTAAATTACATAGAGCAAGGTTTAGACAACAAAGACAGATATACCTGACAATGTCCTTTTTTTGGGTGGCAACCAGATCCTGGGGCCAGTACTTAGCAACAAAATACAAGCAGCTTTCAGGTTGCCCAAACATCCTTGACTTCACTGGGGACCACAAGAAAATAAAGAAATGACACATAGAAGGACACAGGTACAGAAAGCTGAGATCAGGTGAATTGGGCTCTCGGATGGAGAAACTGCATCAGCTCAGAAGCTCAGCGTGTTTAGTATACTGAGTAGAACAGGGAGGTGGGATCATTACATACAGCTGAGCAATGAGGTGGGGCATTACATAGAGCTGAATGAGAAGACAGGGTCATTAGATCCAGATAAAGAAGGAGGCAGGGTTTGGATCAGGAAGATGGTTTAGCAAATCTCAGTAGAAGCAGTAAGGGGGCAGTCAGTCTTCAGGCAGTAAACATCCAGGAAGACAGCTACAGTGAGCATTTGTGCACACAATGTCAACATTTGCACTCAGTCCTGAGGAGGGCTTTGCTATCTCCCTGGGCCTCAACCCAGGACGGGGAAGGCCTTGCCATTTTTCCATGGTCTGAGGCTGAGTTCCTTGACAGGGTTGTGTCCATGTCCACAGCACAAAAGTACTCAAGTCTTCACACGCTTGGGACTGTCTCCCTCCCCACATAAATGTTTTTGTTTTTTAAAAGTGTTACTTAGTAGAAAGTCAAAGCACATTAAATAGCAAATTAGTACAACAGTAAAATACTGATACCATCTTTTTGATCCTTTAAGAAAAATTTTTCTTGAAACAAGGGCTTATATTGTAGCCAAGGCTGGCCTGGGTCTCAACTCATCAGTAGTTCAGGATGGACTGACACCCACAATCCTATTTGAGCAAGCAGGGTCCTGAGATTTCCATCCTGGGCCACCACACCTGCCTGTTTGTGATTCTTTATCCCGTCAGTATAAAGGTGTCTGTTTCCAAAGCCTTGATGAACAGCTTATTTCTATTCTCAAATGGCATGAAAGTCACAATATTCTAATAACCTCCTCACATTTAGGGGAAATTTTTCAATTACAGAATGAAGAACTTGTTCAATCCCCGTGCCACCTCAGGATAAGAAACAGTTAGGGAAACTGTTTTGATATACAAATAGAGTCAGTCATTCAAAATACTATAAAAGATATAGTGATGTCGTCTTATATTGGAAGGGGATAACTGTTGGTTTTCTGACTGATCGTTAACACTTTATTGTGAAATCTCAATTCCTATTAGTCTATGGGAATGGCTTGTTGGATATGGAATGTTCTGTTTTGAACTTAGATTCTCCCCACATACTAAGTCTAAGTGCTTTATCAGTCTCTAAGTCAGGAGTGACTGTCTCAATGCTGTCCTCCATGGTCTGAGCGCTTGGGAGAATGATCACTTCTTGGGACCCACTGCAAACCTCACAGACCTTCAAAGTCTCACCATGCTTCCCCAGATGTGAGCCCAGAGAAGGTTGAAAAGAGCACATTGTCAGTCTCTACTGCTTAAAACATAGAACTTAAGGACAAGTCATTAAATTGGTGCTGTCATTTAAGTTTTGTGACAAGCACATTTAAAAGACCAATAAATGTTGAATGAGTGACCCCCCAATTATGCTAACTTAGGACACAATAATGAAAATCACACAAAGTGCTACAAATCAGGAAGATTTTGATATTGGAAACCTTTTGTTTCTTAATTATAAATACCAACCTCTTTATTATATTGTTTACACCAACTCAATTCACTGACAAAGAAGCTATTGAACTCTATACACTGCTGAAGGTATTTCAACCTGTTGATTTTTGAAATTATTTTTTAAAGAAGGGTAGTGACAACAGGTCACAGCTACCTAATACTCTAATGTATCTACTGGGGCAAATATTTTCAACTACACAGGAAAACAATGAAGTATATAGTGTAACACTTCTAGAAATTTCAAGACATTTTAATAAAAATGTTTTAATAATACAATATATTGAATAAAATAATAATGGATATAATTCCAAATTACATTTTCTATTGGCTACATCTGGGTAGATATCAACACAGTATCTCTTTGCTTAAATAAATAATTTTTACAATTAAATAATTATAAATTTAAGTTGTATGTGCAACTCCTCCCACAAAAGCCCAAAATCTGAAATTTGCTGATTTGGTGAATACTATATAGATGGAGGAAGAATGCCTTCAATCAAAATTACTTTTGCTCTTTTGTGTCTGGCCTCTCATACATTTGTCTAGTGATCAAGTAATTACTGTGCTTCTCCAATTAGCTGAGAATATGGAAGCTATGGTAAGGGAGAGTACTTCACCCATCGCCACATCCTGGGACTCAACAGCTGTCATATTGCGGCTCTGGCCACACTGTACTTATATACCATATCAGTCATGTACTATATCTGTCTTGGAGAAAAACAGCTGGGTGGAGTCCTGGTCAGGGTCACCATTGCTGTGAGGAAACACCATGACCAAAGCAAGTTAGGGAGGAAAGGGCTTATTTGGTTTACTCTTCACCATCAGAGGAGGCGGGTGGGAACTCAAGCAGGGCGGGAACCTGGAGGCAGGAGGTGATGCAAAGACCATGGAGGAGTGTTTGGTACTGGCTTGCTCAGCCTGCTTTCTTATAGATTCCAGAACCACCAGTCCAGGGATGGCGCCACCCACAGTGGCTGGGTCCTCCCCCACCAATAACTAATGCAGAAAATGCCTATAGACCAGCCATCTAAAGGCCTTTTCTTAATTGCGGTCCCTCCTCTCAGATGACTTAAGTCTGTATCAAGTTTACATAAACTATGCAGCACAGGCAGCGTGTGGATTTCTATTTTTCTTTTTTGCCAATAATTTCTGGGACAGAAATTTAAGACACCACAGTGGATACACATCCTAAGCACATCAGAATATATAATAACACTAAGAAACCTTAAGTGAATGTAGTTTTAAAAGGGTTATTTTGGTATTTTCAATTAGAGTTCTTATGTTTGATGTGTCTATTTATCACAGTATTTTCAGGTATTCATCTCCAAAGATAGTAACAGCTCATTCTTTTGCGTATCTATTGAGAAATGAAAGGAAAAACTAAGGCTGGGAGAAGGGTAGGAAGGCAACTGGCATGAGTAAATTGGACTCCAGTATCTGTCAACCACAACAGCATCCCTAACAGTTTTCCTCATAAAAACCTGCTTCACCTACTAAAGCATTAGCATAGCATTAGGCTCGATCAGAAAATTATATGAATACAGACAATTTTAATCTCAGCAATTTTATCAATGTTTATTTAAAAAACAAACAAACAGTACTCATTATAGTCCTAATCTCTTTAATGTTTAACTACCTTTTGAGGCCTCACTTTCCTATGTTTGAAAAACGTAAGAAACTTGCTTGTCTCAGACTCACTTTTATGGTGACAACTGTGGTTACACCGCACAAAACAAAACAAAAATTTTAGAAGAATAAAACAACAAGAATTAAATATGGCTCAAAGGAGGGAGGCCGTGGGTTTGAGGAGCCCCATGACAGGGTCTTTAAGGTTTCTGGAAGCATGAACAAAGTGCCATTTCTCTTAGTGAGAGACAGCTGAGAAGATTAAGGCATCCCTCTGCCATTCTGCAATTCAACACATTTCCACCGCACTCCTAAAGAAGAAAACAGAGGAAATAGAAACCTCCACAGCAACTAAACAAAAGAGAAACACAAGACAGCCAGCTAAACCAAAATAATGGGAAATAACAACCCCTGGTCACTAATATTCATCAACATCAATGGACTCAACTCGCCAATAAAAAGACACAGGCTTACAGACTGGATCCATAAAAAAGACCCATCTTTTTGTTGCATACAAGAAAACATCACACTATTGAAGATAAACACTACCTCAGAGTAAAGGGCTGGGAAAAGGTTTTCCAAGCAAATGGACCCAGGAAACAAGCTGGAGTAGCCACCCTAATATCAAACAAAATAGACTTCCAATTGAAGTTAATAAAAAAAGACAGAGAAGGGCATTACATACTCATTAAAGGAAATATCCACCAAGAGGTCATCTCAATATTGAACATCTATGCCCCAAATACAAAGGCACCTAATTTACAAAAGAAACACTTCCAAAACTTAAATCGCACATTAATCCAAACACTTTAATAGTGGGAGACTTCAACACCCCACTCACAACTATGGACAGATCATCAAGACAGAAGCCAAACAGAGAAATAATGAGTCTAACAGAGATCATGAACCAAATGGACCTAACAGATATCTACAGAACGTTTCACCCAAACACAAAAGAATACACCTTCTTCTCAGCACCTCATGGAACCTTCTCCAAAATTGACCACATAGTTGGACACAAAGATAGCCTCAACAGATACAAGAAAATTGAAATAACCCCTTGTATCTTATCAGACCACCATGGAATAAAGCTGGACTTGAATAGCAACAGAATCAACAGAAAGTCTACACTCACATGGAAATTAAACAACTCTTTACTAGAGTACCAATGGGTCAGGGAAGAAATAAAGAAGGAAATAAAAGACTTCTTAAAATCCAATGAAAATGAAGACACAACATACCCAAACCTATGGGACACAATGAAAGCTGTGCTACGAGGAAAGTTCATAGCAATAAGTGCCTTCAAAAAGAAAATTGTGACAGCTCATATTAGCGAATTAACAGCTAAACTGGGTGAATTGGAAAACAAAGAAGCAAACACTCCCAAGAGGAGCAGAAGGCAGGAGATCATCAAACTTAGGGCTGAAATCAACAACTTAGAAACAAAAAGAACTATACAAAGAATCAATGAAACCAAGAGTTGGTTCTACGAGAAAAAAACAAAATAGACAGACCCTTAGCCAAACTAAAAGACAGAGGGAGAAAACACAAATCAACAAAATCAGAAATGAAAAGGGAGAAATAACAACAGACATTGAGGAAATCCAGAGAATATTTGGATCCTACTTTAAAAATCTATACTCCACCAAATTTGAAAACTTAAGTGAAATGGACAATTTTCTTGATAGATTCCACCTACCGAAGCTAAATCAAGATGAGATAAACAGATTAAACAGCCCTACAACCCATAAGGAAATAGAAACAGTCATTAAAAATCTCCCAACCAAAAAAAAGTCCAGGGCCAGATGGCTTTGGCACGGAATTCTACTGGACCTTCAAAGAGGAGCTAACACCAATACTTTTCAAACTCTTTCACAAAATAGAATCTGAAAGAACATTGCCAAACTCATTCTATGAGGCCACAATCACCCTGATTCCTAAACCACACAAAGACCCAACAAAGAAAGAGAACTTCAGACCAATCTCCCTCATGAACATAGATGCAAAAATACTTAATAAAATACTAGCAAACTGAATTCAAGAGCACATCAAAAGTATCATACACCATGATCAAGTAGGCTTCATCCCAGGGATGCAGGGATGGTTCAACATACGAAAGTCTATCAACGTCATTCACCATATAAACAAGATGAAAGAAAAAACCACATGATAATCTCGCTAGATGCAGAAAAAGCATTTGACAAAATCCAACACCCCTTCATGCTAAAAGTTCTGGAGAGAACGGGCATACAAGGGCCGTACCTAGAAATAATAAAGGCAATATACAGCAGGCCAGTGGCCAACATCAAAATAAATGGAGAGAAACTTGAAGCATTTCTTCTAAATTCAGGGACAAGACAAGGATGTCCACTTTCACCATATCTCTTCAATATAGTACTTGAAATTCTTGCTAGAGCAATAAGACAACTAAAGGACATCAAGGGGATAAACACCGGAAACGAAGAAGTCAAATTATCCCTATTTGCAGATGATATGATAGTATACATAAACGACCCCAAAAATTCCACCAGAGAACTCTTACAGCTGATAAACACATTCAGCAAAGTGGCTGGATACAAAATTAACTCAAAAAAATCAGAAGCCCTTCTTTATACAACAAACAAATGGGCTGAGGAAGAAATAAGGGAAACAACCCCCTTCACAATAGCCGCAAACAACATAAAATACCTGGGGGTAACTCCAACCAAGCAAGTAAAGGACCTGTACAACAAGAACTTCAAGCCCTTGAAGAAAGAAATGGAAGAGGCCTTTAGAAGATGGAAAGATCTTCCATGCTCATGGATAGGTAGGATCAACATAATAAAAATGGCCATCCTACCAAAAGCAATATATAGATTCAATGCAATTCCTATCAAAATACCAACACAATTTTTTATAGACTTGGAAAGAGCTAGCCTCAATTTCATATGGAACAACAACAAGCCCAGAATAGCTAAATCAATCCTGTACAATAAAAAAACATCTGGAGGTATTACCATCCCCAGATTTCAAGCTGTACTACAGAGCAATAGTTGTAAAAACAGCATGGAATTGGTATAGAAACAGACTAGTAGATCAATGGAATCGAATTGAAGATCCAGAAATAGACCCACACACTTATTGCCACCTAATTTTTGACAAAGAAGCCAAAACGGCACAATGGAAGGACAGCATTTTCAACAAATGGTGCTGGTCCAACTGGATGTCCATTTGTAAAAGAATGAAGCTAGGCCCATACTTATCACCTTGTACAAAACTTAAGTCCAAGTGGATCAAAGACCTTAACATAAGGCCGGTCACACTAAAATCTACTAGAAGAAAAAGTGGGAGAAACCCTCGAACTAATTGGCACAGGCGACAATTTCCTGAACAGAACACCAACAGCTCAGGACTTGAGATCAACAATCAATAAATGGGACCTCATGAAACTGAAAAGCTTCTGTAAGGCAAAGGACACTGTCATTCGAACAAAACGGCAGCATACAGACTGGGAGAAAATCTTCACCAACCCCACATCTGACAGAGGGCTAATATCCAAAATCTACAAAGAACTCAAGAAATTAAATGCCACCAAACCAAATAATCCAATCAAAAAATGGGGGACAGAGCTAAATAGAGAATTCACAAAGGAGGAATCCCTGATGGCTGAGAGACACTTGAAGAAATGCTCAACATCCTTAATCATCAGAGAAATGCAACTCAAGACAACTCTGAGATTCCATCTCACACCTGTCAGAATGGCTAAGATCAAAAGCTCAAATTACAGCACATGCTGGCGAGGGTGTGGAGAAAGGGGTACCCTACTCCATTGCTGGTGGAAATGCAGGCTTGTGCAACCACTATGGAGGTCAGTCTGGCGATATCTTAAAAAACTTGGTATAGCTCTGCCTCAGGACCCAGCCATACCACTTCTGGGTATACACCCAAATGCCTCTTCACGGAATCATAAGGAAGTTTCCTCATCTATGTTTATAGCAGCCTTATTTGTAATAGCTAGAAACTGGAAACAACTCAGATGTCCCTCAACTGAAGAATGGGTCAAAAACCTGTGGTACATCTAAACAATGGAATATTATTCAGCTATCAGGAACAATGAAATTATGCAATTTGCAGCCAAATGGATGGAACTAGAAAAGCTCATCCTGAGTGAACTAACCCAGACTCAGAAGGACACATATGGCATCTATTCACTTATAGTAGGATTTTAGCTATATAGTAGAAGGTATCGATACTACAACTAACGCACCAAAGGGAACTTGGACATAGACTTCTTATTTTTAATTTTTATTCTTTATTTATTTTTTTATATATTAGTTATATTTTTTTCTATTTTTTAGTCTTTTTTATCTATTGTATGCTTATTGGTTTGTTTGTTTAGTAGTTCTCTCTACCGGGCAATGAAACACTTTTCACTGATGGTACTGCTTCGTATATCCCCAGTGAATGAAGAGGCTCTTGGCCCTCATACGACCTCTCAACTGAGATGAGGGACTGTTATATAAGGACACCCCACCCCAGACAAATGGGATGGAAGGGTTAGGAGGTAAAGAAAAAAAATGAAATGTGATGTTTCGGCCTTTTACTACTAATTGTCATAAACTGTTTAGGGTAATTAAGAAATGCAAACTAATGGTTATGCAAGCGGTCATTCGGTTAGGTACTATGACAGCCTATTATAGTTACTTTCTAAGCTAATTGGAAATAAACCGGCAAGAGACAAGCAACATCTGCTTACCCTAATATAAGAGATAGATAGGGCCTCTTCAAAAACCTCAAGAGATCTGCAGAATATGGCATTCAAAGATGTTTTCGTAACTTTAGATTTTTTTTATATCAAGACATATCAACTCCTGACAGCACCCCCTATTCTCCTCCAAGTAGAAGATGAGCATCGAAGAATCTCCAGTGGGAGATTATTGAATTAGTCGCAAGTCTATCTCTTGGTAGGAAAAGCCCCTTGCCCGAACTGTAGACAGAATGCTGTCCAAAAAGGACAAAACCTGGAAGCAGGTAAGTCGACAACCTAGCTCTGCCAAGACAGGGTAGGTAAGTCCTTCATAACCCCTGCTCTACAATCAATGTCTGTCAGAGAAACGGGGCCAAATGACTGAATATCAATGCTGTAATGTATGGAGAGAAAATGGGAAATGTCCAGGCAGCCACTGGTATGTCATTTCTTAGTTTGGGAAGCTGCAGGCCCTGTACTTCCTATAAAATCAGATATATTTATCCCTCTCAGGTCTCTGAGGTGGTTGAAGAACAGATAGATAGAGTCTCATAATTAAATTTTGAGTTGTTTAGGAGTCAAGAGAGTGTTATAAATCTAAGAAGATACTTTTAAAATTGTGTTGCAAGTTAGTATGAATGTTGAGTCAGATATAGACCTTTAAATTCATGGAGATGTTTAGATAGTAGAATGTTAAATTCAGGTACCAAATACATATGGACTGGTCATTGGGAATGTATGTTAAGCCATATAACCCTCATAACTGTGGCCTAATTACCTCTGTTGTACTGTATTGTATTTGTTGTTATAAGAGAAAGAGCCATTTGTTGGACTGAAAGGGGAAACTGTAGGGGGAAATAAGATATACCTTAAACTTAAAAGAAAAAAAAACGGGAAGAGGATGGGGGGTTGAGGGTGGGAGGGTGGGACTGGAGGGGGAATAGGGAGAGGACTGCGATTGAGATGTAACTTGAAGAAATAAAAAATAAAGGAAAAAAAAAAAAAAAGAAGAGTCAATGCTGGTAAGGAGATAAATGGGAAAGTCAGAAAGGGGTATGGAGTTGCCCTGTCTGTTCCTCAGGTACAATGAGACCTTTATACCACACATCTCCCTCATTCTGCTGTAATTGTTAATGACTATCCTTATTGTGCTATAATTGGTAATGACTACTACCTTCACACATTACGAACTAGTGAGGGGGATTGCGGAGGGGGAAACTGTTCTCAGATAATCACAACACATAGAATCACAATAATTTACATTCCTAAGTTGATATATTAAAACCAAAAAGATAAAGTAAATAACACTGCTTTCTCCTAATTTTTCGCCAGTTTGTTCCATTCTCAACCTCCCCTAAAGTACATATTTTCTATACATTTTTAAAGGTGATGAAATAACTCTATTTAGTAACATCTTATAATTAGTATACATTTAAATAGAACTTTATGTTTTCACTTGCAAAAGCTGATTGAGAAGGTACCAAATGATGCTACCTAAATGAGCAAGAACTTTAAGCACTGCTTTGTGGTCAAGTGGCTAGAATACAAGTAATCTTTCAGGGCAAGGCCCAGCTGATTATCATTTGTGCATGTAAGAGAAATGACCAAAGTTGATAGGTGTGGGGGCTGCAATCCCACATACTGAGGAAATGAGATGGGAGGATCCTGAGCTCAAGGACAGATTAGACAATATGACAAGATACTGTCTCAAAAACAACACACACCCAAAAATAATAATAAAAGTTGAAAGTTGCACTATTCACTGAGCAGTGGTGGCACACACCTTTAGTCCCAGCACTTCAGGAGACAGAGACAAGTGGACATCTGAGTTAGAGGTCAGCCTGGTCTACAGAGTGAGTTTCAGGACAGCCAGGGCTACACACAGAGAAACCCTGTCTTGAAAAAACAAAGCCAAAGCAAATAAACAAACAACAAAAAAGCAGCACTAGCACTAGTCTTATAAAACTCAGGTATGAATTTTCTTTGTTTTATTTTTGTTTTTGAGACAAGCTGTCATGCAGTCCAAGCGGGCTTTGAATTCCTAATCTTCCTCCTTCTACCTCTTAAGTGCTGGGATCATAGGCGTATGCTATGAGGCCTGGCTATCAACTCATATTTTTAGTTTTCTGTTAAACCACTAAGCCTTAGAGTACGGATCTAACTTATTTTATTGAAATGTAACTCACACATCTTATGGCTTACCATTTTAAGTTGTCCAATTCACTGTTTTTAAAGATGTTAAACAGCTTCACACTACTGCCATTAACTTTAGAACATCTTCATCACTACTAAAGGAAACCCTGTGCTCATCAGCAGTCATTTTTATTTCTGCTCTCTCTCCCCCAGCAACTACTATTTTACTTTGTATCTATGTGGATTTGCACACTCAGGACAGTCATCACACACACACACATGCATGCACACATGCATGCACACACGCACAGTAGCAAGCATCCATATACTAATTAACCAAAAAGAACATCCATACACTAATTAACCAAAAAGAAGACTTGTGATATGTAAGAATCAAAAACATACATCATTCTCAGTTCCTTTGGGAATACTGAAAATAACTGAGAGGCTAAAGGGATACATATTAATACATATATATATTATTAATACACACACATTCAAACTTGACGTGGGATATATATGTGTGTTTATATGTGTACATATGTGTTTGCAAATGTATATATATTTTTGTAGACCAGACTAGCCTGTTTGTATATATGTATGTGAGTGTGTTTAACTGTATATAGCCAATACCATATGCTGCCTGTGAAGGTCAGTTCCCAGCGGGAAGCTCTACTTTCAGACTGAACCTTCTGCAAGGCCAGTTAACTGGTTAGAACTTAAATGACTGTGGAGAGGTTGGAATGTTGCAGGGCTAGAACCTAATCACAATTTACCTTGGGCTACCTTAGCTCCCTAAAACATTCAGATATTCCTTGCCCAACCCTGTCTCAGACTTAACATTCTGTAACTAACAGATAAAAATCTTTTGGAATCTATTAAGTTAACAAAACCCTAGTTTCCACTAACCAAAAGGCTAAGAGGTAACCTTTGGTATAACCTAATCTATGTTCATGGGTTATTTGTATTTGACTCCAGAATAAACTCTATTATTATCCCCTTTGAAGTGAGAGTTGTTTTGCCTGGCCATGTCCTACACTTGGTCTGTCTGTGAAACACACCAGCAGTCCTTACTAAGGGACTGTTATAAATAGCATTTTGATTTTAATTCTGATAGAATCTGACATCTACCATCCTCCCTCAGCCCTTGGAATGAGTCTCAGAGTGAAGTTTTGGTTGATGACATCGCCACGCTGACAGACAAAATGAGCAAAGTTATACATATTGCTGCAGGACCAGGCTCTAGGAACTCTGCCTAGAAAAGCCACCTTAACACTATGAATGTTTTTAAGACACTATTTGGTCTACTTGACAGATTTTAAAACTTATGCAGTACAACATAAACAGCCTTTGAGGCCAAATTAGAATCTCTTTTTGAGATTAGTTACTGGTAGTTCTAACAAGGAGCAAAAGAGGAAGATTTTTTTTTTTTTTTGGTTTTTCAAGACAGGGTTTCTCTGTGTAGCCCTGGCTGTCCTGGACTCACTTTTGTAGACCAGGCTGGCCTTGAATTTACAGAGATCTGCCTGCCTCTGCCTCCCTAATGCTGGGGTTAAAGGTGTGTGCCACCACGCCCAGCAAAAAGGAAGATTTTTTAAAAGAGAAAAGGAGGAGGTAGGGACGGGGTAAGCAGGAAAGCAGGCAGAAAAAGGGGAAGAGAAAAGAAAGGGTGACAGGGGGAGAAGGGAAGGGGGGAACAGAAGATTCAAAAAAGGGAATGGATATTCAGGAAAAAAAGAGGGAAGAGGCTGAGGAAAACAAAGTTTGCAACATTCACAGTATGGATGTTTTTCAAAGGAAGCATTAGGAGGTGAGTTTGAAGGTACTAGATTAACAATTATAGGAAATTAAGAAGTAGAAGTCTGACCTCTCAATATACTTTGAACAGCTACATTTAAAATTTCAAAGTGAACACTGACTTCCAGTCTCCTCCTCTCGATGCTTTCTAGGTTCTTTTATTTGGGTTTTTGTATAATTAAGGACTTGAACAACTGACACCAAGCTAAAGTCATCCATGCAGAGTGAAGAGTGGTGGTGATATGTCAACTGAGACCCTCCCAGTGGTGGAGCAACCTGCAGCTCCTGGGGCCACCGAGGCCACAGTACTAATTAGGCGGTGTGCTCTGTCAAGGCGCGCTCCTGCTCTTCTTCTAGTAATTGATCATTCTGCCATATTAATGAACGAGCACACTGGCTTAAATTCCCCCAAGTGCTTCCCCTTGAGATAGAAAAGTAAAGAAGAGAAATGTGACAGATTAATTCTGCCTTTCTCATCAGAATCAGCTCTAAATACCTTCCTATTTGTTTTCTTTGCATCAATGTTTTTGTGGAGCTAAAATGTATAGTTTCCTTAAATATAATTTCTGATTATTTAGTTTTACAGGCCTTAGGAAGCTATCTCAAAATTTAAATGTATGTAAAAAGCACTCACATTTTTAATATACACGCATTCAAACTTGATGTGGAGTTAAACATATTAGACTTGAATGTTGGTGACAACACTTAATCCTTTCCACTCAATGATGAGAGAAAAATATCTAAAATGAAACTCAAACAAGGTAGGTGACTTTAACATGGGTAGTACAACTAGAACAGCTTCTTGGAACATGAAGAAAGCACACAGCCTCCGCAATCATTTCTGGTTTTCGTTATTGCAAATCAGTTACAAAACAGTTGTTAAACAGTTGCTGAGGAAGGGCTGTTAAGAGCAATTCTCTAATCAACCTGAATACAGTTCAGAGAGGGATACACAATGACTGGCATGGGTGTGTCTTGTTTTCTTTGTTTCTATGAAGTCTACTTGCTTCAAATAAGATTATATTACAAAATGTTATATATAAAAGTACTACAAAGGTGTCCTTTATACTTTTAAACAACCACATCAACATTATGAAAGCCGAAATAGAAAAAAAAAAAATCCAAAGTCTAACACACTACTGCCACCTAATGCTTAGTAAAATATTGTCTAGAGAAAGTCAACAACTCATTATTTTCTTGTTTTGTCTAACAACTAACAAATAAAACATGATTTTAAAAACAAGCTTCATTTTTCAAGGCTTGTGGAATAGAGAAAATGTAATTTATGTTAAATTTGTCAACCCAAAGATGTAATTATCCATCAAAAAATATGTATTTACCACCTCACTACAACAGATACTGTGCCAGCCAACATGGCTATTTAAGACAAAGGGAGGACCCCTGTCCTTAAGGGTCTCACCTTTCCACAAGGAAAGAATAGACATGGGAATGACCAATTATAAGGTAATAATTAAGATGAGGTGCTAAGACAATAATATGAAAAAAAACTGCTCATTTTTTTGCAGGGGCAAATAATAATATAATAAAGGCTGCATTGACTAACATCTGAGGAATGAATACAAGTCAGCCTGCGGAAGAACTATGAAAGAGTGGAGAGAAAGGACATCCTGGGCAGACAGAAGATGCAAATAAAGGACAGCAAATAACTAAGACAGACATCAGAGTTATAAACACAAGAACTGCAAGGCAGACAGAGAATGAGTGAAACTTTATTTAAAAGGTTAGATGACCTAACGTTAAAATGAAGCATTTTAATATGCCATGACTTGCCTTTATTTAAAACTCCATGTTATCTGCATGATAGAATGTAGCTTTGTTTAAAAAAAAAAAAAACAAAGCAAAATAAAGCATATCCCAGAGATGGGTGAGGTGTGACGGCTGTCTGTCTGAGCACAGATAAAACACAGAAGCTAAGTCACTTCACATGCTCGGGTTCAAGGGGTCAAGAACAACCTAACCTCATCACGATTCACATGCATGGGTTCACAGGGGTCAAGAACAACCTAACCTCACACCGAGCCTAAAAGGAATAGCAGAAGATGGAGAACAGTGCTACCAAGGCTCAGAGTAGTCAAGAAGCCAAGTGCTCCCTGAACTTCTGCTCTGGAGAGCGCAAGGAGTTGATGCCACCAAAGAATCTCTGCCTTTGGAGAACTTCCTTTGGCTTAAGTAGCTACAGGCAAAGGCAATGAAAGATAGGCTACGCTCATCAGAATGCCATCAAGGTTCCAGCTTACCAGCCAAGCATAGAAGATGAGACTTTTTTTTTTAATTTTTTTTATTTTGTATTTATCCCTCTCAGGTCTCTGATATGATTGAAGACTAGATAGGTAGAGTCTCATAGTTAAATTTTGAGTTGTTTAGGAATTAAGAGGGTGCTCTACATTTAAGAAGATATTTTTAAATTTGTGATGCAAGTTAGGATGGAAGCTGAGTTGGATATATAACTTTAAACTCATGGAGATGGTTGCATAGTAGAATGTTAAAGTCAGTTGCCAAATACGTATGGACTGGACATTGGGAATTTGTATGCTAAGCCTTATAATTCTCATAATTGTGGCCTAATTATTTCTGTTGTTTTGCATTGTATTTGTTCTTATAAAAGAAAGACATATCAACTCCTGACAGCACCCCCTATTCTCCTCCAAGTAGAAGATGAGCATCGAAGAATCTCCAGTGGGAGATGATTGAATTAGTCGCAAGCCTATCTCTTGGTAGGAAAAGCCCCTTGCTCCAACTGTAGACAGAATGCTGTCCAAAAAGGACAAAACCTGGAAGCAGGTAAGTCAACAGCCTAGCTCTGCCAAGACAGGGTAGGTAAGTCCTTCATAACCCCTGCTCTACAATCAATTTCTGTCAGAGGAACAGGGCCAAACGACTGAAGATCGATGCTGTAATGTATGGAGAGAAAATGGGAAATGTCCAGGCAGCCACTGGTATGTCATTTCTTAGTTTGGGAAGCTGCAGACCCTGTACTTCCTATAAAATCAGATATATTTATCCCTCTCAGGTCTCTGAGGTGATTGAAGAACAGATAGATAAAGTCTCATAATTAAATTTTGAGTTGTTTAGGAGTCAAGAGAGTGTTATGCATCTAAGAAGATACTTTTAAAATTGTGTTGCAATTAGTATGAATGTTGAGTCAGACATAGAACTTTAAACTCATGGAGATGTTTAGATAGTAGAATGTTAAAGTCAGGTACCAAATACATATGGACTGGTCATTGGGAATGTATGTTAAGCCATATAACCCTCATAACTGTGGCCTAATTACCTCTGTTGTACTATATTGTATTTATTATTATAAGCGAAAGAGCCATTTGTTGGACTGAAAGGAGAAACTGTAGGGGGAAATAAGATATACCTTAAAAGAAAAAAAAAAAGGGAAGAGGATGGGGGGTTGAGGGTGGGAGGGTTGGACTGGAGGGGGACTAGGGAGGGGACTGCGACTGAGATGTAACTTGAAGAAATAAAAAATAAAGGAAAAAAATAACAAAAAAAAGAAAGAGCCATTTGTTGGACTGAAAGAGGGAGCTGTTGGGGGGGGGAAGATATACCTTAAACTTAAAAAAGAAAGTGGGTTGGGGGGTTGAGGGGGAAGAGGGTAGGAGGGTAGGACTGGAGGGGGAAGTAGGGAGGGGATTGTGATTGAGATGTAAATTGAAGAAATTAAAAATATATATATATATATATATTGTGGGGGAAAAAACTTTGTATTGGTTCTTTGTGAATTTCACATCATACATTCCAATCCCACTCATCTCCCCCTCTCCTCATACTCACCCTCCACATCCTTGCAACCTACCCCTCAACAGAGAGAAAAAAATCACATTGAGGAAGCTGTAATGTGTCACAGTGTGTCCCATAGTCTACCCTATTGTCCACACTTCTTTGCTTGCAAATGCTCAATGCAATGACTCACTAGTCTGGTACTCAGCATCTGGCTTTTTTTTTCTTCCTGTTCTATCACTATTGGAACCTCACGGGACTCCTCTTGGATACCCTGTTGTTGCCCAGTGTCATGAAGATCCTGTAGTTTCGATCTGTAGGACTGGCTACTTCATGCACTCCAGCAGTTCATCAATGGGGTAGATGTTGGGATGGGCCAATTCAAAGCCCTGGATCTGGGCCTGAGAGGTATCTAAATCAGCCCACTGGCTCTCCCACTCTCAGGGCCAGCTTACCAGCAATCTCTGCTACCAGGGTCAGCTCTACTGTGCTGCTCAGGCAAGGTGCAGGGCCCACTCTCCTGAATGCTGCAGCTGGTGAGGGGCAGGGATAGCTCTCCCAGGATGCCCAGGTGAGGGATGGGGCCAGTTCTTCAAAGTCCTCAGACATCAACACATTCCTGTGCAGCAGCTGCTGTCCAGACAAGGGATGTCCATCTGGCCTTTGGTGGTAATAGACCCAGGTGTGACCTCTGGTGTCAATATAGGCCAGGACCCCACTATTGTCCTAGGTGGCATCACAGGCTACTCATATCAGGCTGTTCCTCACTACCCTCAAGTCTCCAATTCTGCCTTCTTCATTGTGGCCACATCCTTCTGTTTCTCTTTCTCTTCCATTTCTCCACCATATATTTGTTCCTATTAGTGATACCCAGGGTCTCCGAGTGTCTGGGTCTTCTCAGGAGTAGTTTCAGGAATGCAATCCTCCATTGCCCACCTAGGCCTGCATGATGCTGGACTGGTCATTTCAGGTTAGTTCCCTGTCAGGGCCCCATGAGGCCAGTCTGGTGGTCATCTTGGGCTCACTCATGGCTCAGGATTGCCTAAGTGGCCCCATGCTCACCCCCACCTTGGGCCCGTGGTTCCAGGCAAGGTTCTTCGAGTCTTTGGTTCACTCCCTCCCGTGGGAGCCCATCAGGGCCTGTCTCAGGTTCACTTTTTTCAGGGAGTGTTAGGCTACTAATCAGATGTTCATATGTCAGAACACTGAGTAGACTAGTAGACATAGCCTCTTTCCTCTCTGCCACCTACTGAAGCACATGTGACACAGCAGCCACACCTGCAATGCCTTCAGGGGCAGGGAAGATGAGAGACTTTTTCACTAAGGAATATCTTCAGGACAGTTAGCAGAACTGTACCTTACCAGAAGGTGCACCTTCTACCATTAAAGTGGGCAAGAATGAGAAGATAAGTTTCCATTACCAATGATAGGCGGTGTGGTTACTCAAATCAATCTTCCCAATAAATACATTAGAGCCCAGATAAAATTTAGACATTCATTTATTCCAATGCAAAGTATTAGCCACTTAGTATTTTCAAAACAAAATTGTTTTGGGGTCGATTATCCTCTCACCCTTTACTCTCTTATTCCCTGACTGCTTTATACTCTTCCACCAACCCTATTAATCTCCTTACTGTTTTTATTCCACATGCTTAATGCCCTATGTCCTCCATATAACCCATATATGTGAGAGAACATAAGAGATTTATCTTTATAAATCCATGTTGCCTTACTTTTCAAATCCAGCTGTTTCCCAGCAAATTTCATCATATTACTTTTCTTTATAGCATAGTAAAAATCCTACTACATATATGCATCATACTTTTATTATCCATTTATCTGTTGATGAGTATCTGGGTTGGTTTCATTCCCTGGCATTCCCTTCATTATTGTGAATAATGCAGCAATTAACATGGATATGCAAGTATCTTGGTACAATGTACAGTTCTGTAGCTTTACGCCTGGGAGTGGTCAGCTGGGTCATAGAGTAGCTCTATTTTTAACTTTTTCAGGAACCTGCGCACCGATTTCCCTAATGGCTGTATTAGTTTATATTCCTACCAGCAATGAATAAGGAAGGGTTTCTCTTTTCCACATCTTCACCAGCATTTATTATCATTTGTTTTTTGTGATGCTAGCCTTTCTAACTACAGCTATGGGATCTCAAAGTAGTTTTAATATGCATGCTCTTGATGGCTAAGGATGTTGAAAACTTTTTAAAATATGTTGTATAGTTTTATGTCAAACTGACACAAGCTAATACTCTCTCACCAACCTTAGTAGTCTCCTTAGTGCTTTTGGTCAACTGAGTCAACTGAGAGGAGGGAACCTAAATTAAGAAAATGTCTCCATAAGGTCAGGTTGTTGGCAGGCTTTTAAAGCATTTTCTAATGAGTGATTGATGGGGGGCCCAGCCCATTGTGGGTGGGACCATCCTTAGGCTGGTGGTCCTGGGTTCTATAAGAAAGCAGACTGAGCAAGCCATGAGGAGCAAGCCAGTAAGCAGCACCCCTCCATGGCCTCTGCATTAGCTCCTGCCTCCACGTTGCTGCCCTGCAGTCCCTGTCCCGACTTCCTTCCATGAACAATGATATGGAAGTGTGAGTCAAATAAACCCTTGCTTCCAAACCTGCTTTTTGATCATGGTGTTTCATCGCAGCAGCAGAGACTCTAATTAAGACACCGACTGACTACTGTGTATGTCTGTCTGCCTTCTTCTTTTTTTTTTTTTTTTAAGAACTGTTGTAGAAGAATTTTAATCCAGGAACATGGCTGCTCTGGCAAGTAATCACATCCAAAGAACTTCTAGGTGATCCAGCTGGAATGCAGACATGCTCTGGATTATGGTATGATATGGCTAAAATAAGACATGTCCTTAGTACACACCTTTAATCCCAAATAATGATGTTATTTTAAAAAAATTAAAATATTCCAGTAGTTTGATTGTAACAATGAAGACTCAGGAGGCAGATGCTTGGTTGAAAACTTGCTAGCTCAGAGAGGTAGAGAAAGCACCCAGCTGATGTTCCTATTCTACCAACATCTCAGGCAAAAGCCCTAAACTAAAAAGCCTAGAAGGAGAAAACCTTCTGGAGGAGAAAAACCCAAAGGGAGAAGTCTGAGGAAGAACTCAAAGGAAGAAGAACTCATCCTAACTCCTTCTCTATGCTGTCTTAAATATCCCTCAGCTCAATGTCCCTTTTTTCTGTTTAACCTTTGTCAGCTGGTTTCTTGCTCTGCCTTTTGACCTAGGGTTAATTTATTTAATCCTTTGTACCGAAAACTCTTGGATTAAAGGTGTGTGCCTACAGCTGAGCCACACCATAACCATTTGTTTACAGTAAACAGAAGCTCAAGGATTAAAGACTGAGTCATCCCACAATAGAAATAGATTTTTCAATTCACAGTCCAGGGGCTCACAATATGATCATATATTCTGCAACACAATGAAGGCAAGGTTAGTTTCTAGAAGGAAGCAGTCATGTTTGAAAATGACATCTAATTGAAGGGCAGACAAAGTGATGAATCAGAGAATGATCTGACAGAATGAGTCAGAAATAGTATACAACCAACTCTCATAAGAACAGGACAGGAAAGGGAGGCTGCTCAAGCATAGTACAAGAAGAGAGAGTTTTTACAAGGAATTTTTTTTTTACAGAGAGTTTCTTACCGGAATAATTTTACAGAGAGAACAAGATAGACACAGGTGTAGACAGAATGAGCCAGAGAATAAGAAGGAGCCAGAAATTCAAAACATATTGACAGAATTAATTTGAGGCCAGGCAGAACAATTCAGTCAGAAGCCAAGAGAAGCCAGTTTGAATCAGTCAGCTTGGAGAAGAGGTTAGGCCAGAACAGCTGAGCTGAACCAGCCAGCGAAAGTTCAGAAGGAGCTAAAAAGGCTTGGGGATGGCTCTCATCTCACTCCCTCACCTGAGGAAATAAAAGCAACATTCACAAACTTTTCATTTCATTAGACTATTTCTTAATAGGTATTTTCTGTTTGGAAAATTAGAGTTTTTTTATTTGAAAAATCTATTTCTATTGTGGGATGACTCAGTCTTTAATCCTTGAGCTTCTGTTTACTGTAAACAAATGGTTATGGTGTGGCTCAGCTGTAGGCACACACCTTTAATCCAAGAGTTTTCTGTACAAATGATTAAATGAATTAACCCTAGGTCAAAGGCAGAGCAAGAAACCAGCTGACAAAGGTTAAACAGAAAAAAGGGACATTGAGCTGAGGGATATTAAGACAGCATGGAGAAGGAGTTAGGATGAGTTCTTCTTCCTTTGAGTTTTTCTTCCTCAGTTATAAGTATGTTCTACTTAGTAATCCTTTATCCAAAGACAAAGATTTTCTCTCAAAAATACTTTATAAATCTCAAACACATCAAATAGTTGATAACACAGTAAGGTCAAAATCATAGGGAAACAGATGACCAAGGTCAAAGAATGTAAGGTGCTCTGGTGCCACATCACCCATTCTCAAGGTCACCTTTGCAATGAACTTTGTTTTCATAAGCCCATTTGGCTCAAAACAGACACATCGAGGACAGACTAAGAGAAAACAGGGTAATGGAACAGAAAACACAATAGCCAAGCTGGGCATGGTAGAACCATGAAACTCTGAAACCCCAGCCTTGGGAGGTAGATGTGTGAGGATTAAAAGTTCACAAGTTGCTGGGCGGTGGTGGCGCACGCCTTTAATCGCAACACTTGGGAGGCAGAGGCAGGCGGATCTTTGTGAGTTCGAGGCCAGCCTGGTCTACAAAGTGAGTCCAGGACAGCCAAGGATACACAGAGAAACCCTGTCTCGAAAAACCAAAAAAAAAAAAAAAGTTCACAACTTATGAATGCAACCTGTGATGCTGTGATATAAGGAGAAATACTTGGTCTCTACCCTGGTTCCAGGTATACAGCTCATAAAACCCTTGCAACCCAGCAGTGAAAGCAGAACGTCTTTTGTAGGCTAATGAGGAGAGTGGTGACTGAGGCTTCCTCCATAGAGTCGGGATGGGGACTGGTTACCAGGAAGGCCAATCATGACCACAGAACTGGAGCTCTCAGTCTTGGGCTTCCTAAGAGGGAGTGAACTAAGTTGAGTTGATCACTCATGGCATATCTCATAATTTCATCAGTCATGGCTACATAAGAATGCTTCCAAGAACTTCCAAAGGAGAGGATTCGGAGAGATCTAGATTAGTGGACAAGAACATATTCGCATGTTGCAAGGGAGTCATGGATCTTTACTCTAAATCCATGGGGATGAAAGTTCCTGAGTTTGAGTCCTTCCACATCTCATCTATGTACCTCTTTATCTGATCGTTTATTGACCTTTTAAAATATCTCTGAAATAAATGCACATCTATATGCCAAATGGACATCTTGCAACACTCATGTCTTAGTTACCTTTCTATTGCTGTGACAACATACTATGACCAAAAGCAACTTAGGGAAGAAAGGGTTTATTTTATTTTACAGCTGGCTGTCCATGTGAAGTCAGAGCAGGAAATGAAGACAAGAACCTGGAGGGAGAAACTGAGATAAATGTCATGGAGGCATGCTGCTTAACTGGGTTGCTTCCCAAGGCTTTCTCAGACTGCTTTCTTATCCAACTCAGGACCACCTTGACCAAGGGTGGCGCCACTACAGTGGGCTGAGCCTTCCCACATCAATCATTAACAACAACAAAAAACAAACAAATAACAAAACAAAACAAAACCACCAACAACAAAAAATAATGTTTGACAGACTTGCCTACAAGGCCAATCTCATGGAGGTATTTTCTCAATTGAGATTCCCTCTTCCCAAATAAGTCTAGCTTGTGCTAGATTGACATAATTAACCAACATGGCTCACACACTGAATTTAGTCAATAATCACTAATTACCTTTGAGATGTTGGTGCTTCCCCTTTCAATTTATAGAAACACAAACTGTTTTCCCAATAGCACAGTAGCACATGATAGCAGTAATGTCTCCAAGGAGCTTAAAACAATGCTGTGGCTGATCCTTTATTTTACTTACTTGCTAAAATCATATTTCTTGTTGAAATATGACAGCACACTTTGCCCTCATGAAGGAATCATATTCAGAGTACAAACATGTATCTATTTATGAAAAAATTGTGCAGTATTAAATACCTCTTGAGATACCTTCAAATGCACTACTAGAATCTTATGAAAGGCTTTAAACTGCCACATACAAATAGAAGCAAAGTTTAAAACTGTGCTGACCACAAAGGACAAAAATCAGACGCCTTCTAAGAGCAGACCAATGTCTCAGCTATCTTATTTCCCACAGTTTAACAAAGGTTAAGTTTTGTTGTATCTGAATGTGACTTCTGAGCCAGAATTCCAGACTAGTGACTTGAACTTCAGCAATCTTATGCCAACTACTAGACTTCTGCTTCATATTCTCATCCTATTACTAGTCTTGATTTGTTTTTGGTAATCTGTTTTTTTACCTTTATTATTACCTAGCCCCATCCCTAAATCAAGTATGTGTTGTAATACAAACCAAAAATTATATACAAAATCTAAATACTAAATGATAAATATTATTAATCACAATTTATGTAAGTTTTGTAGACATAACTAGTCACCAAAAACAAAGTGTTCACCAATAAGGGACACTGTATTTTAAGAAACCAAACTTAAAATAATGTGATTTACATAGGAGGTAGTCTTATGGAAAAGATTAAAAACCCGTATGTTCAGACTGAGCCTACATAGCACACGGTACAGTGCTGGAAAGCATAATTAAGGCCCCTAATCTTTGGAAAACAACAAACCCCTATATTCTAACTGAAAAGAACTCTTGGAGGTAAGTCGACCAGGATGGCTTCTGTGCTGCTGAAGAGTGGTCCTGACATTCAGTTAAGCCACGTCGTTAGAAGGGTGAGTGTACTGACAATACCACTGAGTAGCTGAGATGCCTCAGAGAACCCATATGCTAACAGTTCAGCAGATTAAAGTTGAAATCCAAGTACCAAGGAGGCTGAGGCAGGAAAATTGCTTTGAGTTCAATGAAAGCTTAGACTACATAGAAAGTTTCAGCCTAACTTGGGATAAAAATTCTGTCTCAAGCAGTAACAAAGTAAGTTAGTCACTTAACCAATTTACTTAGAAACAAATTTTAGGATGTTATGTTTAAGGTGGGAGATAGGTTAACTGATCTTGATTTGTTCACATAACAATAGCTCACAGTACTGGAGCTGCTCAGTTTCTTGGTTCATTGTGTGCTGTTCAAACAGAATAACTGAAATCAGGTGATCTATAAAGAACACAGCTTCATTTCTTACATGCCTGGAAGGGGTCTGTGCCTTAAGGGTGCTTGTTGATCATCCCTGGCAGAAGAGTAAAAGAAATTATGTGCAAGAAAGGGAAGGAGACCAAACTCAGCCTTTTACTAAGAATGATTCCCCAAATAACAAATCTACACCCGCAATAATAGCATTACCTGTTAATATCTGGCCTGTCAACAGTATTGCATTAGAGATTAACTTCACACCACATGAGCCAACCATGACACCAAGCATCCTCTCCTCTGCCCTATTAGAGAGAAAACTTTCTATCATACTAAAAGTAGAACTACCTTTCTCAAACTGCGAGCAGTCTTCCACAATCAATGCCTCTGTTTTCACCAACAGAGCTAGGCACCTCTCCTGTAAGTGACTTTGACCAGCAGTCAGAAGGCATTCATTAAGGTCATGGTGACAGTAGGGGTAAGAGCAGTGCTGTCCTGCTGTCCTGACCTGTCGTATATGGACAGTTCTAGTGTCAAAGAGCTGCCATGTATCCTTATTCCTTTCTTCAGCCCTCCATAGCAACTTTGGCTCCTGTTCTAAGTTGTTTTTTTTTTTTAAATGCCCAACTACCTAGCCTGTAAACAAGACCATTTCCTTTGTAATGTACTCACAAGCATATTTAAAGAGTTAGCTCACTATCTATATGGTAATTCCATTCTGATACAGCACAAGTATCCTTTGTAACTTCTCTTTGAAGACATAAAATACATTACATAAAGAGCATAATGATAATCTATACACTTGAAAACTAAGTGTAGTCTTTTCTATGACTGTTCTAGCTCCCAAATAATGACACAGAGAACCACAACATTTATTAATAAGCTTCAAGCATTATAGCTGAGCAGATTTATTCTAACATGACTATACTGGCCTGTCCTACTTCCTAGGCATGAGTCACTTGGCCTGAAACCTTAGTCTCACCTTGGCTCTTCCTGCCTCTACTGTGTCTTCATGGTGACTCCCTCATTGCAACCTTCTCCTCCACTTGAGACCTCGTCCTGGGATTGCAAGCCCCGCCTTAAGTCTCCTCCCAGCTGTAGGCTGTTCAGCTTTTTACTAACCGATCAGAGGTGATGGAGAACACTTTTTACACAACATTGAGACAGGAGGTGCTGAATAGAAATGACAATCTCAACATCAGAACTGCAACCAGATCTCTGGGTACAGAAATCAGCATTTGAATACACAGTGCACAAAACCACCCCCAACAATACATAATCAGTTATAATCAAAAAAGCCTCTAAATATATACACAAATAGAAAACTTTATATTATTTTATACCCTTACAACACTAAGACCATTGCCAACACTCCAGCATCAAGTAACATGGATTTTCCTTAAGATTATGGGACATGTTTTAACAGCAGCATATAATTTTCCTGCACAGCAATTCTTTTCCAATTGAAAGGTATCCTGTAATATTATCAGTGTCAATGAGAAGGGACCCCAGTTTTCATTAAAGCTTTATCTTCAGAAAATAGCAATTTTTATACATATAATTATAAGCAATACAGGAATAATATAACTAATATTTCCAGACTCTAGATGATTTTAAAGCAATAGGTTATTATTAAAACTGTTAATGTAGGAAACAAAAAACACAGTTTAGAGTTACTTTCAAGGAAAAGAAACAATCACTTTTATAAATAAGCATTAAACACTGCTAGAAAATGTTAATTGTTTTATTTTATGTAGTAAATCATTTGGCAAGAGACTAGACACTACGTAAAAGAAATATCTCTAGGGGTAACTGTACATTTGACATTCACATATGACTTTAAAGCATTCTAAAATATTTCAGTCAATATGACAGTTTTTAGTTTCAGTTACATAATTAGTTATTATCAAGAAAGCCTAAATATGTACACAAATAGAAAATGAAGAATGTGGGAATCCAAGATGGCGGTGGCCCGAACGGATGCATTTTGAACTTGGGGAAAACAGCCATAAAGCCACAGAGTTATAAGACACTGAGCAACAATCTGAGTGACTCGATCTCCCTAGGTTTTACCCAGCTACCCAGGGACCATTAAAAGTCCCTGGACAGGACTCTCCTTCCCTCTCTTGGACACTCACAGACGCTGCTGAATCTGGGAATCGGGAACTCTCACCAGGAGAGACACAGGGTAAGAACCACTCTAATACCCAGCGGGCAGATTCGAACCCCACACAGGGTTACTCACCAGCCTACTGGGACCCCAGATCCCATGCAGGTGTTCCGGATATTTAGAGAAAAGCACCTGCAGCACCACAGCGGCGGGACACAGCTGCTGACGGTTCCACAACGGGTCAGTTCAGCAGCCAGTGGGTCTACAGCTGCATTTTGGAAAGCGCAGGCATATTTGTCCTCCCCCAGAGGGGTGTAGGACATACATACAGGCCCCTCTATTGGATTTACAGTCATTGGAAAAAAAACACTGCAGCTGGACTGAGCAGCAGGATACACTTCTGGCTGCAGGTTACGCGGCAGTTCGACTGCTATGTACCGGAACTTAGAAGACAGTGGCCTCATTTGCCAGTATCCAAAGCCAGCTCCATAGCCACATAGGCAGAGCTGTGAGAGTGGCAGAAAGGGTGGCTAGGTTGGAAAGCAGATTTGTCCTCCACAGGGTCCAAGCCCTGGGCAAATTGTGAGGTTATTATTAGGCTCTTTTGTTAGTGCTGGCCCTTCCGGCAGGAAACCAGAGCTTAAGCATATATAGGTCCACTCCTGGATCAGTGAGGTTTCGACCTGGGAGACACTGCTGAGTGACTCAACTTAAGGGCGTGGAGTCGGGTCCTTCCAAGACTCCAGCATGCAGTCTCAAACCCCAAACTTGGGACCTCCAGAACCCACAGAATCTGTGCCTGGACACACAGGACCATACCAGCAGAGCCACTGCAGACTGAACACTCAATATGCAACATAGAGAGCTCTGACTTGTGAGCAGTGAAACAATCCCAGGCCATTCCTCATTGCCTGGCAATAGGCTGCACCAGCTCACAGTGCTTCTAGCTATTAGATGCACATTGACCCTGAGAACCCCCTGTGAGCAGCCGGGGAGGACCACAAACACAGTCTGACACATAAGCTGCAGGGGAGCTACAACCCACCCAACAGCCTGCGGCCTACCAACCTGCACTGTCATCTATACAAAGACCAGTTGGATCCCAAAAACCTACAGGAACACATCCCCATCACAACCCCTCACCTGAGTCCCCAATTGGGGCAAAACAGGAAGGGGTGAGCTCTCGGGGACACACTGAGAACCTCCACACAAGGCACCATCCAGCCAGTGGAAAGCGACAGATCACTAAGCAATATGACTGCTATACAAAGCGCCCCCTTTGGCTCCAAGTCCAGAGGGCAACAGGAACAAACAGCTAAGAACAACCAAATGACAAAAGCACAGCAAAAAAAAAAAAACAGAATCAACAAAAGCCAGGGAATTATGAGCCCAACAAAATGCAGCGATGCCAGTACAGCAAGCCCTGGCCACTGCACCACAGCTGAAACACATGAAAAAGAGGACAATTCTACAGTCTGGAAAATGATAGAGTCTTTTCAAGAAGAATTTAAATCTATGAAGGAATTCAAAGAGTCCACAATTTTACAAGGGAAGCAATGGATAATACCATTAGAGAGCTCCAAGCCAAAGTGGCTCAACTTGAACAGGAAAAAGACAGGGCAATGAAAGATTCCCAGGCAAAGACAAGCAAATTGGAGCAGGAAATGTACAAAATGAATGAAATCTTTCAAGACATGAAACTGGAAATGGAAGCAATAAAGAAAACACAGTCAGAGTTAAGAGTAGAAATGGAGAATCAAGGGAAGAGAACAGGAACCACAGACATGAGTATCAAAAATAGGATACAAGAGATGGAAGACAGAGTATCTCAGGCATGGAAGTTTCGATGGAAGAAATCAGTACAACATCTAAAGAAAATGAGAAAGCTAAAAAAGTCCTCACCCATAACATCTAAGAAGTCAACGACTCAATGAAAAGACAGAACCTAAGAATCATAGGCATAAAGAGAAGACTCTCGACTCCAAGGTCCAGGAAGCATCTTCAACAAAATCATAGAAGAAAACTTCCCAAACCTAAAGAAAGACATGCCAATAAAATTCCAAGAGGCTTACAGAACACCAAACAGATTAGATCAGAAAAGAAACTCCTCTCACCACATAATAATTGAAACTCCAAATGTACAGAACAAAGAAAGAATATTAAAAGCCATAGGAGAAAAAGGTCAAGTAACGTATAATGGCAGACCCATTAGAATTACACCTGACTTCTCAGAAACTCTAAAAGCTAGAAGGGCCTGGATGGATGTCCTACAAGCCCTGAGAGAACATAGGTGCCCAGCCAGACTACTATGCCCAGCAAAACTCTCTATCAACATAGATGGAGAAAAAAAGATATTCCATGACAAAATCAAATTTAAACAATATCTACCCACAAATCCAGCTGTACAAAAGAACCCAGAAGGGAAATTCCAACCCAGAGAAGATAACTACACCCAAGAAAACAGAGGAAACAGAAAACTCCATGGCAACTAAACCAAAAGAAACACAGGACCACCACCTATACCAAAATAATGGGAAGTAACATAAACATCAATGGACTCAACTCCCCAATAAAAAGACACAGGCTGACAGATTGGATCTGTAAACAAGACCCATCATTTTTCTGCTTACAAGAAACGCATCTTACTAACAAAGATAGACACTATCTCAGAGTAAAGGGCTGGGAAAAGGTTTTCCAAGCAAATGGACCCAGGAAGCAAGCCGGAGTAGCCATCCTAATATCAACCAAAATAGACTTCCAACTGAAGTTAATAAAAAAAGACAGAGAAGGGCATTACATACTCGTTAAAGGAAATATTCATCAAGAGGACATCTCAATATTGAACATCTATGTCCCAAATACAACAGCACCCACATTTGTAAACGAAACTCTCCTAAAACTTAAATCGCACATCAATCTCCACACATTATTAGTGGGAGACTTCAACATCCCATTCACAACAATGGACAGATCATCAAGACAGAAACCAAATGGAGAAATAATGAATCTAACAGAGCTCTTGAACAAAATGGACCTAACAGATATCTACAGAATGTTTCACCCAAACACAAAAGAATACACCTTCTTCTCAGCACTGCACGGAACGTTCTCCAAAATCAACCATATAGTTGGACACAAAGATAGCCTCAACATGAAAATTGAAATACCTCTTGTATCTTATCAGACCACCATGGAACAAAGCTGCACTTCAACGGCAACAGAATCAATAGAAAGCCTACACACACATGGAAATTGAACAACTCTTTACTGGATGCGTACTGGGTCAGGGAAGAAATAAAAAAGGAAATCAAAGACTTCTTAAAAACCAACAAAAATGAAGGCACAACATACTCAAACCTATGGGACACAATGAAAGCTGTGCTACGAGGAAAGTTCATAGCACTTAGTGCCTTCAAAAAGAAAATTGTGACAGCTCATGTTAGAGAATTAACAGCCAAACTGGATGAATTGGAAAAAAAAGAAACAAACACTCCCAAGAAGAGCAGAAGGCAGGAAATCATCAAACTTAGGGCTGAAATCAACAACTTAGAATCAAAAAGAACTATACAAAGAATCAATGACACCAAGAGTTGTTTCTTCGAGAAAATCAACAAAATAGACAAACCCTTAGCCAAATTAACTAAAAGACAGAGGGAAAAAAACCAATTCAACAAAATCAGAAAAGAAGAGGGAGAAATAACAACAGACAATGAGGAAATCCGGAGAATCATTAGGTCCTACTTTAAAAATCTATACTCCACCAAATTTGAAAACTTAAGTGAAATGGACAATTTTCTTGATAGATTTCACCTACCGAAGCTAAATCAAGATCAGGTTAACAGATTAAACAGCCCTATAACCCGTAGGGAAACAGAAACAGTCATTAAAAAATCTCCCAACCAAAAAAAGCCCAGGACCAGATGGTTTCAGAACAGAATTCTACCAGACCTTCAAAGAAGAGCTAACACCAATACTCTTCAAACTCTTTCACAAAATAGAATCAGAAAGAACACTGCCAAACTCATTCTGTGAGGCCACAGTTACCCTTGTTCCTACACCACACAAAGACCCAACAAAGAAAGAGAACTTCAGACCAATCTCCCTCATGAACATAGATGCAAAAATACTTAATAAAATACTAGCAAACCCAATCCAAGAACACATCAAATGTATCATACACCATGATCAAGTAGGCTTCATCCCAGGAATGCAGGGATGGTTCAACATATGAAAATCCATCAACATCATTCACCACATAAACAAGATGAAGGAAAAAACCACATGATTATCTTGCTAGATGTGGTTAAGCATTTGACAAAATCCAACACTCCTTCATGCTAAAAGTTCTGGAGAGAACAGGCATACAAGGACCATATCTGGAAATAATAAAGGCAATATACAGCAAGGCAGTAGCCAACGTCAAAGTAAATGGAGAGAAACTTTCTTTATAGTCCTGGAAAAAACTATTCTCAATTTCATATGGAACAACAAAAAATCCAGAATAGCTAAATCAATCCTGTACAGTAAAAAACAAACAAACAAACAAAAAACCAAAACATCTGGAGGTATCACCATCCCAGATTTCAAGCTGTACTACAGAGCAATAGTAATAAAGACAGCATGGTACTGGTATAGAAACAGACCAGTGGATCAATGGAATCGAATTAAAGGCCCAGAAATGAACCCACACACCTATGGTCACCTAATTTTTGACAAGGAAGCCAAAACCACACAATGGAAAAAGAACAGCATCTTCAACAAATGGTGCTGGTTCAACTGGATGCCACTTGTAAAAGAATGAAATTAGACCCATACTTATCACCTTGTACAAAACTTAAGTCCTAGTGGATCAAAGACCTTTAACATAAGGCCAGTCACACTAAATCTACTAATAGAGAAAGTGGGAAAAACCCTTGAACACATTGGCACAGGTGACAACTTCCTGAACAGAACACCAACAGCTCAGTACCTAAGAGCAACAATAAATAAATGGGACCTCATGAAACTGAAAAGCTTCTGTAAGGCAAAAGACACTGTCATTCGAACAAAACGTCAGCCTACAGATTGGGGAAAAAAATCTTCACCAACCCCACATCTGACAGAGGGCTAATATCTAAAATTTACAAAGAACTCAAGAAATTAAATGACAAGAAACCAAATAATCAATTAAATAATTGGGAAAAGAGCTAAACAGAGAATTCACAAAGGAGGAATTCCTAAAGGCTGAGAGACACTTGAAGAAATGCTCAGCATCCTTAATCATCAGAGAAACTCAAGACGATTCTGAGATTCCATCTCACACCTGTCAGAATGGCTAAGATCAAAAGCTCAAATTACAGCACATGCTGGCAAGAGTGTGCAGAAAGGGGAACCCTCCTCCATTGCTGGTGGGAGTGCAGGCTTGTGCAACCACTATGGAAGTCAGTCTGGCGATATCTTAGAAAACTTGGAATAACTCTACCTCGAGACCCAGCCATACCACTTCTGGGTATACATCCAAATGACTCCTCAGAAAATCACAAGGAAGTTGCTTCATCTATGTTCATAGCAGCCTTATTTGTAATAGCTAGAAACTGGAAACAACACAGATGTCCCTCAACTGAAGAATGGATTAAAAAACTATGGTATATCTACACAATGGAATACTACTCAGCTATCAGAAACAATGAAATTATGCAATTTGCAGCCAAATGGATGGAACTAGAAAAGCTCAATCTGAGTGAGCTAACCCATCTATTCACTTATAGTTGGATTTTAGCTATATAGTACAGGATATCTATACTACAACTAACGCACCAAAGGGAACATGAGCATAGACTTTTTTTGTTTTTTGGGTTTTTTGCTTGTTTGTTTTCTCTCCCTGTCATTAAGACACTTTTCCCTAGTGGTACTGCTTGTAGGCCTCCAGTGTATGAGGAGGCTCTTGGCCCTCATATAACTGCTGAACTGGCACGGGGGAATGTTATGTAGGGACACTCCACTCTAGGGGAGTGGGATGGAAGGGTTAGGGGGTAGAGGGTAGGAGGGCAGGACTGGGAAGGGTGGAAAGAGGACACTATGATGGAGATGTAACCTGAAGCAATAAATAAATTTTAAAAAAGAAAAAGAAAATGAAGGATGTGTACTGAGAGAAGGATGTGAGGAAGTAAAGCAGCAAAGTGCAGGAGGGCATTTACTATTAATATCAGCATACCCAGGTACCATTGCCCAAGTTTTGCAGAACCTTGAAAAGCACAATTTTGTGAAAATTCACAAAAATTGAAAAAAGGAAACAGTACTTACTAAATTAGCATGGTTTGTAAACTTAGCAGTCTGTGATTTAGCAATATTTTATCCCGACAACTAATTATGTAGGAGGTGTTAAATTCAGAGTCTTCTAAATTTGGAAAAAGTACATGTAATAAATAGGGCTTTTTATAAAATCAGACACAGAATGGCATTAGTTCAATGAAATTTTATTCTCAACTGCTTTGTGACATTTTTGAAAAACACAGATTGAGAAAATAGTCATTAAAGCTTGTTTTTGAAACAACAACAACAAAAAAACAGGCCTAATAACCATGATAAATAATGTCAGTTTCCTGTATGACTTTCTTTCTTAAATCTATCTGAAATTGTAAAGTTATAATAAAAGGTATGGAAAATGGGTTTCACTCTATAAGACATACACAATCTATATTCTTTTGAAATTAAAAGAGAATACTAATTAGTCTGGCCTTATACTGTACCTCACTAACTGTAAACTGTTGCATAGAAACCCGGAAAAATGAACATTCTCTCTTTAAACAATAGTAAACCCTGTTGCATGGCAACCTGGAGAGAAAGTGTGATACAATTGGAGGAAGTATAGAACTGGAAAATCTGTGAGCATGCTTAGATTTTTTAATCTTCACTAATTCTGTTTCCGACAAGCCAGCTACATTTTAAGCTTTAGATTTCTCAACTACAAATATAGGGATAACAAAGCCCACCTTACAGGACTGCAGAAACTATAAAGCAGGAAGCAGGTGAAAGCACTTGTAAGCTGTAAAAACGCATGCTGTGAGACAACTACATACACCCTTGTTTTCTTAAGCAAAACATAAGCAGCATAGTTTAACTCAGTGTTAAAATTAGGAATATCAGTTCCTAAGCTAGTCTATCATGACAGATCATGCATAAGAGCAACCCAGACTCAAGCAGGCTAGAATGCCACCTGACTTTTTCTGGAGGCTCATAGCTCTTGTTCCTGATATACAGCTGTTAGCTGAGATTTAATACTGACACCAGAATACTCAGGTACCATCACCAAGAATGATGCTAGGAGAAATACTCTCCTGTACTTTGCTGCTTCACTTCCTCACATCTTTCTTTCAAATACAGCACATCAGCTTTCTGCCATCAAAAGGATACGTGAGCCAGCCATGCATCCACCTTTCTTTCTTCTTTCTGTGACAATGGAGACAAATTTCTCCTTCCTCCTAACAATGCTCATCTTTATCCCCATGCTTGAGAGTCCACCCCCTCTGTCAACTACTTCTTCATGACTTTAATATCAAGCCCTTTCTTGGCTTATTCCCATCAGATGTAAACACACTCAACTCTTTTCCATAAGAAAAGCAGGAAAGAAGAAACCTCAACACCATCTTTCTGACACTCCAGATAACCTTATTGTTCTCACTACTTCACAGCTCTACCACCTGTGTCCTACAGAGCTATCAGCAAACACAGTACACTAGGGAAGGAACTATATGCAGAAGGATGCACATGGGAGCTGAGGATTCTGAGAACATTGTGAAGCAACCAGTGAGACTTAGGTGAGGCAGCAGGCAGGTCAAAAGAGAGCAGGAGAGCAGTAAATACCCAAGGAAGAGTATCTGCCCCACAAGAGGAAAAGAAAATAGCTCACAGCCTCTAATAAACAGGAAATGAATACATACATTTACCTATGTTTCCTCACCAAATTACACTGTTGTAACAGCAAAGGGATTAGAGAGATAATGGATATATGAAATCAAAAGCAGGAATACATATTTAAGTGAAAAAAACCAAAACTGAGACAGAAAATTGATCATAGTCTATGACCATGCTGTTTTGTATGTCACACAATCTCATCAGATCCCAGAAGCTAAGCACAGCTGAACCTGGTTAGTACTTAGATGGGAAAACTCACCATAAATGGTACCTGCTAAAGTTTTGATCAGGAATTTCTTCAAAGACCCATGTGGTAAACAAATGATTGGTCCCCAGGTCAGGGACATCAGAGAGTGATGGGACCTTCAACAGGAAGGAGGAACTTAAATGGGGTTTTAAGGTTCTTAGAGGTGCCTCTAAAAATAACTGTGGGAGCCTGGTCTCCTCCTCTTTCTCCTTGCTACTACCCATTGATAAATGGTTTAGTTCTACCATAAGCTGCACCAGCTATGTCCAAAAGCAATGGGTCTAATTAATGACCAGGGATCGGACCATATAAAATCATGAGCCAAAATAGACAATTTCTCTTTATAAGCTTCTTACCTCAGGTGTTTGTCATGGTAATGGAATGCTGATTGACACAGTATCCAGTTCAGAAAACGGAAAAGTACGTGTGCAGTGCAAGAGTGTATGAACTCACTTATACAGCTACCTTTACAAATGAAGTTGTGGGCTAGGACAAAACAAGTCATCTGGCTTAAACTTTAACAAAATTAATTGGTTCCCTAGTGCCCTTCCTCACGACAAGGCCAGGTATCTACTCTCTCCAACAAAGCAGAAAATTAGAGTTTTACTGTATACATAAAGACCAATGTTCGAAATTCAGGAATGCTAGTCACTGTTAAGAGCTAGGACAAATGACATACTGGAAAAAAGAAAGGAAAGAAGGAAGGAAGGAAGGAAGGAAGGAAGGAAGGAAGGAAGGGAGGGAGGGAGGGAGGGAGGGAGGGAGGGAGGAAGGAAGGAGGAAGGAAGGAAGGAAGAGGAAGGAAGGAACAAAGGAAGAAAGGAAGGGAGGGAGGGAGGGAGGGAGGGAGGGAGAGAGGGAGGAAAGAAAGAAAGAAAGAAAGAAAGAAAGAAAGAAAGAAAGAAAGAAAGAAAGAAAGAAAGAGGAACATGGACACACAGAGTACTAGGAGCCCAAGTCCCCATGTAATCAGGCAGAGATTTTAGAATTCCTCTATGGGAAATAGATCCAAATGCTAAAAACTGAAGTTGTTAAATTGGCCTCACTGAATGAATACCTCTGCTTATATACATAAAAAGTCAACGTCAGCTCTGATATTCCACTCTTAAATGCAATCATGAATTACCAAGTTTATAAAGAAGACTTTTAATAAAAGGTATGCTGGGAGAAACCCAGAACTTGAAGGAAGAAAACTACAGTAATTTTTTAAAGGTTTATTCATTTAACATATGAGAGCTTATCTGCATGTACCCCTGCAAAACAGAAGAGGACATCAGATTCCAGTAGATGGGTGTAAGCCACCATGTGGGTGCTGGGAATTGAACTCAGGACCTCTGGAAGAGAAGACCGTGCTCTAAACCACTAAGCCATCTCTCTAGCCCCAACTTTAGTAATTTTTAAAAGATATTGTGTTGCTGAAATAGTGGGGGGAAAAACTCTCAAAAATAAAAATTTAGTAAATATGACAGAAAATAAAAATGAAAAAAAATACAAAAGCAAAACCTTAGTGACAAGAATTAAAATATAAAATTGCCTACATTCATTAAACAAACATTTATTAGATGCCTAAAAAATTCCAGAAATGTTTTTTAATAGGAGATACCTCAGAAAACTATTATGCCCTAGTAAAGACAATGTACACCAGCACTTGGCAGGCAGAGGCAGGTGGATCTCTGTGAGTTGAAGAACAGCCTGGTATACAAACTGAGTCCAGGACAGTCAGAGATACACAGAGAAACCCTGTTTCAAAAAACAAAAACAAAACAAAAAAAAGGACAATGTATGAAAGAAGTGTGATAAACTGTATCAAATGCTGATTATGGTCAGTGTGATGATTTAATCTAGTATACCTCTGAACATGAAGGGTGCTTCTAACTATGCCAGGGTAACAGGCACAAGTCAGAACTCTTTTGGGAAGTAATAAACCAAAATATTTTCAGCAGGGAGATGTTAGTGGAGATCTCGACAAAAGAAATTGCAGTGGAGTGGAAGGGGTAAAGCCTCCTGAAGGAGGAGAGTAACTGGAAAAATGTAGTAGAGACATCTTTGGGGAAAAGCTTTCCTACAGAGTCCAAGATGGAACAACATCTGATAGAAGTGGGGTAAAGAATTTCACTACTTTTTTACAAGATGGGAACAAAAATTCCACATTCCAATTCTGATAGGAATACTCCAGGAAAAAAAAAAAACAGCCTATTGAACTATCAAAATCTTTATACCCAAAATTATAAATATTGCTGAGATAAATTTAAAAAGGGTTTAAGAAAGTAGTGGAAATAATATAATGTGTTCATATATTCAAAGTCAATACTGGTAAGGTATCTATTTTGCTGAAATGGATACACATTAATGAAATTTCATTTAAGACTCAGCCAAAATTGTTTTTGTTAGAATTTTACAAGCTGATTCTAAAGATTCTACAGAAATTGAGCAAAAGCTAGCAAGATGGCTAAGTGGATAAAAGCATTGCTACCACACCCAAGGACCTGTGTTGTATCTCCAGGACCCACATAATTGAACTGACTCTCTCATGTTGTTTTCTGACCTACATACACTACACTTTGGATGCACACAGTAACACACACACATGCATTCACACACATACATTTTTTAATGACATACAATTTTTAAAAAGAATGTAAGCAAAATCAAAATAAAATAAAAAAAGAAAAAGAGAATTTCAAATAATACCCAGAAATAGACCCAGACTGCCAACACATGCTAAGGGAGAAAGAAAATGTTTTCAGCAAATGAAGCTGGAGGAACTGCATCTCAATATTGAGGAAAAATACAAAACTAACCACCAAACTCAGTCTACATAAAAGGCAGAAGTCTATCAGTAAAACAAACTATAAAGCTTCTAAAAGACACAGGAAAATATTTTCATGACATTCGAGAAGACATATAAAGCAGTAAATATAAAGCAACAAAGCCAAATGGATATTATTTCATAAAAACAAAAAACTTCTCTACTGGGGTATTGCTTAGTGGTAGACAGACATACATTAGACCTGACATATTTCAATGTGCATATAAAATGGTTCATCCACTTTAGTCCTGACAAATAGGACCACATAAAGCCTTCTCATTGCTCAATTAAAACATAATAGAACATGGAAGGATCTCCAGTGCTAGCCAGTCAACTCTCCAGCATTACCTTACAATTAACTAAAAGATGATTTAGAATAAGGAAAAATTTCAACAAAATGTACTTGATTTTTTTTCTGATATATCTTAAAAATTCCAAGACAGAAGGTACCTCCAGTTCATTTAGTCTTATTTATTATCTAAGATTGGGATATTAGCATATTTCTGATGGTGAACTATCTTTTCCAATAAATACAGTTTGGGCAAAATATGAGAGATCATATTTGGCATAAAGTAGCCAAATGATCCAACACAAAATGATTCTTTACATTTTTTTTTTTGTAAACTAAATGGAGACCATTGCAGATTTACTAACCTTGGCTCATGACCATCAAACTATGACTTAATAAATGAATGGAACAATTCAAAGGTTCTACATAATTTTATGTACCACAATTAATTTTAAAAAACAAATAATTATCAGTGAAAAACAAGTTTAAAAGGCTTAACTTGTCCCTATCCAGTAGAAATATAATCTAAACTATAAATAAAGGCTGCACTTACATGTTAAACGCAAGCAAAATTAAGTGACATTTTTGACAGTATAAATGCCACCATGTAGGGGAAGAGGTGAGCACAAAGTCCCATCCCTAGCTGAGGAGTTAGTGGCATTTGACAGCTGCTGGCAGAGAAGGAGTCAGTTTTCTTTAGGGTCTGACTCCTGGAGGTGGACCATAGTCCAGGACAAGCTCACACCCAAGAGTATTTGGGCAGCACAAATTGGACTCAATGAGTTGAGGAGGCCAAGAAGAACACTCAAATTTGGGTTGGTAGGGAGGTGAAAGTATATCTGGGAGAAGGGGAATGGATATGATCAAAATTGTATGAAATTCTCAAAGACTAAAAATATTACTTAAAATTTTATTATATGCAAAGCAAGCACATATATTCTGTGCAACAGCCAGTACACAGAAAGTATTATCATTTTAATATATAAACTGTGCAAAAATTTTAGATTTTTATGTTCTTATTTTTAATCAAAATCTAGTGAACATTCTATATTTACAATACATTGTAATTTTACCCACAGAATATTACAAACTTCAGATGCTCAATAGTATGACTAATGACTAGTGAATTTCAACACTTATTAAGTAAAAACTGTTTTAGACATTTTACATGGATTATTTTATTCAACATTAGCTGAGATAAATAGAGAAGAAAAGTCGTCCAAGTTCTTGCAGTGACAGAGTCAGAGGACAGTAATTCAATCACCAACACACCTAATCAAAATTCTTTTTCTCTACCACTGAAACTTGCAAATGTACAAACGAATGTGTAGATTCCTATTGACATAAATGTTTTGAAGATTAAATTTCTGGCCACATTTAAAAACATGATAAAACTGTTTTCCCTGCCATGATTTCAAATCTGAAAGAAAAGACTTACCAGTAATACGAGTTTCTGATATTTTTGTTTTAGGTCTGACAGATTTGCAGATGGGTCTGCCCCCAGAATGCTGTACCAATCCTTTTTGGGTGTCTGCCCAAAAGCCATCAGCATCCTTTGAAGCAGAAGTGGGCCTTCTGCAATAAGCTGCAGCAGAAATGTTATGGCAACACATTACAGTCAGAATAAAGAAATATTGCTTCCTAAATTCCTTATTACTTGAATAAATTGTGATCACGAAGCAAGCCCAAGAAAGTTTATATTTCCATTTAAAATGTCCTATAAATGTCATGTATAAGGATACAAGGATGTAAGAATACAGAAAACCTATCAGATATCTCATGGTATGTGCATCTCTCTTAAATAAATGTCATAAAACGAGAATCTGATAATAAGTCCAAGTGATGGAGGAACTTCTAAGAAGGTATTTCTTTAAATTTAATGGTAAAACTGGCATATAGGCGCTCACTAAATACACTAGAGCTTAGTAAGTATTTATGAAATGTATAGATAAAAGAAATAGAATGCCAAAGAAACTGGAGTTGAGGGCCTACTTAGCCCCTGAATTTCCCTGGTTCATTTCTTTTCTTCCAGAGTAAATGTAAAGTCGCACCAAATGGCAATACCAGATTGGGGAGAGGGAGTCCCTCCTGCTAGGATTGCTCCCAAAGCTGTGCACTCCAGGATGCCACAGTCTTCCAAGCTTTAGAAAGTAGCTCACTATGAGGCAGCTAGGTCTCGCCGACTTGGAGCTTGAGGGCCCACGGCATTCACAGTCCGCACTACCCACCTTGTCCCTGCGGATGCCTTCCCCTAGCTCCACACAGCGTCAGACTTACCAAGCTTCACACGGGAGCCGGAACACTCTCGCTGCAGCAGCCGGCCGAAGCGCAGAACCCACTTTTCCTTCCGCCGGAAGTCGGAGTACTGCGGGAGTGCGTTTCCAGTCGAGCCCTAGTTGTAGATGCACATATCCGAAGAGCCCCGCCTCCGGCCCGGACGCGGTCGCTATAGTAACCGTGCAGGTTTCCTAGGTTTTCTGTCAGCAGTGAGAGGAGCTGTGGAGAAATGTCTTTCCTCGTCTTGCTCTAATTCTTCCTGGCCCAGCTTCGGGACTGTCGCATCCCTCCATATCTCCTGCGGTGCACCTTCATCCCAGGTTCCTCTTATCTTACCTGAGCAAGTCGGTCCTATTGGTTTGTACTGGGGGCGGGGAGAGTGGGTGAGGATAGTTAGGAAATTATGCCTAAAAGTTCCCGTTAGACCTCAGCAACTGACTTAAAATATTTTTTAAAATTCAAATCCTCTCCCATTTACTATCTCTTTATCCTTTCACTTCAGCCCAGTGAGACAACTGTGGAAGATGTTGCTATAACTATTTTGTAGATGAGAAAACAAATCAAGGATCAAGACTTGATGTGTAATTATGCAGATGTAGAACCCTCACCCTTACCAGAATGAACTGTCCTTTGTGAATCATTTATTTTATATCAAATTTTTATATAAAAATTTGTTATTTTGAGAAAAAGATTCCTCAAAAATCTTAATCCAAATCTTAGTTTTGAGAAACATGATATGACCTCCCTTGGAGATATAGAATAGTTTTGGAGTTGCCACTTGCTTAGGTGTACTTTCCTTTTAGTCTTTCTTCTTCCAAATGTCAATTCAAGAAGCACTGAAGATAGAATTAAGTAGAAATGTTCTAATAGGATAATTCTTTAATGTTATGAGCATTTCAGAACACATGATTAATTGTAGAATGATACAGTTGACTTTAAAATCTAAGTATAAAAGCACAGATTAGGTTCTCCAATGGATTTTTCCAGGTTTAAAGCAAGGATCATTGCACTAACAGTGAGATGATTTAGCTTTCCAGACTTAGAAAACTATCTGTGTGGGTCTACCAAAATAAATAAAACCAACAGAAGTAGGTATTATGGCTTTCTCCCTGTACAATATTATAAGAAATCACCCATTAAACTTTTCTAGCCCTCAAATAATCCTTCTTCTTTGTATACAGAGGTATGTTCATGAAGTCCAGCTTTTAGAATAAAAGTTTTGATATGCTATCCCATTAGGTTATTGTGTTATTTGTTTTATTCTAGCCACCTATTTGATATCCCCCTAGGAAATCCCAAACTATTTTCATTTTATCTCCAAGTATTTTCGTTTGCTTCCCTAAAGCAGATCAGCTTTTTGTTTTTGTCTCCAAGGTGTCCTACAATCGACCAAAACTGTCAATATTTAATTGAGATCATCCAACATAAATATCCTATTTAAATTTCCCTTGTCTCAAAGATGTTTTTAGGGATAGTTTGCTTGGATATGTATCCAAACACTTGAAACATTGAATCTCATTGCTCTGTCACTGAAAATATATTTTATCAGACACTTTTCTTCATTAACAACTTGTTTTTGTTTTTAGTTCATTGAAAAAATAGATGATCTGCCTTATAATCCAAATCATTAACATTTGAATAAATTCCCCAAGGTGACTGTTACATGGCTCATTGATCATTGATCTTCTTTTATCTAGAACAGCATTATTCAATGGAAATATAGTAAAGTTAGTCACAAATACAAGCTTCATGTGTGGCTTTTAAAATATTCTATTTAATGCAATGTAAACAGAATATTCTCATTACAAAATGTAATCATTTAAAGAATTGATATATAGTTTGCTTTTACATCTCAGTTGGGACTACTCATTTCCAGTATTGAATAGCTTCATGTCTATGCATACCAATGGCTATCATATTGAGCAAAGCAGGTCTAGAGAATAAAGTCCTAACTTTTTGAATTACATTAATTTTTACTGTATATTGCATTCATATGTGTGTGGGTATGCAATAGCGTGGGTTAGAGATCAGACTACAACTTGTGGGAGTCAGCTTGCTCTTTCCTTCTACCATGTGGAACCTGAGGACTGATTTCAGGTTGTCAGAATTGGCAGCAGTGTTTTTACATTGAGCCATGTGTCCATCCCTAAAGTCCTAACTTTTTATTCTGGTATTAATTTACTTTCTATAGTAGCTGAATCTATAGAAAGTACTTTTTTCAACTTTCATAGCAAGTCCTATAAAATACTCATTTCCACTCTACTGAATCCATAATTTGTTATTGCCTCTAGAAGTATGTTCTGTAACTGTTCTCCCAGTTTGATTGCCATCCTTCTGGAGCAAGAAACTTCTCTCATTAGACAAACTAAGCACAGGGAACTGTCTTGCTTTTCTTTTCCAACTTCTAGTGATGAGTTTCTGACCGGAACCAGGTCATTCTTCAGAGACAGGGTTCTAAGGGCTCATGTACCAGGAGATGAGGAGATAAAAAGGTATAGGAAATATGGGGTCAGGAAGTCTTGCACAAGCTATGTCTTATATCAAGCAAGCTTATTAAGAAGTATACCATCAGGCCAGGCATGGTGGCACATGCCTTTAGTCTGAGCACTTGGGTGGCAGAGGCAGGCAAATCTCTGTGTGTTCGAAGCCAGCCTAGTCTACAAAGCAAGTCTGGGACAGCCAGATCTCTGTTATACAGAGAAACTCAGTCTCAAAAACAAAACAAAACAAAACAAAACAAAACAAAAGAAGGAGAATGGGGAAAAAGGAGAAAAGAAAAGGAGGAGGAGGAGAGAAGAAGCAGAGGAGGAGGAGCACCTTACATACCGTTTTCAAGGAGATGGGACACAGTGAACAGAAAGCTATCATCCATTATGATTAAGTCAGCAGGACACTAACCAAGAAATGTTGAACAAAGGGAATACATGCTCTCTCAAGTATATGACAGAGGTCTTGGGACTGATAACCATAGCCCTTTGTAGGGTGTGGATAGTTGATTTCTCAGGAAAGTCTTTGGTCCCCCAATATCCTGGCCCCAGGCCATTACAGGTTCTGCCAAGCACACTTGTGGTTTTAGACAAGGAGCTATGCTCCTTCTTCATACATCAGGACCTCAAGGAAAAGCTCCCAAGACCCTGGCCCCAGACCATTACTGACTCTGCGAAACATGTTCCTGGTTTCAGTTTTTTCCTCAAGGCCTTGGATCAGCTTTGTTCCCAACAAGTTTTTACAATAGGTTTGTTTCTTACTGCCTCACTTTCAGGTAGTTATGGTAGTTAAGTTTCTTGTAGGTGTGGGTGCCAGGTAATAACCATGGAGAGTTTGTAACAAAACAAGTTTCTTACTTCATGAAAGGGAAGCAAAATGGAAAGGAAAAGAGACACATTACACAAATTTATTCATCATATGTGGAACTGATATAGTGTAAATATAAACGATTGAGTTGGAATGACGGCTCAGTGCTTAAGAGCATGTATTACCTTTGTAGTGGATCCAAGTTTAATTCCCTGCATAGCTCAAATCACTTGTAATTCCAGGTCCAGGGGATCCCACATCTCTGGCGTTTAAGGACACCCACACTCACATAAATTTACAATTAATTAAAAACAGAATAAATGTAAAATATTTTAAAGGAAACATTAAGGACATGAATTCTGCAGTCAGTCTGCATAGCTTCAGCACAAGGTGTGCCTCTTCCTGGCAGTGAGAACTTGTGAGATTTGATTCCTCTGCTACCATTGCACAAACAATGCCTCCTTCATAAATCTGTGGTAAGACATCAGGGAAATAATTGTGCCTGAAATCAGTAGGTACTTCGTAAAGGTGGGTTATTACTGTTACTAGTAAAATATTTGCTTCTTAGTTTTAATATAACAGTAAACACCCATGGCAGCATTTCAGGACTTTTTGAACACCAGAAACTACTGAATTAGAAAAATAATAATAAAGCCACGCCCAACTGTTTGCTGAATTAGACTTTTGGTTTGGCTACAGGATAAATTAAAAGCATCGGCAAAACCCTCTTAACTCATGTTATCCACACTTAATATGAAAACAATAGGTATACATTAAATACATGATTACAGGATGATGATCAAGTGTTATAGATGCATAAAGTGATTATTTTATGAAAAGTCTAAAACCCTAGGTTGTAACAGTAGACAAAATTACCTCATTACTCTGTTTGTCACATCAATACTAATCTGCCCACAAAGTAATGCCCATCAAACAGTAGTTGGATTCATAATTTGGTATACTAGAAAACATGTTTCTTTCTATGCAGACTGTTGTGTTAACTTCTCCCATTACAATGAAAAACTGAGGTGGTTAATGCATAAAGCAACAATATTTCTTTTGGTTCACAGTTGTGTACATTTTAGATCCATGTCATACAGATCATTGCTTTGGATTTCTTGTAGGAATGGGCACCTGATGACAGTGGTGGAGGGTTTGTAACAGAACAAGCTTCTTACCTCCTGATCAGGAATCAAAATGGAAAGGAAAAGGAACACATCTCTGATAGCCTAAGGATCTCCCAGTAGGCTCCACTTCCCAAAGGTCCCACCAAATAGCTCTACTCTTGAGACCACTTCCTATCCAAACCATAACAACAGCATACTGTGGTGATTATTCATTTCTTGGCATTATAGTTATTTACCCTGTTTAGGTATTACATTGCCAAGTCTAATTTTCCTTGTATTTATTTAGGATATTCCTATCTCTGAACTAAGCTATATTTATTTGTAATTACCTCAGCTATTACAAGTATTATGGTTATGTTCTGAAATCAGGCGATTGCACGTAAAGCAACTTGAAACCTTACTGGGAGGATGGGCAAGCCACCAAGGATTAGCTAGCAATGAGACTTTAAAATCAATAATGTGGTGCATAAACAGTCCTCATTTATTCATTTACTCAATGTACAAACAGTTTCTGTCTGCTCTGCGCCTTGTACAGAGTGACACTGTTGGCTGCATCTTCCTCATCTCAGCAGATAGGTCTAGAAGAAAGCAGCTGAAGTAACTGCCAGCATTCTGTGAGGGAATCTCAAGCACTGGAATTAGTAACTTACAGGTACAAAGCACAGCAAGTTGTTTGAAAGTTTTAAATCAAGATGAAGCTAAGCCATGAGGATGTGTGTTTGTGTGCAGCTTTAAGTAATACTTTAAAGGGAGGGAGAAATGTGTGAAAAGAATTAGAGAAACTTTGTTTTTCTATTTCCCTGATTGTCATGAAAGCTTATACAATATTTAAGTCAGTCTAATGAACAACTGCTGTAGATTCTATCTAGTATATCCTCCAAAGTCCCAGATGGTAATGGATTAGTGTCTCAGTTAGTACTGGAAGCATGTCTTTGAAGGCAATATTGGGATTGTATTCACCTCCACCCTTTTCTGTGTGTCTTTCTGCTTCCTAGATGCCACCCAGGGAGTGGCTTCATCTGCCCATGATGCCCCCCACCTTGTCACAGACCTGGAACTTAAATGCTCACCAAAGCAAATGCTTTTTCCTTTAAGATGATTGTCTGCAGTGCTTTAGTGTAGTAACAGAAATCAGACTGGCACGTCAATTCTACATTGTCTTTTCAAACCAGCTTTTGTCTCTCTCCTAAATTTGCTGAACTTGCTGCACTACCTTATCATCTCAGCAGCATTATCAATGAACATTCAGGGTTTGCACACAGCCATGGACTTAGTAGGAGAGTGACTAGGCAGGCAGCACATTTGCTCATCACACCTGCTACTGTGGTCTTTTATTTAATTCTGTTGTATCTGTGTTTTACATTATTGGGGAGTCTTTATCTTATTGGGGGTTTTTGTTCTTATGTTCTTTTTTCAGTTTATTTATTTATTCTGTTCTTATATTCCTCATACCTGTGTTTTAACCATCTCAGAACCTATTACAGATACTGTCCTTAGTCCATCTTTGGGTATCATAGTACATGCCAACTTATTTCCAGCATCATGTTCTTTTACATCTCTCTCTTCTTGTGACCACTCTGGCTTCTCCACACTGTAGATTCCCTGAAATGCATGACAACCTCTTTCGATCAGGTGAGAAAATGCAGTTATATATTGCTTTTTATAGCATCCTTCCTTCTTCATTTTTACTTTTTAAGAAAAAGTTTATTTTTGTCATGTAATTGACTCACAGAAGAAAGGTTAATCTGAATGATCAAGGGGTGTTAATTTGTGGGCTAAAATGTGTTAAATAGTTGATATGAAGTCTCTTTAAGTCAATTAGAGTGTATAATGAAGATGTTTCCAGGGTGTTAGGGAACCTTTTGGAGTTAGTTTGGAATTCACCAGTGCATGTTTACTGCAGCACCTGGCTTAAAATGCGACAGCATATGAATAGGTGTGTGCATATAGAAAAAATTTGACTTCATTAATGTGACTTATCTTTCATTATGGGAGATAAAATCCATCATTTGTTTCATCATTAGTAAGATGGAAATGTGATTAGTACAGTTATTGCCTTCCTTACTTGTATGCTCTTCTAAAATAAACTGCATCTGCACTGCATAACCAAGAAAGCATTCCTAGCTTTTTGTTTGTTTGCTCCTTTGTCTAAAAAACAAAACAAAACAAAAAATAGTGGCATCATTAAAATTTGAAAGGAGAAAGACATGAATTTAAAGAAAGGATTTGTTTCTCTGTTAAAACTTCCCACAATCATAATGTAAGACATCTTTGTATTGGCTAATACCATCAACAATTTACAACAGCTGATGTTAGTAGGTAGACCTTAATATTATGATGCATAAATTTCAGTAGTTGAATGTAATTTTGTAGGATGATAGCCTGATTCAAGAATATATTATAGTTTCATCTTCCACAATTCAAGTCCACAAAATGAGTTAAACAGCCCCCCCCCCCGTTTTAAACTATTTTCTTCTCAGCATATGGGTTGCTATGGTACTATTTGTTACTGCTTATATCACTTTACTAGTGATAAACACATTTAGCATTGCAGCTTCTACTTGCAACCCTTCCGTTTAATCATTAGAGATGGATGAAAAACAAGTCTTCTTCGCTAATGGGCTTTCAACACTGATGGAGCCAATGCCAGAATAATGAAAGCACAGAGTTGAAATACACCAAATAGCCATTTTCTGATGAATTTCCAGAAAAAATATTATATTTTAAAAAATATGGTGAGCAATTCATACGATTACTTTTTAATCTGCTGAGAAGCACAACAAGTACAGTCTTTTGTAGCTCATTAGCAGTTTCTTTAATGAGTTTTTTGGTGTGATAGATAGTTAAAGTAACAGACAAATGACAGATTGTTTGCCTTTAATGATTTCCCTGTTTCAAGCCCATTACAAAGCAATTAGAAATCTGACAGCATTTTCACTCTGCATTACTGATCATCTAAAGTGATGAGGAATGAGAGGTGATGAATATTAATTGTATATTTTCATATGATTATCATAAATTATTACCTTGTCTGATGTGCTGCAGGTGAAGCGGGAACATTAGAGAAAGTCAGTCAGATATATTAATTTGAAAGACTGGATGTTTTTTAATCTTTGTCTGTGGTGTGAATCCTGGTCTATAGTATTACTCTTTATCAGTATTTCCCTGTGAATATTAAACTAATTGTTTCTACTTTCTCTGTTGGTTTGGACACACTCAAACACATTTTCTTATTTGAATACAAGAAAAAGAAAGACAAATTCCATAGTGCAGTGCACATATTATGTATTTAAGCTGAAATTAAATTTAGGAAGGGAGACATGAGTGACTTCTGTTGCTGTATGTATTAAACACATCTATGTCTGATATTAATACATATCAGTACAAAGGGAGAGACAGCATAGAAATCACCTTATCTTAGTCTTCAAGTTAGGTGATCCTGCAAAGGAAAGGCAAGAGATCAAAGTATGCTGAGGAATAGAATTAGATTTTTGTTCATCTTCTAGATGAAGTTTGGCATTTCCCTGCAGTCCCTCATGTAAGCAGATGGAGCTAACTCTGTTCTCGGGATGCAGGTACTATTTGTTATTTGATCTAGCCTTAAACCTGGAGAAAATGATAGTCCAGAAAAGAGAGCTAGTGCCTAGTAAGAGGCAACAAGCTTAAGAAATGCTAAGAGACAAATCATGCATTTGGAGCAGTTTGATCCTAGGGTACAGGTATAACTTGGGAACCAAGGCATGATGAACAGAGGCTGCTTTCCAGTGTGTAGCTAGGCCACGTCTGCATTCAGGATTGTCTTTCTAGCCAATGTATGTTGCTTTGTGGAGTGTGTCATTTGTAGATGTTTGTTATTTTGGATCTATATTCATGAAAAAGGCTATAATCTATATATGAACACACATTAATAAAATGCATTTTGATATGTTACTTAGACACTATTATCTTTATTTTATGTGTAACTTTATGAATTCTCATTTATAAAAACTGAAAGTGAAACTTTTAGGCCTTTACAAATGAACTTTGTTTTTGCTCTGAAAAGTTGAGAGTTCTCTGTAATTCATTAAAATTATATTTTAATTTTATGTATTTGTTTGCCTGAATGTATGTCTGTGTATCACGTGCATGCAGTGCCAGTAGAGATCAGAAGAGGGCATCATATACAACTGAGACTAGAACTACAGATAGTTGTGGGCCACTATGTGGGTGCTGGGAATTGAACCTTGGTGCTCTAGAAGAGCGACAAGCACTCTTAACCTCTGAGCTATACCCCAACATTTTGTGCTACAAGAATCACCTTCATCTTTAGAATCAGTCCAGCTAAAAGACCTCAAAGAATCAGTGGCATGATTCCCAGTAGACCCTCTTCTTCTTGCCAATATCCATTATCTCAGTCTGAAAGCAGACTTTTAAGTTGATATCTTCTAAAGCACAGTTTCTTTTTCCACTTCTAACATACTACTGTGTTAGCATTTTAGGTTTTTTGTTGTTGTTGCTTTTTTTTTAATTCTAAAATGAAATACCTTGAGGCTAGATAACTTTACAAAGAAGTTTCCATTTCACCTACAGTTCTAGAGATCAGTGTCATCTTGGTTCTGTCAAAGGCCTCATGCTAAATGGTACTACAGTGTGTGTGACAAATCAAAAGGTCATCACAAGGAAGGAAGCCAGATAGTAATTCAGGAACCAAAACTGGGGTTTTATATTTTTGGTTGTAAGCCTAGACTTCAGTGACTGAGCCATCTCCCCAGCTCTAAATCCAGGGTTTTATAACAACTGGTTTTCACTAGACCTAACTGAGAAATCCCCTAAAAATAGCTCAATCCTTTCTGAGCATATGCCTCCAGTGACCTAAGGGGACCTCTCTCCAGGCTCTATAATCTTAATGTCCACACACAGACACACACACACACACACACACACACACACACACACACACCAAAAAGGCCATCCTGAAGACCAAGCTTTTCATACATGGATTTTGGAGGGACAAACCTCATCTAAGCCACAGGAAACCCCTATTAACATGGCTGTTTAAATTTGGGCCAGGGTTCTTCTTCTATCTTCTGAAAAACTGGATTGAAAATTTACCTATTTTTCTTGCTGACAGAGAACAGCATCTTTATACTACATTCAAAGCAACCTAAGCTGCCCAACTATGGCATGGTTAGAAATCTAACAGCTAAGGAAGCAAACACTCTTCAACGGCAGCTCATGTGTCACTACATCTTCTCTGATAACAAATCCTGGGATATGTTCTACCCCTAAAAATATTTTCTTGTATAGTTCAGGGGAAGACCCAAGTATAAAAACAGGAATTAGAGTTTGTAATTCTCAGACACCTCCACATATACTTTCTCATTTAATCCTCAGTTCTGTTTGATAAGTAAGATGATATTTTTATCATCCAAATAAGGCAGATAAAACTGGAAAGGACCAGAGACAACATCAAACTTAAGGCAGATGACTCTACACTTCTTATAGCATCTCTATGACTCAAAGTTTAGAGAGATAGCAATTTCAGAATTCTGTTTCCAATCAGCAGCTTTATCTTTATGTTTTAGGTAGATAGAAAAATGAACGCAGGAGAGTTCAGAAGTTGCCTCAGCTCTGGCCTAAAAGTAACAGCCTGACTCTAGAACTTCTTGACCCAGGTACAGTCATTTTTGCATATGGGACACTCCAAAATCTGCAGAGCTATTTTCTTTAATGGTATTTTATCCAGTTGTTAAATAAAATATTGATTATATATTGATTATAGCTGTGGCCTGGCAAATATAAATATTTCCACATCATTGGTGTTCTTATTACATTGTATTAAAATACAATGTGCATTATACATTTTATACCTTTTTATGATATGAGTGTCTTCCCTAACTATGCTGGAATGTCCTAAGGTAAGAGAGGAAGAAAATTATGTTGTTGTTTTATTGGCTTGTTGTTGAGAGCATGAGGGTAAGAGGAGCTGGAGTAGTTACTAGTCCTTACTGCCTTCTTTGTACATTAGTACAAACACTGTCTGAGGGTCACTATTCCATCTCTGGCCTGGGAACTTACATGGTTGATTATTTTCCTGCTATTTTGAATGACAGTTGAGATCAAACAGTAATTTAATAATCAAACATTTTTCTTTTTAACATATCCATATTCCTTTAAATTATGTCTTAGTTAGCGTTTCTATTGCTGTGAAGGGACACCAGAACCATGACAACTCTTATAAAGGAAAATATTTAATTGGGGCTGGTTTACAGCTCAGAGGTTTAGTCCATTGTCATCATGGAAAGAAACATGGTGTCATGCAGGAATACATTGTGCTGGAGAAAGAGCTGAGAGTTCTACATCTGGATCAGCAAGTAACAGGAAGAGAGTCACTAGGTCCGGCTTGAGTTTTTGAAATCTCAAAGCCCATCCCCCAGTGATACACTTTTTCCAAAAAGGCCACACCTACTTCAACAAGGCCACTTCCTATGAGTCTGTGGGGGCCATTTTCATTCAGACCACCTCAAATGGTAACAGAATTTAAAAAAAATAATTCTCTTTTTTCATTTGTTCAATAGGAATGTTGGTCTAACGTGGTCTCTTATCATTCAAGATAAAGCCTGATTTATTAACACAGTACCTATATTTTACCTTCTTTCACTGTCAGGAACTGTTCCCACTATAATCATCATTTTAATGCCATGCCATGTACTCATGTACACTCATATCCCTGACCTCAGGCTGCGGAGACATGTCTGCCTTGTCCTGTTGGCAGGATCTGTCCTCTTTAAACAAATAATGATTCTTTACACTCATTAGATTTCAAAATTTTTAAATCTTATATTTTTAAGCTAGTTTTTTTCTTTTTAAATATTTACTTGCTTAGTACATGTAGTATGTCTGCATGAGGTTATGAGTGTCACATGTATACAGGTGGTCATGGAAATTAGAGGACATTGGATCCTCTGGTACTGAGTTGCATTTGTGACCCATATGATGTGGGTGTGGGGAACCAATCTGGGTCCTCTGCAGGGATAGTAAGTGCTCTTAATTACTGAGCCATTTCTTCAGCCCTCTCCCATGTTCTTATTTTAAATAACATTGTGTTACCTTATAAAGCTATAAAGATTATGTATTTCCTCTCAAAATTTCTACCTAATTAGATATATATCATTTCCTAGTACAATTCCACTGAATCAAGAAATCATTTATGATTCCAAATAAGAAGAAAGGTCAACATGTTGGAGAGAGTATCAAGGAAGTTCATTTCTGTTTTTAATTTAAGAACCATGACAGATCTGATGAGAAGGAGCCAAAATACAAAGCCAAGATTTCTAGATGACAGTCTAGTAAATACATTGACCCAGGTCCTCACAGGAGAAGAGAAAGGTCTATAACTTCCAGCCTAAGATTTTTAGATTCTTTTCTTCCTAAATCATTTTTCCTACTGAGCCAGAGAATGGATTAAAAGGCTTTGCAGCTCTGACATTCCAGGGCTCACATTTTGTATGCTCGTGTAGCGTCACCCTGTTACAGAGGGATGCTGAGCTCACCTGGCACACTCTGCTGCTCAGGTTTCCCTGTGCTTTATATGTTACTAATTGACTGACTTGTCACTGCATGTCCTAGGTTAAACTAAGCTGTCTAATTATCAAAGTAATTTTTCCCTTCTTTCAGAGATGATATGTTTTCACTTTTCTGGGCTCTATAGATTATTTCCTTCACTTTTGGTTGATGAAAACAAAGGGAGATAGATAACAATGACACCAGTGCAGAGTAAGCAAAGATGACATGACATGGGTAGTCTGTGACACCCTGCCCTATGACATGTTGATAGTCATACATATTTAATCAACATTTGAATATTTCTTTCAGTTTCTAAAATTTTAAATTAACTATCCCTCCCAGACAGTCAGACACACTTCTGTTTGTACTGAACTCTGCAAACTGAATACCTTCCTTGCTTACTCATGTTTCAAAGAGGCTCAGGTCACCTAACATGACGGTGCAGCACATCACAGAGCTCCCTGCACTTACTGCAGTCATGCTTGAAGTTAGCCTTAGTGATCAGCAGGTGTTAGCGTGATAGTAAGAGAATAATAAGAAATATTAATCGTGAGGCCAAAAAAGGTTGATTTTGTAGGAGTCATCAGGGTATAGATCATTTTGTTGTACCCCCACAACACTGAAGGTACTGGGCCACATAATTTAAGCACTGTCAGCAATGTTACAGGCAACATGTGTGTTTCTACTATCTTTATATGGCTTGATGGCTGTGCTTAAGTAAAAACCGTGTCTTAATTGGGGGCTTACAAAAGGGCTTAGCAGGTAAAACCCTAACACTGCTTTTTGCCAAATCCGATGACTCAAGTTATCCTGTGACCTCTATATTTATGATGAGGCATGTGCATACCCACACACAACAACTAAACAAATAACCATCTGTTGGAAACATTCTATTGTTAAAATTGGCAAATATTTTATCAAGTACAATGAAAATCTTATTTTTTGAATGTTAAATACAAAACATTATATTCTGATGGCTTCTTTGCGGCAAGCCACTTGAGGCTATGCTGACAGCTTAGGTACTGAAAATAAGGTAACTCTTTGCAGCCACTCAGATAACCTTTTCAAAGTACTGGGTTTTAATTTGTGTTACTTCTAATTGAGAGCATAAAGCCTTGGCAAGATTTTGCAAGGTGTGAAAAGATGGTTACCACTTCAGTTTATAAGTCAAATTTACTGAAGTTGAAAATACACAATAGAAATTATCAAGTAAAAAATAATACTTTAAGCACATGAAAATGTATAAGTGCATAGAAGTGTGTATTGTTGTTTATAGAAAAGAAGGCAGACAGAAAAGAGATAATAAGTTTGTGAATCAGGGAACACAATGTGAATGAAATGGTCCTTCTAGGTCTATCTCCTAAGTAGAAAAGTAAAAAATGTCATTCATGAAATTGATTCAAAGCTTCTTCATTTTAAATCCCAATGTTAGTGCAGGTGATAGAATTTCTTTTTCATCTCTAGGAAACTGCACAGTTTCTTGTCTTTCATTTTCAGTCATTACAGATTTTGAACAATGTTTTGGAATACCCAAAGATAGCTGAATGTAATTATGTGAGTGGAGATGGATATATGATTTCCCCAAAGATTTTTGGGTTGCTATTATTACTGTTTTTTGTTAATAGTCTCTCAAGTTAGTTTTAAAAGTTTCTTTCTGAGTTTCAGCTGTACTTAGCAGATAGGAAATTAAATTGTACCTTCCAAACACACAGTATAATATGACTACTTGAATTATAAATGTGTATTTGCTGATGGCTTACTACAAGAGTTGAAAGCTCTTATATTACTATAGCAACTGGGAGTTCACTGAAATCAGTACATTTTGCTGTAATAGTTTTCTATATTGTTCATGTAGAATAGTATTATGATTGAACTTAGAATATTTCTTCTTACCCATTGTTTCATATTGAGTGGTTTTAATTACACATAGTTAATTGTGATTCAAAAATTACTGATGAAAAATTCTAGATGAATTTCCTAATTTAAAAATTCATCCTATACTGAGGAATATGATGATGCTGAGTGACATCTTGCTCTGCCCATTTGAGACATCAAGCATCACTTTGTCCAGTCCATGTGTTTTTTTTTTAATTATTTTTATTTTTATTTATTTTATGTATATGAGTTGTTCTATCTGCATGTACACCTGCAGCCAGAAGAGGGCATCAGATCACATTGTGGATGGTTGTGAGCCACCATGTGGTTGCTGGGAATTGAACTCAGGACCTTTGGAAGAGCACTAGCCAGTGCTCTTAACCACTGAGCCATCTCTCCAGCCCCCAGTCCATGTGTTTTATCCACCCATTAGTCACTAAACCTCTTGGGTTTTAGAGTGACTGTCATGATATGACTGTGCTTGTGTTCTCAAGAAGTGCTTCCCTGATCCTAGAGGCACTGCAGATGAGGCTGCTATGTCACATGTGCATCAGTAGGTGACAGAGAAGAGAGAGGCTATGTCTACATTCAGTGTCCTGTCCTATGAACATCTTAATGAGTAATAGCCTAACATTCCTGGAAAAAAAGCCAGAGACCAACACCAGTTTGGCACCATGGGGCCTGGACAGGGAACTAGCCTGTTATGACCACCAGTCCAGCACCAGACAAGCACCAGTTGGACTCCCAGGACAGGAAGCAAGCCAGAGACTAGAAGAACCTTGATTGGTCCTAGATGTGGGGGTTGTGGGTGAGCCAGCCCTGAGGGAGTGAGTGTGGGAGAGCCAGCGCTGCCTTTTGTATGCTTTTTGGTGGTATTGGTGAGGGAGAGATCCCCTCCCCTCCCATTTGCCCATACTACCAGTGGTGGGCCGGAGATCTGGCCCTGATGGTGTCACAAGAGCAGGAGTTCTTGTCCCTGCCCCTCACATGCTGCAGCACTTGGCAGAGCAGGCCCTGCACCTCACCTGGACAACAGAGTACAGTTGGCCTTGGATGTGGGGGATGTGTGTGAACCAGCCCCAAGGGTGTGAGTGTGGGAGAGCCAGCTCAGCCTTTTGTCTGCTTTTCAGTGGTATTGGAGAGAGAGATCCCCTTCCCTCTCTGATGCCCTTGACACAGGTAGCAGGTGGGAGAATTGGCCCTGAGGGGCTCATGAGAGGAAGAGAACTGGTCCAGCCCTTATGTGCTGTAACACTCGGGAAAGCAGGCCCTGAACCTTACCTGGGTAGCACAGTATAACTGGCCCTGGATGTAAAGGTTGCAGGTCCAGAACCAGGGCTTTGAGTTGACCCTCACCAACATATACCCTATGGATGAACTGCTGGAGTGCATGAAGAGGCCAGTTCCACAGACTCAAAACTACAGGATCTTCGTGACACAAGACAACAAAAGTATATCTGAGAGGAGTCCCATTGACAAAGTAGCAGAAGCCACAGGCATCGTACCAGACCAAGGACTCATTATAATGAACATTTGGAAGCAAAAAAAAAAAAAAATGAATGTGGAAAAAAATGGAATAGTGTGGGACATATTGAGGCACACTACAGCTTCTACAATGAGTTTTCTTTTATGTTGGGAGAGGTTTCAAGGGTGGGTCTGAGGGGAGGTGGTAGATGAGAGGGAACAGGGTGCATGATGTGAACTTCACAAAATTAAAAAAAAAAAAGAGAAGTGATTCTTGTACTTTATAATTGTTCCAAACCGTAAAAATTGTGGTGTTGGTAATAAACATATGCTTAAGAGAAGCCACAAAGTATGCCCTTTAGATGAGAAAGTGAAATAAATCTTCACTTGATAAGGAAATAAATAAAATCATATTCTGAGTAGCTAAGATCTGTACAAATGACTCTTCTGGGCTGGAGAGATGTCTCAGTGGTTACTAGCATGTACTGCTCTTGCAGAGGACCCAAAATTGGTTCTTAGAGCCCATGTCAGATGATTCACAGATGTGTGCAACTCCAGATTCAGGGATGCTTTCTTCTGGCCTTCCTAATATCTCTCTCTCTCTCTCTCTCTCTCTCTCTCTCTCACACACACACACACACACACACACACACACACACACACATTTTAAAAAGAAAATAAAGAATGATGCTTCTATACCTGAAATTATGAGGAAGAAAATAGAAGACCATGCTAATTTTGCTGTCATAATTCAAACTGATAAATGGTTGGCCACGATGCTCAGATAAGATGGAGAAACAAAGTTCTGTACATCTATATAGAAAAAAAGATGGCATATGTAGAATTTGACAATATCTTATGAGTCTTGTTATATAAGTGGGATATACTGAATTTATTTTTACATTGAAGAATCCGTTTAGTAAAATCATAATGAGAATTATTTCTGTCTATTGTTGCTTGTATAAGTAATGGTTTCAATAGAACTGTATAAAATCATGAATATGCATGATAAGGATGCCTCTAATTGTTTTTCCCTTGGCAGACTGGACAGTCCTTAGCACATGATTTCTTTAACAAGAAGAGAACACAGGGTGAACCCTAGAGCAATATTTTGTCACCCTGCCCAGGCAGTGATCTTTAAAATGAATAAATTTCATCCCAGAAACATATTACATAAGTTATAATTGAAACAAACCAGAATTACTAGTTTTTATAATCAGATTTAAGAGATTTGCTTCCCAATTAAAGTTGAGCAGTTTTTCTCATTTGTTTTGGTTGTCTTGCCAGTACCTTACAGCAGATTCCAGAGTTGCAGTGTGTCTTCCAGAAATGCTTTTTTCTCTAGAATATGGGTCGAATCTCCTTAAACTGTAAGTAGAATGCATAAGATTTTACCAGTACACCAAGTGTGTCTACTGGGTCACCTTGTGAATAGAAAAATGATATTTGAACAGGTGAGAGAGAAAAGAATCATTTATTCAAGTAGTGGCTCCTGGCTTAGCTTTAAACTCTCTTCACTTCTTGCATCAAGAGGCTTTCAGCTTTCTGAGGTCAAATACTGCATTTGATGAAGATGTGTGCATAACCAACTTAAGCAAAATAAATGGGAAAAATAACTTTATGTGCTTTTATTCTTATGTAAAGAACTCTACACATTAAACCTAATACATAGTGAAAGAAAAATTTTCTAACTTTATTTTGGAAAAATCAACCTTAAAAACATTCATATTTTGTATGTACATTTAAAAACTTTTGAATCAGTTCCATTGCTACATTGGTGATATTTTATTTCTAAGGAATTACATGTTTCTCTCTCTAAAAGGGAACAAAAGCAAGAATTGAATAATCTTTTACATATAAAATGAATATTTATGAAAAAGTGGCTACATTTGAAAAATTGCATGTATTTTTATGCACCTATTTACTTGTTGCTATGGCAACTACCACACTACTTAGTATTTATGTTGTCTAAGATTCAGAATACCTTTTCAGTGAAATAAATCTGCCAGAACCATGTACTGTATTTACCTTGGTGTTTAGAAAGCTACTTATTCTAATGCATATTTTTGAGAAAAATAGCAATAAATGATATAAACTTCAGCCTTGTTTAAATGGTACCTTTTTTGCATTATGGTTTTAAAATCAAAATATTATATTTATTCTTTTTCTTGTTATCAAAATCAGTACACATAAGAGAAATAACAAAATTTAGAACTCGAGTCAATCTTGAAATATTGTCTTTTGATACTCCCTATTTTATGGCTTATTTTGAATCATGAAAAGATTTTGAAGCTACAAACTCAGGGCACTTAGAGTGAATACTCAGTGCTGCTTCATAAACACAAGGTAAATGGCTTATCTTTCCCACTAGAGATAGCTTTAGCACCTACGAACAAAAGATTTCTGCTTTGTATCTTGAAATGAAAGGCATAGCTACTGCTATTTCTTTTTAATTGTTTAGATCATTCTGTCATGTGTGGTACATAAATATAATTTTTAATGCTAAACATCAGAATGGAAGTTATAAAGCATAAAGCAGACATGTTTCCTTCACATGTTTCCTCTGAAGAAAAAAGCTGCAGCGTGGCACTGGGTACCACTGAGCAGGGAACAGATTGTCTCTCAGAGTTCTAAACAGGGTGGGGCTACAGCTTCACAGTTGATGTTGACAGTATCTCTGTGGGAAATGTAATTATCAAATGAATTAGAACACATCTTAGTATTAAGATTATTAATTGTAATTTTAATTGCCTTTTTCAATATAATTGGATATGTTCTCATAGGTATATGGAAAAGGAGACATTAGGCTAATTAGATATTTTGAACTCAGTTATCTTTAAAATACTTAGAAGTTTAACATATGTACATATATACATATGCATATGTACTGAATTCCTTAATTAAATGCTTTTCTAAATAGAATTAAAATAACCCATAATCCACAAGCTCTCACTGATTATTTCTTGGTATTCTCCTTTGAGTATTGATATCATTTTAAAATTGAAATTATGATTTAAACATTGCATTTTCATTGTCAAGTTTAGAATAATTCTTGTTAGCATCCAGCACAGTTCTCAGTGCTTATATTTGTGTAACATTCAGAACACCTTTGCCATGGTATATGTATGCCAGAACAATATATTATAGTTACTTTGTGTAGAAAAAAACTTATTCTAATGAATATTTTTAATGAAAATGGCATTTTTCTGAAATTGGAAAAATTTAAGTCAGAATACTCTACCTGACTAGGAAGTGCTGCTAGGTTGGCTTTCAGATATTTCTGACAATTTTAGGGTTTCTTCTATTTTTCAAAATCCATCTCGTTTGGGCGTATACAACAGCTTAATGATTCTTTAGACACTTTGGTGTAGGAGTTTAGCCTCCATAGATCTCAAAGGATTGTTGAGTGTTGTAACCCGAGGCATGTACCGAGCCACAGTACTGTTATAATAGGAAACATGTTCAAGCAGGTGAATACAGACATCATCAGTCTATCTACTAATGGGAAGAAGTTCATACACACCTTGTTTAAATCAAAGACTATGAAATCTTACTGAAAATCTAAGACTTTCAAAAATTATTACAGTGATTAATACTAAGGAGAGTGATGAGGGTTGGTTTTATATACATATATATTATATATTACATTTTATATACATATTACTCTGTAATAACTAGTTATCATTTTATAAGACAAGTTTTTTAAAATTATAATTGCATTATGGTAAAACCACAAACTGTATACAGATAATTTGCTTTACTTGGGACGGTGCTAGGGCTCTAATCCAGGACCATGCATGTGCTAGACAAACATGCACCTGCCAAGCTGTGTCCACAGCCCAGGTATCTGTTGTTAATTCATTAATTCATTGTCTGTTTTCAAAAATCTAGTACTGAGTAAATAAGTAATTTGGTGACTAGATGAATAAGTGATGGGAACAGATAGTACCAAAGTGCTTTTAGTAAACACATTCCAAGGGCCACACAGTTGCCTGCTTATCTTGAAGGAAAGTTGATATGTTTATCATAGCAATGGATTACAGGCTAGTGATATAGTATAAATATGCAAGAATTTCTTTGATAAGTTTATTTCTACTATCACAGGATATGGCAAAAGTGAGAGAACTAGATCTATTGTAAGATGCTTAGTTTGTAATTGCACAATGATTAAAACAATCAAACCAAGTCCTGAAATTCCAGCAGAAAAAAAAAAAGATTGCTTGAGAGCCTACAACTCCCCATACCTCTTAAAATTTGTTGTAAATTATTATTATGTTAAATAAAATCATAAAATCACACAATATATTAATGTAGTGTTCATACATACATTCAACAATGTTCAAATAAGATTATATATGTTATACATATGTATCCTTAAAAACATCATTTCTATGTGTTCAAAACCTTCAGAATCCTAGCATTTAAAACATACAGTACATTATTGTAATTTCTAACCATTTCAATGCATGTTAGCCTGATAGTTCTTGTTAATATTAGGTGATTATGACTTAAATTGAACTACAATTTTAACAAAATAAAATTTGATAATTCAACTTTAAGAATATAACCATTACACTGGAAAAGAATAGATTTTTCTACACTAAGGTTTGTTTCTATAGTCTTAAAATAAATTTAAAAAAGAATAACTGGCAATCCAGGTAAATATGTGTGTGTGTGTTATTTATGCAGCCCTAGAAAGTTAGGTTTAATAAAACCTTCAGGTGTATTCCTTTACCTAATTTAATAGTTAGCCTTCTATTGTAGATAGGCCTTTACAAAAGTCTGAGACAGTGGTCTCCCAAGTGTCTTCTAGTAAGTTTGAGTATAGCTGTAGCTTGTATTTCCTGAACTAACAGTTCACATTTATTTTTGCAGTATCTTAAAGATGATGGCATTTTTCTCTGCATCTTCACTTTTGTCTATCTTCCACATATATACTTTCTCATATCCATTCTGCTAGAAGTAACATGTAATAAGAGTTTAGATATTTGATTCTGATACAGAACATAAGAAAGGAAGTGCAGCCCACAAGAAATGAAGATCATAAATAGTAGGTAAGTTAATAACATATGAAGCACAAGTGAAGGAGATATTAGATCTGAGTAAGGAAGTGAAAAAGGGAGAAACATGGTAGCACAGGCTTGTAATCTAAGCCCTCAGGACAATATCCATGAGATCAAAGTGAGTCTAGGATACTACTGAGCTCCAAATCATCCAGGACTGTATAGTAAGACACTCTCAAAACAGAACAGAACAAGAAAATTAAAATTAAGAAGGCGTCTGAACTTCCAGATAAACAGGACTGGGTTTGAAGATCTGTCATACAATAGAGAATGTTAATATATTTCATATTTCTAAACAAGACTCAATTTAAAATGTCTTACCACAAAACTGACAAATAGGTGATGGATATATTAATTAGCTTTATTTAGTCATTATACATTTTATGTATCATATTATACCATATAAATGTGCACAATTATGATTTGTCAGTAAAATAAAATATGAGTACATAGTAAACATGCTAATAACTTGTAAGATAGAGAAAGAGAAAATAAGTAGACTAATAGCATAGAAATAATTTTTTTCAAAATAATTTTATTATTTTTATTTCATGTTCATTAATGTTATGCCTGCATGCATGTCTGTGTGAAGGTCTCAGATTCCCCAAAACTGGAGTTACAGTTATGAGCTGCCATGTAGGTGCTGGGAATTGATTCTGGTTGTCTGGAAAGCAGTCAATGTTCTTAACCTGGGGCCATCTCTCCAGCCCCCTAGCATAGACTTTTTAAATCACTTGATGAAAAGTATTAAGATCAAGTCATAACTTTGACACTTCTGGGTTGATGACTGTGTTATGTCACCTCCTGATAACACCCAGCACTTCCCATTTTGGCCCAAAATAGTGTGCCCAAGAAATGCAAATAAAACCCATAGTTTTCCAACAAGTGATCTGGCCAGCTACATCTTTAATCTTGTACACTTTGTCTCTTTCCTCACCGTGGACCCTGTGGCACCTTCTCTCTAAGCCACATAGCTCAAATCTCAATTCTTTGCCTCCTCACACATATTCACAGGGAAGGCTGATGTGGCTTGAGAAAGCACTCCACACTAATACCATGTAACCTGTGATACAAATAGCCTGCTTCTGCCATTCACACTCAATTTTTCCAGTTTTAACCTGTTTCATTTCTTTCCCTTGCCTTATTGCAATGTTTTAAATTTGACATATTGTATGAATTGAGACATTTTCCTTGATTTCTGAGCTCTGTAGGTTAATTTTCCTGACAAGTATATTTGCAGACTACTGCTGTATTAAGTGCATTTTCCACCTGACCATATATGAACTTGAAGAATCCTCCCACCATTCTGGAATTTTGCACTAATAATCAATCATCACTATCTAACTAAGGATTTAAAATAAGCTGTGAGGGTAGTGTGGAATTATAGTTATGCTTGGCCATCTTAAGAACCTTGTCTGCTGTGAAGGAATTACCAGAACCCATATCTCTCTGCCCCTGGAATAAGCCCCTAATTCTGAGAAAACTATAACTCACCATGGGACGCCCTTCCCCAGTTGATAAATTTACAGCACAACCCTACACCTATAGCTCAGGGAACATCTCAGAAGAGGGGAAGAATGATTCTGAAAATCAGAGGACCAGGGATTCTGCTGTGAGAGAGTGTCTCCGATGTATGACAGGGACCTCTCTACCCATGACATTCTAACAATATGGTCACTGAAACAAGACCTGCACAGTGACAACACCAGCTAATATTACAACATGGATGGGGAAGAATCTCACAACACCCTTCCCTAGACGAAAAGCTATAGGCAATTAATGGCCACTAAAAGATGTAGAATTAAATTGTCACTATAGATGAGTCCCCTAATAAGTTACTAAGTTATCCAACCCCAAGTGGTCAGTCCTAAACACATATACATATGAGAGACACTAAATTGACTTAATGGTGTGGGTATGTGGGTTTGTGGTGTTTGTGTGTGTGTATGTGTTGTGTTGCAGAATGAATTATGAAACTTTCTTTTGTTTTAAGGTCCTGTGTAGGCATAAAATAAAGGCCTTCCTTTTGAGAAAAGAGAACTAGAGACTGTCTTGGCAATCTGCAGTTAGGGCAAGCAGCATCTTGGGCAGATGTACTTTAGGAGTGCTTATGTAATATAAGACTCTGGAAATTAATTTTCCAAAAACTATTCACCCTTGGAATCCTAAGGGAAAGTCTCCGTGATGTACTAACTAGTGCTAGGTAATTTTGTACTTAGCATCCCCTCTTAAAGAATTGCCCTTCAGTAGCTGGCACATGACACCTGCTATGAGCTAAGCACAGCTGTATGAGTCAGCCACTATTTTTATTCCCATTTTGCAGTCAAAGAAATAAAAAGACAGAGATTATGTGACTGGTCCTATATGACATAGAAGGTGGGCAGCCAGGATGCAAATCCACACACTTGCATGTCAGAGTCCAGGCTCATTACCACTATGTACTTAGTTGTCTTTTGTAAAGTAAAGGCAGAGCTGAAATCGGGGTAAGCTTAAGAGGGGGCTACATATTTTACATATTCATGTAAAACAATTAATGAAGAAGGTTTAAAAAATAGGTTTTCAATGTGTCTGTGGATAGATTATGCACATATTAATAAAACATAAGGCAATGCCTTTATCTGTACTCTATTAAAGTTCCATAATATTTAGTGTCAAATTAAAATTAACACATTTTTATTTCTTTAATTTATAATTAACAATTAGTTCTCATTTAATTAGTAACGTACTGGAATGCTATTTGAAGCCCCATTGTATTCTGTATATTCTACTTAACCTGTGAACATGTTCTACTTTTAGTGAAGATGACACTGTTTTTATAGTAACAGTTCAGAAGAAATACTGCATTTAATAATGATAATGATTTCACACTTACATAACTCACTCCACTAACAGCATGTTGAAACCAGTCTGCAGACAAAAAGTATACCTATCACTGAAATTATTACCTCTTTTACTGAAAATTAGGATTATCATCAGGTGTAAGGGAAATGTAAAACTACTGTGGCATTCCAAGAGATAATTTTGCATAATTATGTATAATTTTATTTTTTAAAATTAATTAATTTATTTTTTCAGGTTACATCTCCATCATAGTGTCCTCTTTCCACCCTTCCCAGTCCCGCCCTCCCACTCTCTACCCCCTAACCCTTCCATCCTGCTCCTCTGGAGTCCTTACATAACAGTCCCCCACTCCAGTTCTTCAGTCATATGAGGGCCAAGACCCTCCTCATACACTGGGAGCCTACAAGGCAGTACCACGAGGGAAAAGTGTCTCATTGAGAGGGAGAGAAAAACAATCTAACAAACAAAAAAATCTATGTCCATGTTCCCTTTGGTGCATTGGTTGTAGTATAGATATCATGTACTATACAACTAAAATCCAACTATAAGTGAATAGATGCCATGTGCATCCTTCTGAGTGTGGGTAAGCTCACTCAGGATGAGCTTTTCTAGTTCCATCCATTTGGCTGCAAATTGTATAATTTCCTTGTTTGTGATAGCTGAGTAGAATTCCACTGTGTAGATGTACCACAGTTTTTTAATCCATTCTTCGGTTGAGGGACATCTGGGTTGTTTCCAGTTTCTAGCTATTACAAATAAGGCTGCTATGAACATAGATGAAGCAACTTCCTTGTGATTTGGTGAGGAGTCATTTGGATTTATACCCAGAAGTGGTATGGCTGGGTCCTGAGGCAAAGCTATTCCAAGTTTTCTAAGATATCGCCAGACTGACTTCCATAGTGGTTGCACAAGCCTGCACTCCCACCAGCAATGGAGGAGGGTTCCCCTTTCTGCACACTCTTGCCAGCTTGTGCTGTCATTTGAGCTTTTGATCTTAGCCATTCTGACAGGTGTGAGATGGAATCTCAGAGTCGTCTTGAGTTTCTCTATGATTAAGGATGCTGAGCATTTCTTCAAGTGTCTCTCAGCCTTTAGGAATTCCTCCTTTGTGAATTCTCTGTTTAGCTCTTTTCCCAATTGTTTAATTGGATTATTTGGTTTCTTGTCATTTAATTTCTTGAGTTCTTTGTAAATTTTGGATATTAGCCCTCTGTCAGATGTGGGGTTGGTGAAGATTTTTTCCCCAATCTGTAGGCTGCCATTTTGTTTGAATGACAGTGTCTTTTGCCTTACAAAAGCTTTTCAGTTTCATGAGATCCCATTTATTTATTGTTGCTCTTAGGTACTGAGCTGTTGGTGTTCTGTTCAGGAAGTTGTCACCTGTGCCAATGTGTTCGAGGGTTTTTCCCACTTTCTCTTCTAGTAGATTTAGTGTGACCGGCCTTATGTTAAGGTCTTTGATCCACTTGGACTTAAGTTTTGTACAAGGTGATAAGTATGGGTCGAATTTCATTCTTTTACAAGTGGACATTCAGTTGGACCAGCACCATTTGTTGAAGATGCTGTTCTTTTTCCATTGTGTGGTTTTGGCTTCCTTGTCAAAAATTAGGTGACCATAGGGTGTGTGGGTTCATTTCTGGGTCTTCAGTTCGATTCCATTGATCCACTGGTCTGTTTCTATACCAGTACCATGCTGTTTTTATTAGTACAGCTTGAAATCTGGGATGGTGATACCTCCAGATGTTTTTTTATTGTACAGGATTGATTTAGCTATTCTGGGTTTTTTGTTGTTCTATATGAAATTGAGAATAGCTTTTTCCGGGTCTATAAAGAATTGTGTTGGTACTTTGATAGGAATTACATTGAATCTGTATATTGCTTTTGGAAGGCTGGCCATTTTTATTATGTTGATCCTACCTATCCATGAGCATGGGAGATCTTTCCAACTTCTGATGGCCTCTTCAATTTCTTTCTTCAAGGGCTTGAAGTTCTTGTTGTACAGGTCCTTTACTTGCTTGGTTAGAGTCACCCCCAGGTATTTTATATTGTTTGTGGCTATTGTGAAGGGAGTTGTTTCCCTGACTTCTTTCTCAGCCCATTTATTTGTTGTATAAAGAAGGGCTTCTGATTGTTTTGAATTAATTTTGTATCCAGACACCTTGCTGAAGGTATTTATCAGCTGTAAGAGTTCTCTGGTAGAAAATTGGGGTCGCTTATGTCTACTATCAAATCATCTACAAATAGGGATAATTTGACTTCTTCGTTTCCAATTTGTGTCCCCTTGATATCCTTTAGATGTCTTATTGCTCTAGCAAGAACTTCAAGTACTATGTTGAAGAGATGTGGCAAAAGTGGACATCCTTGTCTTGTCTTTGAGTTTAGAGGAAATGCTTCAAGTTTCTCTCCATTTGCTTTGATGTTGGTTACTGGCTTGTTGTATATTGCCTTTATTATTTCCAGATATAGTCCCTGTATGCCCGTTCTCTCCATAACTTTTAGCATGAAGGGGTGTTGGATTTTTTTAAATGCTTTTTCAGCATCTAGCGAGATAATCATGTGGTTTACCAAAGCTGAATCAAGATCAGATTAACAGATTAAACAGCCCTATAACCCCTAGGGAAATAGAAACAGTCATTAAAAATCTCCCAACCAATAAAAGCCCAGGGTCAGATGGTTTCAGCACAGAATTCTACCAGACCTTCAAAGAAGAGCTAATACCAATACTCCTCAAACTCTTTCACAAAATAGAATCAGAAAGAACACTGCCAAACTCATTCTATGAGGCCACAGTCACCCTGATTCCTAAACCACACAAAGACCCAACAAAGAAAGAAAACTTCAGACCGATCTCCCTCATGAACATAGATGCAAAAATACTTAATAAAATACTGACAAACCAAATCCAAGAACATATCAAGAGTATTAAACACCATGATCAAGTAGGCTTCATCCCAAGGATGCAGGGATAGTTCAACATAAGAAAATCTATCAAGGTAATTCACCATATAAACAAGATGAAAGTATAATTTTATTTTTAAATAATTGGAGTATAATAATACTAAACATCTCAAGACAATCAAGATATTTCATTGTGCAAGGTGACTTACTCTCTGATGTAATTCTGGCTTGCTATTCACAGGCTGAAATTTGCATATAAACCATCTACAGTTTATCTCTAAATAAAAAAAAACTCAACCTGTGAAAAGGGTAATGAGTCTTTAGGGTTGAACTTCAGCCATCTTATTTTGAAAAGTTTAAGAAGAAAGAGGACCAGTTCTCCCATGGGCTGCAGAGGGTGTTGGGCAAAGTAAAGCACTTTTGTTATGCTGTACTAAAGGTAGACCTTTTCTCATTTGTTGCTGATGTGGATTCACCTAACAGTTTGGGAAGTCCATCATATGCCAAACACTCTGCCTGTGCCTTTGCCAGTTAATTTTATCCTCATCACCATGTAGATGACCCTGTTATGCAGATGAGAAAACCGAAATCCAGCTAGCTTTATTCACGATCACATAGTTTGAAAGTGTCAGAGAAAGACATGATCTTTCTTTTATGGACAGGAGGTATGAATTATTTCTTGATATTTGTAGGTTTGAATTATATTCCCTATATTCTTTCCTATAATTTCTTAGTATGGAGTGGGGGTTGGTTTGAATGAAAATGCCCCATAGTTTCATAGCGAGTGACACTAGTGGGAGGTGTGGCCTTGTTGGAGTAGGTGTAGCCTTGTAGCCTTATGTGAGGAAGTGTGTTACTAAGGGTGGGATTTGAGGTGTCAGAAGTTCAAGTTGGGCACAATGTCTCCCTCTCTCTTCCTGCTGCCTGCTGATCTAGATGTAGAACTCTCAGCTACCTCTCCAGCACCATGCTTGCCTGCACACTGCCATGCTTTCTGTCATGATGGTAACGACTAAATCTCTGAACTATAAGCTACCCCCAACTAAATGGTTTCCATTGTAAGAGTTGCAGTGGTCATGGTGTTTCATCACAGCACTAGAACACTGATTAAGACAGAGTCCAAGAACATACTTGTATTTTTGAACACCTGTGATTTATCTACTAACCTTAGGAATTCCAAGTTATTCAGAAAGGAAGTCTTTTCATGTGCCATCTCCCAAATAAGGAAAAGCCCTGCCATCAGTCTGCTCTTTGTTGGTGCAGCTGCTTTGCAAAAGCTACCACAGACTAAGTAATTCACAAATGTCAGACAATTTCCTACAATCTGTATGCTAGGCAGTTCAATTTTAAGGGGCTGGCTTCTGGCAAAACTTTCTTCCTATATAATTACATGAGAAGATGTGGAAAGGCAAGAAGCTTAACTCACCCTTTCATAAGGAGCCCACTCTTTTAGTAATAATATTACTAACCCACTTGTAATGGGAGAGTCCTCCTGGCCTGATCACCTTGTGAAAGTCTCCCGACTTAGTACTGTTACCATAGCAATTTAATTTCAGTGAGTCTGTCAAGGATCAAACATTCAAACCATAGCACCAATTTTGATTCGAATCCATTATCTGACTGTCTCTTCTGGGTCTTGAGTCTAGAAATTTAACCTGGCTCCAGGTCCAGCTGAAAATACCTTCACATAAAATACTGAGAATATTTGACCAGATATCTAGGCATGGCCAAAGAGGTTCATCAAAACAGTCAATTCCTTTGAAGCTGTGCTTGGCTGGAGTCCCTTTTACTGGTTCAATGGACTCTCCAGAAGACAGCTCACTGTGCCAGTGTTGTGAAGTTTACCCATGCTCCCATTCCCCTACAAGGTCTCACTGCCAGAGTAGACATGCTGGGACAAATTTATATGTTGGAAACTATATTTTTATTATTTTAAGGTTAGTATAAAAGTAATAGGTTTTTATATAGTAGAAACAAACATGCCCCATTATATACAACTTTCAGTGGATGTCCGTTTGGATTTCAGAACAGGACTCCTAGCGGTCACTGGTCCATAATGGACATCACATCAATGCTGCTAGGCTCTGTGGGAATTGTAAGACTCCCTTTTCTGATGGTGATGCAATTTCCTTGGTTGATCATCTAAATACTCCTAATTCTGACTTCTGGAAAGTTCTGATACATCTTACTTGATGACCACATCTGAGATGGCAAATGATGATTCTAGAATGCTGCACAAGTTTTGTGGGCAGTTACTTAGTGATAGAAATGGGGCTTGAGATTTGATTTATAGCCCTCCTTGCCTTAGAGATACATTAAAACAAGACTCTCTGGCTAATTTATCAGAATTTTGAGTGTATATTTAGACCATGGAAGGGAAGTGTTAGATAACATTCTTGGCATTTGTCTTATGAGTTTATTATTTGGGTCTTATGAAATTTTAGGTTGTCTTGAGATATGCAAAATTCCTAGGTTGCAAATAAGAAAATCCCAATTCAAACTATCTCAGTCAGAAAGAGATACAGTTGGCTCAGCTGCCCAGAACACTCAGGAGATCTGCTTCCTTTTAGAAAGTGGTTTCAGGAATTCAAATACCAGGAATCTCTTTTGCTTTCCATCTCTCTCCATTTCTCATGTCTGCTTGAGTTTGTGCTGGCTTCATTTTGGAAGTAGAGATTTCGGTGTTTTTGAAGTCACCAATCTCAGGGAAGAGAACATTGTTCATTCTTCATCATGAATCTCTTCATCAATCCCTGTGTCTTAGGAGTGGTACTTTGATTTGACAGACTTGGAGACATTTATTTCCTGGCCTAGAAGGTAAGGATGCAAAATTGAAGTTTTATCAGAATCAGAAGGAAAGAATGCTTCAGGAAAAGGAAGGGATGAAAGGCAGATAGAAATACATGTCAAATGCATCATGCTGACCTTTTCTAGTAACATATTCCGCAGACAAGTTTGTTTATATGTGGAGGTTGATAGTAAGCAGCAAAACTAAAAATACAACAAATTAGAATTTATTTATTTGTTAAATAGGATTATACGAATTATAGATTTAGATAAAAAATTTTCTTCCTTTAATTTTGTATCAATGTTAATTTTTAAAGAAATATATAGTTGTAAAAGTTGCTGTATTATATAGAAAATGATAACAAATTGTGATTAACATCCACCTTCAGTATGAAACCCTGAAGGATTTTACTTCTAAATTAAATAATATTTATTCTTCATCATTCTTAGCTGGAGATCCTAAACTAGGAGCAGTGGCTCAGGCGGTTTTCTCCCTGGACTAAAGCAGTAGAGGCCTCATGCCCAGTGTCCTGAAGCTACCCTGAGGACAATAGGACCAACTGTGCACCCACCTTCTAGTATATTCCATGTTCTTTACCAAAGTAAGTGTAATATTTTAATTGCATCAGCTGAATCCTAAAGAGGAGATACATGGATATAGAAAGGTGTCTGTTAGTGTTTATTCAGAGTTTAGAGGGAGTGATACAAATAACGATTTGAGAACTGACAGGTTATAAAGGTTCTTAGCTGTGTAAGAGTTCTCCTCTTACTTGAACAGCTAACAGTCACTATATTGATCATACAATTGTCTAAGTTAAGGTTTTATTGCTGTGAAGAGACACTATGACCACAGTAACTTTTCTAAAAGAAAACGTTTAACTGCAGCTGGCTCACAGTTCAGAGATTTAGTCCATTATTATCAAGGCAAGAATCGTGGCTGCATTCAAGCAGACATGGAGAAGAAGCTAAGAGTTCTACCTCTGATCTCCAGGCAGGAGGAAGAGACTGTGAGCCACTAGACCTGGCTTGAGCTTCTGAGACCTCAAAGCCTCCCAATAGTGATATGCTTCCTCTAACAAAGCCACACCTACTCCAACAAAGCCACACCTCCTAATAGTGCTACTTCTGATGGGCCTATGGAGGCCATTTTATTCAAACCATCACAATAATAGTGCCAGTTAATCCATGTTGTATCCAGTCACCTTGCTTATCCCTTAACTTTGTCAGTTTTACTCTCAAAACAAGTTTGAAAGAAATATAAGCAGTTAGTAGTCTAAACATGTCTAATATTTAATGAGGAATCAAAGATCTAGAGACTTCATTAACTAGAGTAAATTTACATATTGAAAAACTTGTTTGAACCCAACTGCACCTACCTATGTAACACTTATGAAGCAGAGATGACTATTCCCCCAATGTTTTTATCTGTTAACAGAAAGTTTAAAAAAACTTCCTTTTATTTTGTGATTGTTTTGTTAGCATATATTAATCATACAAATAATGGTTTCATTATGATGTTTTCATGCATGCATATGACCTGTTTTTATCATATCCACATGCCTCTTTTACCCTTACTAGTTTCACTGGTCCCCTTTCACTTTTCAAATAATTCTTATTCTACTTTCAGACCATGTTTTTAAAATCTGGATTTCTTGTATGAGAAAAAAAATGTAGTATTTGTCTTTCTAAGTTTGACTAATTTTGCTTAACATGATGATCTCCAGTAAATCTTTTCAAATATTTTCTAAATGCTGAAAAACTATTGACTGATAAATGTGGGCCTCTCTCTGTCTTGGACTCTGTTACTTGCTAGTGGAACACCTTACCTTAGCTGGGCTGCCAAGTCCGGCCCCAGTGTAAGAGAAAGTTATTAGCCCTCATGTGACTCATGAACTGAGGGGGATTGATATATAGCGGTATCCCCTCACCTGAGGAGAAGGAGAGGAGGGTGAGGGGGAAGAAGGTGGGAGTTTGGGACAGGGAGGGGAAGTGGGAGAGGGTGTGTTTGAGATGTAAGTTGAATAAATAAATAAATTTTGAAAAAATGTAATGTCATCATCTTTATGTTTGGTATAAAGCTGAGACTATGAGGCAACCACCAGAATGAGTCATGAATTAAACATGCTCATCTCCTAGTAGAAACTCTGGAGCATATTTAGTCACTATTACAACATGGTATTTGCTTATGTCCTTTATGTCCTGGAGTTATTAGATTGAGATAAAAGTAGAACCCAGACTTTGGGTGATGCTGAGCATGTGTGATGGCTCCTGAACTGTGATGTCATGGAGCAGAGTACAAAGTCCTTTATGTAGTGCAGTCACTACATGTCTAGATACATGTATCCTGTGTGTTATACTGCAAGAACACAGGTATGCTCACAATAACATTCTTCTTGATAAAAGCAAAGAGAAAAGTGCTGAATAATTGGATTGATTTTTATATAGAATGTATTCTAGTGTACAATGTATACTTTTATTGCTTTTTAGCTGTACCCTTTCCTGTTTTCCACTTCTAATTGGTATCACATTTACTTTTCACTCCAATTATTTTTGAGCAATTTTTGATACATTTTTATTTACTGGTAGAGGCTCTTGCACATTCATTTATTCAGCTTTTATGTCCCCCCCCCCTTCCCTTTTCATCTGATTGCAGCTCCCTTTAACACTGGCCTTATCTTTTGTGCTGTGTCTGTGTTTCTTCTGTGGGACATTCCCTTGCTGCCTATTTCCTTCTTCCCTTTCTGTGTGTAAATCATAACTGCTTTTCTGTCACTACTGTGTGCTGCCATCACCTTTAATCATGATGTACCTGGAATGGAAAGCTGGAGACAATGCCCAGAGTTCTGTTACCTTTATGATGAAGAAAATGATGAGCTTCAACCTGAAAGGGGTCATGCCCAAAAAGGTTGAAGGTAACCTGGGATCTGTTGATGTTACTGTGATTATTCGAGAGGTGGTTTTCTCTGTGAGTAAAGGAATATCTTTAAAATCTTCCCCTTACTGACGTTAAGCTTCTTTGTTTCACTCTTGTTTTTTTTGTTTTAACCACCTTTCTCCTGCAATTTTTGTTGTACTTATGGGTAATAATTCTTAAAACATGGCAATTTATTTTTTGCTTACACACTTCATAATTTCTCCACTAATTAACAAATTGCACTTTTTGCAAAATGCGTATTAAGTGCATTCATAGTGGCTGTACTGTGACAAGTCTCTTTACTTTCACACTATTCCCTTTTTTTTTTATTTTTCAAGACAGGGTTTCTCTGTGTATCCTTGGCTGTCCTAGACTCACTTTGTAGACCAGGTTGGCCTTGAACTCACAGAGATCTACCTGCCTCTGCTTCCTGAGTGCTGGGATTAAAGGCATGCACCTACCACGCCCAGCCTTTCACATTATTCCTAAGGCTGTTTATCTTTGTTATATTTTCCTACCCAGCCATCTTCTGTTGGGGTAGTGTTAAGCATTCTAAATGTTAATTAATTGGTCCTGCTTGCTGTCTGTTACTTACATTGACTCTGATTGGTTAAATAAAATGCCAAGACCTGAGATTGGGCAAAGACAGAGAAAGGTGGGACTTCCTGGGATTAGAACAGGAAGCCTGTGCTTTAGAAGGAGGATTAAGGCATTCCAGCCAGCAGCAGGAAGAAGAAAGCATTCCAGCCAGGAGCAGCAGGAAGGAGGCACACACCATGGGTTAGAGAAAAGAACCTCATTCCACATGGCCGGGAATATTGGCATAGTGTGGAGAATGGCAGTCCAAGGGGATGTTATGTATATATGGTGTCATATTTAGGTAGTAGAATTAATAGATAGCTTAGATGGGTCAAGATTGCTCAATTCAGGACAAGGCTTGTTAAAATCCATGTGGTGGTGTCCTGTGTGCTCAATTATAATGTCTGCTTAAAGACTAACAGCCGTGGAACCAATTAATAATAATATAAATACTCTTAAACAATTTAATTAATTATTTCTATGAATGGTACCCAACCCAATGTAATTTAACTAATTTTTTCAACATATGGCATCCAACTACGACAATTAGAATCCATGTTTACAGCGTGAGAAGGCCCGGGTGAAAGCTGGTTTCCTAGCCAAAGATGGGGGAACACCCAAATGCATTTCAAAGGTGCGGTTACCTTAACAAAAGCTGTTGCCTTGCAGCAAAGTCAGAGAGCTAAAGCTTAGCTCTCCTTACTTACTAAAAAAACTGGCAGCCTTCTAAACAGAGCTTGAGAGTGGAATTAACTGCCTAGATTAAAAATGGAGGAATTCGTAATGCCTCACTACTTTTGCATTCCAATTGAGTTTGTTTCTCTTTGCATGCAAATGATTTCTACCCTGACAATTGTGGGTCTGTGTATCGTTTTTGAGAAAGTTTAGACTAGGATAGCCTTAAAGGAAAGAATTTACAGATGGAATGCTAAATTGCCAACAATGATAATGAAGGAGAGAGGAAGGCCTTTCTTGATAAATAAGGCAAAATTAATGGCAGCCAGAGCTAAGAGTTGCCTGGCTATGAGGTGCTTCTCAGGGCTTTCTGTGAAGGGTCCACCAATGAAATACAGTCTCAACTAGATTCCAAGGAATAATAAACAAAATTTTAATTGCAGCATGGGATGGCATGGTTAGACATGCCAAGGCTTTTGTCATGTTTCTTTGCTTGATTTTTGTTTTGATGTGTTTGATTTTCCTATATCAGGAGGTAGAAAGGATATTTTTCTGGTTTGACATTGCTAAGACATATGAGATTTTTGAAGACTTTGGGCAGATTTTGAATTGTCACTACAGTTCACAGTTGCTCTCTGGGTTACAGAGTTACTAGTATCTGGGATTTAAGTGAAATACTTGAGGAGGGTGGTATTGGCACATGCCTTTAATCCCTTAATCCCATCACACTAGAGGAAGAAACAGGCAGGTCTCTGGATTCTAGACCAGCCTGGTTTAAACAATGAAGGCAGAGTGGGAACCCTGCTGATAAATTGAGGCTGTTTACTAATGAGAGTCTAGAATTCAAAAATGACACATTTTTTTCCCTTGATGTTAAGTTTAATAATATCTTTACTGATCTAATGGATAAATGCACATGATCTTAAATTTACATAAAGAGAAAGGAGTTACAAGCCAGTCTCCTTAGGTGTGGGGCTCCTACTGGAGAACTGGTTTCAAGAGGCATTTTGCCCCTAAAAGAGATGTGTTAATCTCTGGGTGTGGTGGTACACGCCTTTAATCCCAGCACTTGGGAGACAAAGACATGTGGATCCATGACCTTCACCAAGGTCAGCCTGGTCTACAAAGTGAGTCCAGGACAAGGATACACAGAGAAATCCTGTCTCGAAAAAACAACAAGAACAACAACAACAAAACCCAAAAACCAAAAAACTGTATGGCTCACACAGACAACAATTAAGAAAAGCTAACATAAAATAACATATCATGCTATTCTACACCAACCTATTTAAGAATGGAACTGACTTGAAAGGACTAGAACTCAAACTAATACAAAATGGTTTCATTGATGTTATTGTTTAATAAGGGTAATTCAGTTATTTAAATTCATGCCTTGATCTCAAAACTTGGGAGACAAGAAAAAAGCAGTTTCTTGTGTGTTCGAGGCCAATCTAAATCTACAGAGCTCTACAGAGCAAATCAAGACAGCCCAAGCTACAAAGAGAAACCCTGTCTCAATAAGGATAGATATATCCACATAGAAATTAAATCTCCAAAGAAAGGAGAAAAGGAAAGAAAAATATATATAAATGCATACCTTTGATCCCAAAAGATGGGAGACAAAGACAGAGACTGATTGGTTCCTTTTGAGTTTGAGGCCAACCTAATCTACAAAAAGCCAGAACAACACAGAGTAAACCTGTATTATCAATTAATAAATTTATGTCAACTGTAAAGGAGAATATTTAAACTCCATTCAGTCTTATGCTGTATTTTTAATTTAAAGTAGATTATATATAGCATATACATGTAATACTATTACATGCCATCTTTTTATATGGCATGAATGCAGACTTACAAATGTCTTTCTTCTGTTCAAAGAACAGAAAATATTCCTTAATTGATTTGTGCACTCTGCACATCAAAGCCATCTTGGTAATTGCAGAACTATATGTTACTTGTGAGAAATTATGTATTTTCAGAGCAAAGGGACCAGAGTCCAAAGAAGACCAGACAAGTAACACCAAATCATCCAGCCTCATAGACTGCCTCAATAGCTGTTTTCTCAAAAATCTGCATCCAGAACAACTTCAAACAGCTTGCTGAAATGGCCCAGCCTGAAAGACTATTCCAGACTGGACTTCAACAGAGCATTGAACTTTCCTACCCAAAATCCAGCTTCGAACTACAAATTGCTCAGGACATTCAAATTGCTGAGCACATAGAGACTGGACAAAAATGTTATTATTAAATTGATTAACCATTTTTCCATTTTATTTAGGCCCCCAAACAGGTTTTCTGCGTCCCAATTCAGCAGGAAGAAGTTTTAAGAGAGCGACGTCCTATTCCCAAAAAGTGGGTGGATGATTCTTTGGTTATTTGATGGGTTATAGATGTTGTTTAGGGGGAATGGTTACAAATTGTTATATGGTCTTTGTCAAGCATATGGTCTTTTCTCTGTCCTTCTTTCTCTCTTATATGAGGGGAAAAGACTTGAAAAGAAAAAGAGGAGGAATATATATGTATATAATATAGAAATGATGAGATATAAGGATAGATGATTGAATCTGCTAGGAAACTCAAAACTGTTGTTATTCTTAAAATAAGGTTATCTTTTGATACATTGGTATAGAACGTTGTATATTGATACAAATATAAGGTTAAATTTTGATACATTGGTACAGAATTTTATATTTTGACACATATTGTGTATATTTCAACTTATATAAGGTATTGTGCCTACACAAATCATTTAAAGGTACAGGTTTACTTCTGATCCTTTTATGGGTTGCTATTGCAATCGATTTTGGAGTCTGGATAATGCAAGTTTACTGACCAGTTGAGTTTCTGGTCATGTCAAATACCAGTCTTAATTTATCACAAAATAGACTTAATAGGTTAAACAGATAGTAAATGGTTAAAAATATACAGTTTGTTTGTTCATAGATAGAGAGAAGATAGATAGATTTATATATAAATCAATAGATGTCTTCCAAACCCTCAAGAGGCATACAGAAAATGGCATTTAAAAAAGTTTTATTATTTTAAGAATTGTTTGACTTAAGACAGTCAGCTCCTGACAGCTCCCATTTGACTTGGAAGAAGGCAATGAGCATCAAACAGAAATCTCCCATCAGGAGATAATTCCTATTGGGCAAAAATGCCCCTGCTCTCTCAACAGACTACATATAGTCCAAAGATGGACCAGAGCTTAAATGCAGGTAAGTCGATGTCCCAATTCTGCAGAGACAGAATGGGAAAATCCTTCTTATTTCCTGCTGCACAATTTAGTCTGTGAAAAATGCTTGGCCAGAAGGCTGAAGATGATGCTCCAACAATATCCAGAGATATTTGGGACTGTCTAGGCAACAACCTGTCATTACGTTTTGGAAGTTGCTCCCCTATGCTTCCTACTCACTCAAATAATAACTTTATCCATTCTTATGTCTTTGAAGGGGTTGAAGGCATAATAGTTATAAATTCTCAATCAAACTTAAATTATTTAGGATTTAAAAGGAAATATAGGATATGATAGAAATTATTTAGGTTCAGAACTTTAGACACACCAAGATAGATAGATAATTTTTTTTTCTTCTTCAAGATTGCCTGATACAAATAGGCTAAGAAGCATCATGGGCATAACTTTTATATATGGTTTTCTTGATTCTTTCATATTTGTTCTTACCATTTTTACTATATGAGTTTAAAAAATAGCCTTTTTAGTAGACAAAAGGAGGGAATTGATGAGGTAGTGTTAAGCATTGTAAAATGTTAATTAATTGGTCCTCCTTGCAGTCTGTTACCTTTTTTTTTGCTGTCTGTTACTTACAATGACTCTGATTGGTTAAATAAAATGCTGTGGCCTGAGATTGGGCAAAGAGAAAGAAAGGTGGGACTTCCTGAGATTAGAACAGGAAGCCTGCGCTTTAGACAGAGGATTAATTCATTCCAGCCAGGAGCAGGAGGAAGAAGGAACACGCCATGGGTTAGAAAAAAGAACCTCATTCCACATGGCCGGGAACATCGGCATAGTGTGGAGAATGGCAGTCCAAGGGGATGTATGTATATATGGGGTCATATTTGGGTAGTAGAATTAAGAGATAGCTTAGATGGGCCAAGATTGCTCAATTCAGGCCAAGGCTTGTTAAAATCCACGTGGTGGTGTCCTGTGTGCTCATTTATAATGTCTGCTTTAAGATTAACAGCCGTGGAACCAATTAATAATAATATAAATACTCTTAAACAATTTAATTAATTATTTCTACAAATGGCACCCAACCCAATGTAATTTAATTAATTTTTTTTACAGATTGTTATAGAGACTTCAAATGATAGTTACTTTATACATGAGGATGTTTTTAGTATTTCACTGAAGAAGACAGAGTATCTACAGCGTTAACTTCAGTGGTGCAGCAATGTTATAAAAGAGACTGGTTCTTTGTACCTTTACCCTTCTATCCTCAGAACACTGTCCAGTTTGTTTGGCCTGGCTCTTTCTACTTGCCAAATAGCTCAACACATGTTCACTCACCAGTATCTGTAAGAAATAAAAGGACAGTTTGGATGACCAAAATCCACCAAAGGAAAAGAATATCACCTAGAAAGCTTCTCATGTCTCATTGGCCTCCTGCAAGGAACAAGGAGAATGGACTGTCCTTCTGGCTGCAGCACTGGCATGTGCACACTGAGGCTGGTTAGAGGATACCTTCCATGAGTGCAGAAGGAGGCTGAGTTCCCATTGTGACTGAGGTTTTCTGTCTAAGGAGAATGAAGGAATAATAGTTCAGTAATCTGCACTGTCTGGTGTAATTTGGGGCTTGACCTTTTCAGTATTTTGTTTCTTAAATTATTTTTTGAAGGTGCCATTCTGTAATACATTTTACACAATGCCATAGTTGTCAAAGAATGACTTCCACACACAAATTACTGCTTGAATTTCCTTGAAAGTGGAAAAGATACAAGAGCAGGGGCTTTTACTCTTCTGTGGATGGAAAGAAGGCACCTCAGATCATATAACAAGCAAACATAGCACTATACAAGTTCTTGTGCTCCCCACTCCTTCCCTCAATGTTCAAGATCAATCCCAGAACTTTAAGGTTGCTAGTCAAGTGTTCTACTCTGAGCTGTAATCCTCATCATTGTTTAAAATTCAGGCTATTTATTTCTAATTATTTTTATTTTATCTTATTTTTAACCCACTGAGTCCAATTAGTGCTGCCTGTTTGCACAAAGGTGTGGGAAATCTGCTAGGACATGGGTGACTTGCCAGTAGCCACTGCCCTAAGGAAGAGTGACTCTGCTCCCCTCCAAGGCTTACAGAATATCCTGGATGCGTGGGTGGAAAGAGTATCCGAGTCAGAGGATGGGCAAGAGTGTTGAATCACTGTCTTCTGGACAAGAAATAGTGTTTGCACACATGAACTCATACCAGCTCTAGTTATCTGCACAAGAACTGTACAAAATCAAGCTAGTTAAAAGTCTAATCCCTGAGACTGGAGAAATGGATCAGCAGTTAAGAACATGCACTCCTCTGGGGGATATGGTTGAGTTTCCAGCACTCACATCAAGCAACTTCAAACCCCATGTGCAGAAGAGAGTGAGTTGCCACTTCCCCTGGTGAAGCTCTTTCTATATGTCCAATCCTTGACTTTCTTCTTATATTAATCAGGATATTTTCTTTACAGTTAATAGCAATTAGCAATTGTAAGTTTATGTGTATGAATATTAGTTTAAACATTTGGTCTTTCATTACATAGTTAGTTTAACAAAAAGGACTCTAGAAAAAGTTTTGAATTCAGATTAATACTGAGCACCTCTTGAAGGAAGTACAATTATGATTATATATTATCTGGCTGCATGCCATTAGTTTAAAAGGCCTTCAGATTAGAGCTATAAAAGGTCTTGCACTGCATTGACAGCCGAGAGATTTAGAGAATAGCATGGAAGTACTTGTGGTAAAAAAAAAAAAAAAAAAAAAAAATCTTTAATTGGGAGTCTGAAAAGTAAGATTTTTATTAGCTTTCTCAAAATTTTATAATAAGTCAATAAGGTTTGCTGTTATTAAAATAGAGACAGTGAGAAGAAAAAACATCCTTATCAACTACCTTTTCTGTGCCTTTAGATACCATTCTTTAGATCAGGTCATAGATGTACTACTGACCCATTTATTTAAATGTAATTGTGTTATATCATTTACCAAGTCCTGTATAATTTTCTTTCTTTGTCCTACTAGAATCATAATTAGATGAAAATAAATTAGTGCATAATCCCCAAGGATGCAGTGGTGTGGTGGCTATTCTTGGTTGTTCACTTGACTACATCTGGAATTAACTAGAACCTAAGCAGCTGGGCACATCTGTGAGAGATATTTTCCTGAATTAGGTCATTTGAAGTGCAAAGACTCATTTCTAATCCACATCTTTGAGATGGAAATGTACACCTTTAATCCATATCTTTTGGGGTAGGAAGATCTGCCCTTAATCTGGGCCACACCTTCTACTGGCAGTCTATATAAAGAAGGAGCATGCTCATTGTCTGCTTACCCTTACTCTCACAATCAAGTTCATTACCTCATTGACCTTAGGACCCATATCTTGGGAATCCTGGCATATACTGAAGACTACCTGAGACACTTAGTCTTGTGGTGGATTAAACAACTGGATTCTAGTATCTTCCATTGGTAGACAGCCATTGTTGGTCTAACTGTAACATGGCCTGTAATCCTGTAAGACATTCTAATAAATCACACACACACACACACACACACACACACACACACACACACACACAC
>CAJQZJ010000339.1:0-40570 GCA_907164525.1 Lophiomys imhausi | reverse complement strand
AAGAGGGTGGAAGGGTGGGACAGGAAGGGGGAATAGGGAAGGGTTTGTGACTGAGATGTAACTTGAAGAAAAAAATAAAGTACTTATATAAAAAAAATAAAAAATATATAAGATCAGGGGGCTAAAGAGATAACTCAGGAGTTAAGAGCACTGACTGCTCTTCCAGTAGGCCCACACTCCTAGTACCCAGTACCTGGAGATCAGATGCTCTCTTTTAGCCTCTTTGGGCACTGCATGCACATAGAATAGACATTCAGAAAAGCACTCACACATAAAAGTTAAATAGAATCTCAAAAAGCATTTAAAAATTAAATATGATCTATGAAATAAGATAAGTGAGACATTGCAGCACATTCCTTTAACTCTAGCACTCAGAAAAACAAAGCAGGAAGATCTCCAATGTATAAAAATGTATGTGTGTCATATGGATGTAGCAACTGTCAAAAAAACAAAACAAAACAAAACAAAAAAAAAAAAAAAACTATGGCCTATAGCTGGGGCAGAAAGAGAAGTAGAAGGTGGGACTTCCTGGGAGAGGAGAAATAAACTCTAGGAAGAAGAGAGGGGAAAGGCCATTTTGCCCAAGAAGATGTTAGGAGGAGAGAAGCATGATACCTGAACACAGGTAACCAGTCATGTGGCAGAACTTAGATTAGAGCATATGGGTAATTTTAAGTAAGTTAAGTTATTTAAGTCATCGGACAAGCCTAGCTGTATGGCCTAGGTATTTGAAATATATTTTGAGCCTCTCTGAGTCTTTTTTCTAAGAGCTTGGGGTCAGGAGGAAAACCACCCTCTTGCTACACTCCAATTTGAGGCCATCCTGGGTCATAAAGAGAGTTCCAGAAAAACCCTAACTATTAAAAAAAAAACATTGTATAAAACTAAATAAATACATATGAGTGCAGGGTAGACAGCCTGTCAGAGGATGCTCTGTAGCTCAGGTGTCTGTAGAAGCCTTTGGAGACTTGAAACTAGATATAGGCATGATGAGAATGGTCTTCTTGAAACAGCAATTGAACTGTTTGTAGTTGGTAGTATAATAGTCAAAGCAGCCATGAGACTTTGTCAATCTATCAGTCACTAGCTACTAAGATAGATCAAACAAAAATTGGAGTTTGAGATCAGAAGAACATTTTTTTTTCAGATGACCTCAGAACCTCAGGAGATAGATACAAATGAAAGGTCTTTACTTCTGAATCAAAGGGTAATGAAAAAAAACAAAAGACATGGAGACAGAAGTGGACACCTCCTAGACTCACAGTACTCCAGTGGAGGGAGGGAGATACCAACCCACCCACAAAAACTTCCAGCCACAATTTACCCTGCCTATAAGATGTACTGAGATTAAGATGGAGCCGTGATTAAGGAAATGGTCAACCAATGACTGTCACAATTTGAGACACACCCCGTGGAAGGCCCCATCTAGCAGCAGTTCGAAACAGATAATGGGACTCAGAGCTAAAAATTAGCCAGAGCTCGGAGAATTTTGTAGAAGAGTGGGAGGAAGAATAGAAGAACCTGGAGAGGACAAGAGCTTCACAGGAAGACCAACAGAGTCAACTATCCTAGGCCCCTGGAGGCTTACAGAGACTGAAGCACCAACCAAAAACATATATATTCTGGACCTAGGCCCCTTACTCATATGTAACTGATGAGCAACTTGGTCTTCATGTTGATTACCTAACAAGTGGAGTGGAGACTCTCCGTGACACAGACTCTATTGTCTGTTTGTGGATCACCTTACACTAGCTGGACTGCCTTTTCTGTCTTCAGTGGAAGAGGATGCTCTTAGTCCTGATGTGACTTGAAGGGCTGGGTTGATGGGAGGGTCCCCTTTTCTGAGGACAGAGGGAGAAGGAAAAGGGGAAGAGGGTGGTAGGGTGGGAACAGGTGGAGAGGAGGGAGGGGGATAAGCTCAGGATGTTAAATGAATAAATGAATAAATAAATTTTAAAAGAAAAAAGAAAGAAAAGACAGCCACTTGCACAAATATATTCCCTGGGATACTATGCAGTCATTGTGATGCCAAGACATGTTGTTTCTAAATAAGAAAAAGAATTGCAGTCTTTATAGAGGGAGTCTTCCATTCTCCATTGAAACAGAACTCCAGTTTATCCCTCATGGAAATCCTTCTATATTATCTCCTTCCTGGCATCACTAAAAGAAACTTGAGTTAGCATTAGGTTTTAAATGTCTTAAAATCACATATATATGACAGGGTCTCACTATATAGCCATCACTAGCTTAGTATTTGTTCAGTAGTCCAGGCTGGCCTCAACTCATAGACATTCACTTGTCCCTACCTCCCAAGTGCTAGGATTAAGGCATGTACCACAACATGCCTGGTGATAGTTTTGGAAATTATTTTGTCATGTATGTACCATGCAAAAGATTATCAACAAAAGTAGTCCTATTCTAGACAGCATGTTGAGGTGTCCATACAACTAGGGATGTTAATGAATCAGTTAAGAATGAAGTATTGGGGATTCAAAGATGGCATAGTAATTTAGAGCACTAGCTGATCTTTCAAAGGACTGGGGTTCAATTCCCATCCCTCACATGGTGGCTCACAACCATATTTAACCCAGTTCCAGAAGATCCCCACTCCGTCTTCTGGACCCTAACTGCATCAGGCACACATGTGATGCACAGACACATGCACAGTCAAATCCCGCACCACCCCATACACAAGATAAATTAAAATTTAAAAATAAGCTATTGAGAAGTTAGTACAGAGTGACCATGTGGTAGGTTTTCCAACTTTGGCCAATGTAACTTTTATTTTTTTTCTCTTTCTATCTCTCTCTACACTAAACACATTTTCCCTAACACTCCAGGCTTTATTTACTCTTTCTCTAAAGCTCTACTCCCACCACATGACTGCTTGTACACTCTGTGGCTCACTTCCATTATTCTTTAACTCAAACAACATGGCTTTCTGTCTTTTTCTTCTCCATTTTTTCTCCTCAGGCTGTGGGCAGGGGCAGAGATTTATATTTTGTGTGCCCTGGGATTTTTCTTTTAAAAGCTAATAAAAGTGCCCTCAAGCTTAAAACATGAAATAAAAAGAATGAATTACTTGGAATCTAGTACATAAAACTCTTCCTGGTATAGAATAGGTAAACACATGGTATTTAATTAATCAATTACTTTAACAAGGGAAAGATACCAAGAAAATATTAATGAACCCAGTTATTCAATGATAACTTGTCTCACCAACGGCAACAGCCTTCCTCAAATGGTTGCAATTAAAAAAAATCATAACAAGGGCTGGAGAGATGGCTCAGCACTTAAGAGCACTGTCTGTTCTTCCAAAGGACCCGGGTTCAAATCCCAGCACCCACATGGCAGTTCACAGCTGTCTGTAATTCCCAGGCATGGTGGCACATACATTTAATCCCAGTACTAGGGAGGCAGAGGCAGGTAGATCTCCGTGAGTTCAAGGCTAGTCTGGTCTACAAAGTGAGTCCAGGACAGCCAGGTATACACAGAGAAATCTTGTCTCAGAAAAAAAAAGAACCCCCCCCAAAAAAAAAACAAAACGAAAAAACAAACAAACAAAAAAAACCACTTTTGCCATACTTTTTTACATCTTAATCTTCTATAGTTAAAAGAAGTTATACAGTTCCACTAGAATTGGGCACATGTTTCAATTATGAAATATGAATTAACTTTTTGCCCTTTCTTGTACCTTGATGGAGATAAAGAACATTAATGAATAAATAAAATGTGAAATTATATTCATACAGTCAACACAAGTAAGGGAGAAGGAATCTAAGAAACTATGGTAAGTCACGTGTATGAACATTAGTATACCTTCTGTTAATTATGCTATAGTCATAGACCAGTGTCCTGTCAGAGATGTTTCCTCTGGCAACAGATGGGAGGGGGTACAGGAACCCATAGCCAGACATTATGCAGAAAGATAATCTAAATTGGAGGTCTCCATTGGATTCCTCCCCTTGGAAACTATGGAACCCCATGGAACTTAGGAGGAAAGATTTTAGGAGTCAGAGGGGATGGAGGACACCAGGAGAACATGCCCCACAGAATCAATAAACAGGGCTCATATGGGCTCACAGACACTGAAGTGGCAATCACGGGGCCTGCAAGGGTCTACACCAGGTCCTCTGCATATATGTTATGGCTGTTAGCTTGGTGTTTTGTGAGACTTCTAACAGTCGGAGTAGATGTGTCTCTGACTCTTTTGCCTGCTCTTGGGATTCTTTTCCTCCTATGAGGTTTACTTTCCCAGTCTCGATATGAGGAGGTTTTGCCTTGTCTTGTTGTATCTTGTTTTGTCCCAATTGACGTTGTCTCTTAGAAGCCTGATCTTTTCTGAAGAGGAAAAGGGAGCAGGAGTGGATCTGAGAGAGAGAAGAGAGGAGAGCTGGGAGGAGTGGCGGGGGGTAGGGGAATGGTGGTCAGGATGTATTATATGAGAGAAGAGTTTATTTCAATACAAAAAAACAGAAAGAATAAAGAAAACTCAAAGTACACATATATATGTTTGTGTGTATGTGTGTGTATATATATATATATTCTTTTAAGTAATAGGGCACAGTATTATCTACAGAAAGACAGCTGAATCCCAAAATTCTCCAAAAACAAAGTAAAAATGTGAGCCAATATGTCAAAACTTAGTGAACATTTTTACAAGCCATCAAAGGTATAACTGCAAGTCATTAGAGAGGAGATTTTGATGAACATCAATTTAAAACATCAAGAAAAATAAATTATCCTTCATTTCTCTCCCTCTTTTTGTTCTCACCTTCACATTGTTAAGGTCTTTGAGAAGAATTAAAGATGACACTTCAGAAGCTCACAAATCAGACTTAACTGTTCCCATGTCAGTTTGAGTTTAGAAAAGATTACTTTTATTTTAACAACCTCTCAGATGCAGTAGTACAGTTGGGTACTATGTCACCTCCAAACATGATTTATACTGCATCCATCTAAAATTTAAAATATTAGAGAACTGTGCCTTCTGTCTCCACACTTCTAAAACAGCTCCCAATAGTGCCTTAGTGTCAAAAAGAAGAAAAAGGCATTTTCCTATTGTTTAACTATCTACTACGTGAAAATAAATTCATGCTTATATTGAAGCTCAGAATAGAGATCAAAATATCACACACATAACTATTCTCCATGTTTCTAGTAAAGTCAAGCCTAAATTTTGATCAGTTTTTATTTCATAAAAAAATCGAAAGTGCATGTAAGGTCCCTTGTGAGAAAGTTAAGTATGAATAATCAGTTTTCTCAATAAACTCCCAATCTGTCAGATATACTAAGAGATTGCACATATTTACAAAATGCAGAATAACATGATGTCTGTCATAGAAAAGCTCTCAGAAAAAGAAAAGAACTTCAAGCAGGGAATGGTGGTTCACGCCTTTAATCCCAGCACTCAGGAGGCAGACAGACGGATCTCTGTGAGTTCAAGGCCAGCCTGGTCTAACAAGGTGAGTCCAGGACAGCCAAGGCTCTGTTACACAGAGAAACCCTGTCTCAAAAAACAAAAAACAAAAAAAAAAGAAAAGAAAAAAACTACTTTTTTCATAATTTATTTATTTTTATGTACAGGTGTTTTGCCTGCATGTGTGAGGAGTAAGATCTCCTGAAACAGGAGTTACAGACAGCTGCCATGTGGTGCTGGGAATTGAACCTGGGTCCTCTTGAAAAGAATTCAGTGCTCTTAACCACTGAGCCATCTCTCCAGTCCCCAGGAAATAACTTCAAAACTATCCAAAGTTTGGAATATAATGATTTTCTAATTCAGATAAATCTGACACCAGAGATCAAAAAAACATAAAGAATATTATATGTAAGCTACAAGAAAAGAGTCAAAAACTTTTAGACAAACCAAGTGAGCATAATAGGATAGTAACTCTTAGTGCCCAGACCAGGAGTACATATTTTATAAGAAAATTGGTGTGAACATTAAATGCAATGTGATATCAGCTGCTCTTTAGAAGTGATGAGAGGCAGGGATAATGTGAGAGAGGGCTCTTGCAGGTGGACGCTAACAAAATGTCTGTTACAATAAATGGCCCTGTAATGAGATCTCAAGCCAAGGCAAAATATACTAGGAGGTGTAATCACAACCACAGCGTAGGTGCTATGATATGAACACTAAATGTGGAGAGAGAAATATGAATTACTTGTGAAGATTGTACGACTAGGAAAAAAACTGCTGTGGCACTAACACATTGTGGAAGTCAAAAAGATGCCTATATAGGAAAGTGAGAAGTAATCAGTCCAGATGGAAAATGTGTTGAATTTGAGGCCCTCACAGAACAATCAGCTAGGAAGTTCTGCTTCTTTTAAGGTCCACGTTGGAAACTCTGGTAGCCCCGTTCAGTTCTGATTTCATCGTTTGTGAAACTGAAGATATAGAGAGTAAAGTTTATCACAAGCTAGGTACTGTCAGGTACCACTAGCAAGGAGGTAAAAGAGGGTGAACATCTCACATTATTAGCAACTGTAGTATTAAAAGGACAGTTCCTGAAGAAGAGGTTTGATGGGATGCCTTATTATCGTATATCAAGTTCCTTTTCTTTCCCTCATTCTTAGGTCTTTTTCTTTGACTGTTATGCAAAATCACTCCATTTTTTTGCTTCATTTACCTTTTTAGGATGGGATCCCACTATATAGCCCAAGCCTCTCCTTCCCATGTGCTGGGATTACAGATGTGTGCCACCAAGCCCAGCTACATTTTTAAAAAATATTTTATTTTTCTTTCTACATCTCAATTATAGCCCCCTCCATTCCCTCTTCTGGGTCTATCCTTCTGCCCCTTCTCCCATCCCTCTCCCCTTCTCCACAGAAAAGGGGAGCCCTTCCCTCCCCCACCAATACCTTCCCAACCCAGCAAATTGACTTGCATCAGGTCTGAGCTCAGCTATACTTTTTATGTGACAAATTTTATTGTATACATTCAAGGTATATGATATGATGTTTTAAGATTCGTATAAAGAAAACAAGCTAGTGTAGTGAAACAAATTAACATTCATCATCTCATGCAATTACTCATGTTCCTTCCTTGTACAAGAACAACTATGAGAAACTCATTTAGCTGGGTCTTGAGGTACAGCTATTCGAAGTTTTCTAAGATATCGCCAGACTGATTACCATAGTGGTTGTACAAGCCTGCACTCCCACCAACAATGGAGGAGTGTTCCCGTTTCTTCACAACCTTGCCAGCATGTGCTATCATTAGATATTTTGATTTAAGCCATTCTGACAGGTATGAGATGGAATCTCTGAGTCATCTTGACTTGCATTTTGCTGATGATTAAGGATGCTGAGCATTTCTTCAAGTGTCTCTCAGCCATTAGGGATTAATCCTTTGTTCATTCTCTGTTTAGCTGTTTCCCATTTTTTGATTGGATTATTTGGTTTCTTGGCATTCAATTTCTTGAGTTCTTTGTAAATTTTGCATATTAGCCCTCTGTCAGATGTGGGGTTGGTGAAGATCTTTTTCCAATCTGTCAGCTGTTGTTTTGTTTAAATGACAGTGTCTTTTGACTTACAAAAGCTTTTCAGTTTCATGAGATCCCATTTATTGATTGTTGGTCTTAGAGCCTGAGATATTGGTGCTCTGTTCAGGAAGTTGTCACCTGTGCCAATGAGTTTGAGACTTTTTCCCACTTTCTCTTCTATTAGACTTAGTGTGTCTGGTTTTATGTTAAGGTCTTTGATCCACTTGGATTTAAGATTTGTGCAAGGTGATAAATATGGGTCTAATTTCATTCTTTTACATGTTGACACCCAGTTAGACCAGCACCATTTATTGAAGATGCTGTCCTTTTTCCATTGTACAGTTTTGGCTTCTTTGTTGAAGATTAAGTGACCATAGGTGTGTGGGTTCATTTCTGGGTCTTCAATTAGATTCCACTGAATCACTGGTCTGTTTCTACACCAGTACCAGGCTGTTTTTATTAATATTGCTCTGTAGCATAGCTTGAAATCTTGGATTGTGATACCTCCATATTTTTTTATTGTACAGGATTGATTTAGCTATTCTGGGTTTTCTGTTATTCCATATGTAGTTAAGAAATATTTTTTCCAGGTGTGTAAAGAATTGTGTTGGTATTTTGATTGGAATTCCATTGAATCTGTATATTGTTTTTGGCAGGATGGCCATTTTTATTATGTTGATTTTTACCCTTCCATGAGCATGAGAGATCTTTCCAGCATCTGATGTCCTCTTCAATTTCATTCTTCAAGGACTTGAAGTTCTTATCATGCAGGTCTTTCACTTGGTTGGTTAGAGTTACCCCCAGGTATTTTATATTGTTTGTGGCTATTATGAAGGGTGCTGTTTCCTTAATTTCTCTCTCAGCCCATTTATCTTTTGTATAAAGAAGGGCTTCCATTTTTTTTAATTAATTTTGTATCCAGCCACCTTGCTGAAGGAGTTTTTCAGTTGTAGTAGTTCTCTGGTGGAATTTTTGGGATCACTTATGTATACTATCATATCATCTGAAAATAGGGATAAATTTGACTTCTTCCTTTCCAATTTGTATCCCCTTGATCTCCTTTGGTTGTCTTATTGCTCTAGCCAGAACTTCAAGTACTATATTGAAGAGATATGGGGAGAGTGGGCATCCTTGCTTTGTCCCTGATTTTAGAGGATATGCTTTAAGTTTCTCTCCATTTAATTTGATATTGGCTACAGGCTTGGTGTATATCACTTTTATTATTTCTTGGTATGGTCTTTGTATGCCAGCTCTCTCCAGGACTTTCAGCATGAAGGGGTGTTGGATTTTGTCAAGTGCTTTTTCAGCATCTAGTGAGATTATCATGTGTGTTTTTTTTCCTTTCAACTTGTTTATATGGTGAATTACATTGATGGATTTTCATAGAGAACCCTCCCTGCATTCCTGGAATAAAGCCTACTCGATCATGGGGTATGATATTTTTGATGTGTTCTTGGATTCGATTTGCCAGTAGTTTATTAAGTATTTTTGCGTCTATGTTCATGAGGGAAATTGGTCTGACGTTCTCTTTCTTTGATGGGTCTTTGTGTGGTTTTTGATGAATGTTTTATTGCTGCCTTAGGTATTTTAGACCCCACACTTCTGGATGGTACAAAAATAGGTGATTAGGTAGAAAGAAGACCCTCATCAAACTTAGCTATTTCATTCCCATACTATTCAAAGGGGATATTTGTTTTGGGATTGCAACATAGAAAAGAAATACTGTCTTAGAATTGAATAAGGTTTCTTTCCATGTGTCTCAAAAGCCTCAGTTATAATAGCTATAAAAGAATAAAACAATTTCAATAAGAAGGAACAAGTATTCTCCTTGCTTGCTTGTTACAGATGAGGTACTGGTCTTTTATTTATTTATTTATTTATTTATTTATTTATTTATTTATTTATTTATTGCATCAGGTTACATCTCCATCATAGTGTCCTCTTTCGATCCTTCCCAGTCCCGCCCTCCAACCCTCTAGCCCCTAATCCTTTCATCCCACTCCTCTGGAGTGGAGTGTCCCTACATAACAGTCCCCCGCCCCAGTTCAGCAGATATATGATGGCCAAGAGACTCCTCATACACTGGGGGCCTACAAGGCAGCAACTCTAGGGCAAAGTGTCTCATTGACAGGAAGAAAAAGTCTATGCTCCTGTTCCCTTTGAGACGTTGGTTGTAGTATAGCTATCCTGTACTATATAGCTAAAATCTGACTGTAAGTGAATAGATACCATGTGCATCCTTCTGAGTCTGGGTTAGCTCACTCAGAATGAGCTTTTCTAGTTCCATCCATTTGGCTGCAAATTGCATAATTTCCTTGATTCTGATAGCTGAGTAGTATTCCATTGTGTAGATGTACCATAGTTTTTTAATCCATTCTTCAGTTGAGGGACATCGGTTGTTTCCAGTTTCTAGCTATTACAAATTAGGCCACTACGAACAAAGATGAGGTAACTTCCTTGTGATTCGATGAGGAGTCATTTGGATGTATACCCATAATGGCATGGCTGGGTCCCGAGGCAGAGCTATTCCAACTTTCTAAGATATTGCCAGACTGACCTCCATAGTGGTTGCACAAGCCTGTACTCCCACCAACAATGAAGGAGGGTTCCCCTTTCTCCATACCCTCACCAGCATGTGCTGTCATTTAAGCTTTTGATCTTAGCCATTCTGACATGTGTGAGATGGAATCATAGAGTCGTCTTGAGTTGCATTTCTCTGATGATTAAGGAAGCTGAGCATTTTTTCAAGTGTCTCTCTGCCTTTAGGAATTCCTCCTTTGTGAATTCCCTGTTTAGCTCTTTCCTCCATTTTTTAATTGTATTATTTGGTTTCTTGGCATTTAATTTCTTGAGTTCTTTGTAAATTTTGGATATTAGCCTTCTGTCAGATGTGGAGTTGGTGAAGAGTTTTTCCCAATCTGTAGGCTGCCACTTTGTCTGAATAACAATGTCTTTTGCCATTCAGAAGTTTTTCAGTTTCATGAGGTCCTATATATTGATTGTTGGTCTTAGGTATTGAGCTCTTGGTGTTCTCTTCAGGAAGTTGTCACCTGTGCCAATGATTTCGAGGGTTTTTCAAACTTTCTCTTCTAGGAGATTGAAGATGACCGGGCTTATGTTAAGGCCTTTGATCCACTTGGACTTAAGTTTTGTACAAGGTGATAAGTATGGGTCTAACTTCATTCTTTTACAAATGGACATCCAGTTAGACCAGCACCATTTGTTGAAGATGCTGTCCTTTTTCCATTGTGCGGTTTTGGCTTCTTTGTCAAAGATTAGGTGACCATAGGTGTGTGGGTTCATTTCTGGGTCTTCAATTCGATTCCATTGATTCACTGGTCTGTTTCTATACCACTACCATGCTGTTTTTATTACTATTGCTCTGTAGTACAGCTTGAAATCGGGGATGGTGATACCTCCAGATGTTTTTTAATTGTACAGGATTGATTTAGCTATTCCAGGATTTTTGTTGTTCCATATGAAATTGAGAATAGCTTTTTCAAGTTCTATAAAGAATTGTGTTGGTACTTTGATAGGAATTGCATTGAATCTGAATATTGCTTTTGGTAGAATGGCCATTTTTATTATGTTGAAACTACCTATCCATCCATGAGCATGAGAGATCTTTCCATCTTCTGATGGCCTCTTCAATTTCTTTCTTCAAGGGCTTGAAGTACCTGTTGTACAGGTCCTTTACTTGCTTGGTTAGAGTTACCCCCAGGTATTTTATATTATTTGTGGCTATTGTGAAGGGAGTTGTTTCCCTGATTTCTTTCTAAGCCCATTCATTTGTTGTATAAAGAAGGGCTTCTGATTTTTTTTGAATTAATTTTGTATCCAGCCACCTTGCTGAAAGTGTTTATCAGTTGTATGCCCGTTCTCTCCAGAACTTTCAGCATGAAGAGGTGTTGGATTTTGTCAAATGCTTTTTCTGCATCTAGCGAGATAATCATGTGGTTTTTTTTTCTTTCATCTTCTTTATGTGGTGAATTGCGTTGATGGATTTTCGTATGTTGAGCCATCTCTGCATTCCTGAGATGAAGCCTACTTGATCATGGTGTATGACACTTCTGATGTGTTCTTGGATTCGGTTGGCTAGTATTTTATTAAGTATTTTTGCATCTATGTTCATGAGGGAGATTGGTCTGAAGTTCTCTTTCTTTGTTGGGTCTTTGTGTGGTTTAGGAATCAGGGTAACTGTAGCCTCATAGAATGAGTTTGGTGGTGTTCTTTCTGATTCTATTTCGTGAAAGAGTTTGAAGAGTATTGATATTAGCTCTTCTTTGAAGGACTGATAGAATTCTTTGCTGAAACCATCTGGCCCTGGGCTTTTTTTTTTTGGTTGGGAGATTTTTAATGACTGTTTCTATTTCCCTAGAGGTTATAGGGCTGTTTAATCTGTTAACCTGATCTTGATTTGGCTTCGGTAGGTGGAATTTATCAAGAAAAGTGTCCATTTCGCTTAAATTTTCATCTTTGGTGGAGTATAGATTTTTAAAGTAGGATCTAAATATTCTCTGGATTTCCTCAATGTCTGTTGTTACTTCTCCCTTTTCATTTCTGATTTTGTTGATTTGGGTTTTTTTCCCTCTGTCTTTTAGTTAATTTGGCTAAGGGTTTGTCTATTTTGTTGATTTTCTCGAAGAACCAACTCTTGGTTTCCTTGATTCTTTGTATAGTTCTTTTTGTTTCTAAGTTGTTTATTTCAGCCCTATGTTTGATGATTTCCTGCCTTCTGCTCCCCTTGGGAGAGTTTGCTTCTTTTTTTCCAATTCATCCAGTTTGGCTGTTAATGTGCTAATATGCGCTATCACAATTTTCTTTTTGAAGGCATTTAGTGCTATGAACTTTCCTTGTAGCACAGCTTTCATTGTGTACCATAGGTTTGGGTATGTTGTGCCTTCATTTTCGTTGTTTTTTAAGAAGTCTTTGATTTCCTTCTTTATTTCTTCCCTTTCCCAGTAGTCATCTAGTAAAGAGTTGTTCAATTTCCATGTGTGTGTAGGCTTTCTGTTGATTCTGTTGCCATTGAAGTCCAGCTTTATTCCATGGTGGTCTGATAAGATACAAGGGGTTATTTCAATTTTCTTGTATCTGTTGAGGCTATCTTTGTGTCCAACTATATGGTCGATTTTTGAGAAGGTTCAGTGCAGTGCTGAAAAGAAGGTGTATTCTTTTGTGTTTGGGTGAAACGTTCTGTAGATATCTGTTAGGTCCATTTGTTTCAAGAGCTCTGTTAGACTCATTATTTTTCTGTTTGGTTTCTGTCTTGATGATCTGTCCAAGGTTGTGAGTGGGATGTTGAAGTCTCCCATTACTAATATGTGGGGATCAATGTGCGATTTAAGTTTTAGGAGAGTTTCTTTTTACAAATGTAGGTGCCTTTGTATTTGGGGCATAGATGTTCAACATTGAGATGTCTTCTTGATGAATATTTCCTTTAACAAGTATGTAATGCCCTTCTCTGTCTTTTTTTATTAACTTCAGTTGGAAGTCTATTTTGTTTGATATTAGGATGGCTACTACAGCTTGCTTCCTGGGTCCATTTGCTTAGAAAACATTTTCCCAGCCCTTTGCTCTAAGATAGTGTCTATCTTTGTTAGTAAGATGTGTTTCTTGTAAGCAACAAAATGATGGGTCTTGTTTACAGATCCAATCTGTAAGCCTGTGTCTTTTTATTGGGGAGTTGAGTCCATTGATGTTTATGGATATTAGTGACCAGAGGTTGTTAATTCTCATTATTTTGGTATAGGTGGTGGTCCTGTGATTCTTTTTTAAAAATAATTTATTTATTTTTATTTTATGTACATTGGTGTTCTGACTACATTTGTTTCATCAGATTGTTTGGAACAGTAGTCAAAAACAGTTGTGAGCTGCCATGTGGGTGCTGGGATTTCAACCCGGGTCCTTTGGAAGAGCAGTCAGTGCTCTTAACCGCTGAGCCATCTCTCCAGCCCCGTTCCTGTGATTCTTTTGGTTTAGTTGCCATGGAGTTTTCTGTTTCCTCTGTTTTCTTGGGTGTAGTTATCTTCTCTGGGTTGGAGTTTTCCTTGTAGGATCTTCTGTAGGGCTGGATTTGTGGGTACATATTGTTTAAATTTGATTTTGTCATAGAATATCTTGTTTTCTCCATCTATGTTGATAGAGTTTTGCTGGGTATAGTAGTCTGGCTGAGCACCTATGTTCTCTCAGGGCTTGTAGTACATCTGTCCAGGCCCTTCTAGCTTTTAGAGTTTCTGAGGTGAAGTCAGGTGTAATTCTCATGGGTCTGCCATTATATGTTACTTGACCTTTTTCTCTTACGGCTTTTAATATTCTTTCTTTGTTCTGTACATTTGGAGTTTCTTTTCTGATCTAATCTGTTTGGTGTTCTGTAAGCCTCTTGGAATTTTATTGGCATCTTTTTCTTTAGGTTTGGGAAGTTTTCTTCTATGATTTTGTTGAAGATTTTTCCTGGACCTTGGAGTTGGGAGTCTTCTCTTTCCTCTATGCCTATAATTCTCAGGTTCTGTCTTTTCATTGAGTCCTTGATTTCTTGGATGTTATGGTGAGGACTTTTTTAGCTTTTTCATTTTCTTTGGATGTTGTACTGATTTCTTCCATCGAATCTTCCATGCCTGAGATTCTGTCTTCCATCTATTTTATATTATGTTTGATACTCATGTCTGTAGTTCCTGTTCTCTTCCCTTGATTCTCCATTTCCACTCTTATCTCTGACTGTGTTTTCTTTATTGCTTCCATTTCCTGTTTCATATCTTGAAAGATTTTATTAGTTTTGGATATTTCCTGCTACAATTTGCTTGTCTTTGCCTGGAAATCTTTCATCTCTTTTAAATCTTTCATTGCCTTGTCTCTTTCCTGTTCAATTTGAGCCACTTTGGCTTGGAGCTCTCTAATGATATTCTCCGTTGCTTTCACTTGTAAAATTGTGAACTCTTTGAATTTCTTAATAGATTTAAATTCTTCTTAAAAGGACTCTATCAATTTCCAGACTGTTGAGTTGTTGTTATTTTCATGTGTTTCAGCTGTGGTGAAGTGGTCAGAGCTTGCTGTACTAGCATGGCTGCATTTTGTTGGGGTCATAATTCCCTGGCTTTTATTGATTCTGCTTTTTCACTGTCCTTTTGCCATTTGGTTGTTCTTATCTGTTTGTTCCTGTTGTCTTCTGGGCTTGGAGCTAAAGGGGGTGCTTTGGTGTAGCAGTCGTATTGCTTGGTGATCTGTCTCTTTCCACTGGCTGGATGGGCCCTTGTGTGGAGGTTTTCAGTGTGTCTCTGAGAGATCATCCTTTCCTGTTTTGTCCCAATTGGGGACTCAGGTGAGGTGTTGTGATGGTGATGTGTAGGTTCCTGGGATCCAACTGGTCTTAGTATAGATTACAGTGCAGGTTGGCAGGCCTCAGGCTGTTGGGTGGGTTTGTAGCTCCCCTACAGCTTATGTGTTGGACCGTGCTTGTGGTCCTCCCAAGCTGCTCACAGGGGGTTCTCAGGGTCAATGTGCATCTAATAGCCAGAAGCAATGTGAGCTGGCACAGCCTATTCCCAGGCAATGAGGAGTCACCCAGGATTGTTTCACTGTTCACAAGTCAGAGCTCTCTATGTTGCACAATGAGTGTTCAGCCTGCAGTGGCTCTGGTGGTATGGTCCTGTGTGTCCAGGCACAGATTCTGTGGACTCTGGAGGCCCCAAGTTTGGGGGTTGAGACCACCCATTGGAGTCTTGAAAGGATCGGACTCCACGCCCTTAAGGTGAGTCACTCAGCAGTGTCCCCCAGGTCGAAACCTCACCGATCCAGGGGTGGAGCTATATATGCTTAAGCTCTGGTTTCCCACCAGAAGGGCCAGCACTAGCAAAAGATTCTAATAATAATAACCCCACAATTTTCCCAGGACTTGGACCCTGTGGAGGGCAAATCCACTTTCCAACCCTGCAGCCTTTTCTGCCACTTTCACAACTCCGCCTATGTGTGTATGGAGCTGTCTTTGGATACTGGCAAATGGGGCCACTGTCTTCCAAGTTCCGGTACACAGCAGTCAAGCTGCCATATAACCTGCAGCCAGAAGAGTATCCTGTTGCTCAGTCCAGTTGCAGCATATTTTCTCAATGACTGTAAATCCAATAGAGGGGCCTGTATGTATGTCCAACACCCCTCTGGGGAAGCACAAATATGCCTGCACTTTCCAAAATGCAGCTGTGGATCTGCTGGCCGCTGTGTGCCCCACCGCTGTGATGTGTTGCTAAGAGTGTATGGCACTCCCACGGGTCTGCAACCTTTTGGTAATAGCCGGAATGCCTGCATTGGATCTGGGGGCCCAGTAGGCTGGTGAGTAACCCTGTGTGGGGTTTGAATCTGCCTTCTGGGTATTAGAATGGACCTTACCGGGCATCTCTCCTGGTGGGAGTTCCCGATTCCCAGATTCAGTGGCTTCTGTGAGTTTCCAAGAGAGGGGAGGAGAGTCCTGCCCAGGGACTTTTAATGGTCTCTGGGTAGCTGGGTGAAACGCAGGGGGATTGAGTCACTCAGATTATTGCACAGCATCTTATAACTCTGTGGCTTTATGGCTGTTTTTCCCAAGTTCAAAATGCATCCGTGCGGGCTGCCGCCATCTTGGATCACCCCGTGAGGTACTGGACTTATTTAGAGTAAATTTCATTAGTTACATTAAGGAAGAATATCTTAAAGTTTAAGCATTTAAAATTTGAAAGATAATACAGATTGCTTTGAATTGTTTCTCGAGAAATGACTTGACATTCCATGAGTTGTTTTCCATCTGATCTTTCCTGAAGACATGAACTGGATTTTTTTTCAAAGTTGCAATAGTTATGTGATTCTATAATATAAATGTGTAATTCTTTTGCTTCATAGGCTCTTCTATCTAAATCCCATTTTACAAATAGTTCTTTTGAGGTATAACTGACATTGTATAAGTTGCATGTACTTAAAATGTACAATTTGACAAATTTTAACACACATTGATGAAACCAGGCCCACACTAAAGAATAGGTATATTTACTATTCTCAGTTTATGTATAATACTTACAATGGTTAGACCTTATAGAAAGACAGATTCTTTTTCATTTAGCTGATGTAATAATTGTATAATAATGAAAATTAACATGAAAACAATGTGAATCATAAAGAAATTAACTTATTGTTATTGTGATGTTCAATGAAATAGCAGTTTTTATTAGTTGGTGATGCTGATATTCTTTTTCCTCCTTCTCCTCCCCTATTTTGTCACTTCCTCCTTGTCTGTGCATGCATATGAGTCTTTTACTCTCATTTTTCTTGTCCTCTCATTATATCTATGATGACCACAATAGCCTTGATGAAGGATTTATCACCTAAAAGTGACAAATACCCAAGAGTTCTGTTTTTTAATGCATGCAATTTCAAATGAGGGGACACCAGGTCAGAAAAACTGTTGCAGCTCTGAGACCAGCCTGGACTACATATTAAGTTCCAGCAAAACCTGGAATATACTGATATATTCTGTATCAGCACAAAGGAGAGATAGTGATACCTCTCTATGGGCTTTAGGGAGCACCAAGTGAGCACATAGATTGGAAATCCATTTGTGAATCATAATATGAATATCATCATACTAAAGTTCTATTCCACACAAGCAAGAATAGCAGAAATAACTATCTATATTCTTGGCACTAGATCAGAAACAATCAAGAATACAGACTTGTCTGCGTAATTGTTAGAACAGGTGGTCTGAAGTTTGTTTCCATAAAAGACCCAGAAGAGCCTAAAAAATACTCATTTTGAGGCAAGAATGTGACATAGTAAAAACCACCAAAGATGACTATGTTTTGCAGCAGCCAGAGACTATAGAGATCTAAAGTCAAAAGTGAAGATCTGCCCTATTGTGGCAGCACATGCTAATTATAATCCCATCACTCAGGGAACAGAGGCTGTAGGATAAGGATTTGAAGGTCATCTTTCATCCTACATAAGAACTTGCTTCAAAACAGACAAATCATGAAGCTGACACCAGAAGCTGCAGTCATTGAATGTGACAAAGTGATGGCAATCATTTTAACTTGTCCCTCTAGCAGAAAGATTCCTTAATCTTTAATTAAAAAAGGCATGTATTACACAAATCTAGATGACTGTTTTTAAGCTGGAACATAAAGCATCTGAGCCATGTTTTAACATTCTTCTAACAAAAGGCAATACACAAAGTGGAAAGTCACAGAGCAAGAAGTATTGGCATATTAAAATTCCAGGAATATCTGAAGAGTTGTTGTAATAAAGATTAGTAAGAAAGGGTACCTAAATCAATGAGTCTATATATCAATGTGGAAGTGGGAATTCACACATAACAATGAGAATAAATAAACAGAACCAATCAAAACAAGTTGTTAGTTGGGCATGGCAGCTGATCTCTGTTATCCCAGCACTGAGAAGGCTGAAGTAGAATGATTGCTATCAGTTTGAGCCCAGCCTGGACTACAGGTACATTCTAAAACAGCCTGAGCAATGAAGTGAGATGTTGTTTCAAAACAAGAAAGGCGAGATACTGCTCAGTTGATGTATTCTCTGTCTAGCATGCAGAAAATCCTGTGCTTGATCCCTATCACCACATACAAGTGAGCATCATAACACAAAAGGAAAAGAAGTCCATGGTCATCCTCAGCTATATAGTAAGTTTAAAGGCAGCCTGGAATTTGTGAAGTCTGGTGTCCAAAAAGAGTTTCTTTTTCAAAAGAGTCTTATGCCAAAACTTTCATATGAACTATTTAGAATTACTCTTCACTTGCAACCCACAGCATTGATTTTGAGAATTACCCTGTAAACACACATACACACACACATACACCCTGTAAACTGTGCTGAATATTGATATATTTGTGTCTAAGAGCCATTGGTTTTCCAAATTTTCATTCCTTGGTAACAAGAAAAAGGAAAGGAATTGACTTTTTCTATTACTCAGTTTCCTTCTTGGGTTTTTCTAAATGTCATAGCTAGTAACTAAAATTCTACAATTCTTTTTTTTTTTTTTTTGAGGTTCATATCCACAGTCACACATTGTGTTTTCAGAATTCTGTTAAAGTGAGCCAGGCATGGTGGCGCACGCCATTATCCCAGCACTGGGAAGGCAGAGACAGGCAGATCTCTAGCCTTGTATACAGAGTGAGTCCAGGAAAGCCTGGGAAACGCAGAGAAACCGTGTCTCAAAAAAACCAGAAAAACAAAAACAACAACAACAACAAACCAAAAACAAGAAAAGCCCCAAAATTCTCTTAAAGCAAAAGTGTCCAAAACATACAGGGTGGGGACAGTGGACAGATAAATGCAAATCTTGGTTGTTGGTATTCCTGGAGTATAGTTGTGGGTTGTTTTTGGTTTTGTTTGACTTTTTGTTTTGTTTTTGAGACTGTCTCCCTATATAGCACTGGCTGGCCTAGAACTTGTAGCAATTCTCTTACCTCTGCTTCCTAAGTGCTTGGACCACCGTGTGCACCACCACTCTAGACATCTTAAGTGTCTTTTATATGACTTTCAGTTCTTCCAAGACAGATTTTCTCTCTCCTTGATAGGCTTACCCATGTTATTGGTTTGTGCGTGTTTAACATGTAAATGTCATCCCATTTTGTCTTGAAGTCTTTTCATTTTCACTTACATCTGATGAGATAATTATATTCATTTATGTATGATTCAGAAAAGGAAGAGTAATGATAATAGTGAAGATTCCCATACCATTTAACTTTAACTTTAAATGAAAAAATTGAATTTATTAAATACAGCAATAATAAGCAAAAATACTGAAATTATTGCACAAGCTTATAACTTTAAAATATTTCCCAATAAATAGCTTAGTGCTTGGGGTATTATTGAATCTTACCCCTAAAACACTTTAAAAGTATATCATGAGCATGGGTAGGAGCAAATCCAGTGATACTCAATGGATCACACACATAAGAACATCAAAGTAGGAAGGGGCAAACTTGAGAAGAATGAGGATTCCCTAAAAAAAAAAAAAAAAAAAAAAAGTAAGATGGAAGAGGAAAAATGGTTACTAAAAATGTCTAAAATTCATTATATACATGTAGTATAAAGCTTTAAAAGAATAACTAACTAAAATATTTATAGTAAAGTATAAAATCATATATATAACATAACAAAAATTTATAGTATAGCATAAAGTCTCAAAATCAGTATTACAAAATCAGTTAATTATTCTTTTTTATGTTTATTTATTACTTCAAGTTACATCTCCATCACAGTCCCCTTTCTCCACCCCTCCTGGTCCCACCCTCCCATCTTTCCCCCCTCTCCTACCTATCCTACTCCTCTGGAGTGGGTTGTTACCTACATATCAGCCCCACTAAGTTCAATAGTCATATGAGGGCTAAGAGCTTCCTCTTGCACTGGGGGCCTATATGACAGCCCCAATAGGGCAAAGTGTCCCACTAACAGGTAACAAGGTCTATGTTCCTGTTCCTTTCGGTTTGTTGGTTGTAGGATAGTTATCCTGCAAAGTATGGCTAAAATCCAATTACAAGAGAATAGATGCCATGTGCATCTTTCTGAGTCTGGGTTAGTTCTCAGGATGAACTTTCCTAGTTCCATCCATTTGGCTGCAAATTTCAAGATTTCATTTTTTCTGATAGCTGAGTAGTATTCCATTGTGTAAATGTACCACAGGTTTTTTTTTATCCATTCTTTGGTTGAGGAACATCTGGGTTATTTCCAATTTCTAGCTATTACAAATAAAGCTGCTATGAACATAGATGAGGAGATGTCCTTGTGGTTTGGTGAGGAATCATTTGGATGTATGCCCAGAAGTGGTATGACTGGGTTTTGAGGTAGAGCTATTGCAAGTTTTCTAAGATATCCCCACACTAATTTCCATAGTGGTTGTACAAGTTTGCACTCCCACCAGCAATAGAGGAGTGTTCCTTTCTTCACAACCTCACCAGCAGGTGCTGTCATTAGATATATCGATTTTAGCCATTCTGACAGGTGTAAGATGGAATATCAGGGTTGTCTTGAGTTGCATTTCTCTGATGATTAAGGTTGTTGAGCATTTCTTCAAGTGTCTCTTGGCCATTAGAGATTTGTCCTTTGTGAATTCTCCATTTAGCTCTGTTCCACGTTTTTTGATTGGATCATTTGGTTTCTTTGTATTTAGTTTTTTGAGTTCTTTATAAATTATGGGTATTAGCCCTCTATCAGAAGTGGGGTTGGTGAAGATCTTTTCCCAGTCTGTAGGTTGCTGTTTTGTTCAAATAACCATTTTCTTTGCCTTACAGAAGCTTTTCAGCTTCATGAGGTCCCATTTATTGATTGTTGGTTTTAGAGCCTGAGCTATTGGTGTTCTGTTCAGGAAGCTGTTACCTGCACTGATGAGTTCGAGGCTCTCCCCCACTTTCTCTTCTATTAGATTTAGTGTGTTGGGCTTTATGTTAAAGTCTTTGATCCACTTGTACTTAAGTTTTGTGCAAGCTGATAATTATGGGTCAATTTGCATTATTTTACATGTTGACATCCAGTTAGACCTTGTTGAAGATGCTGTCCACTAATGTAATTATTCTTAACTACGGTTAGAAAAATAAAAATGAAAATCATGTCTAGTTCCATTACATAAATACAATGACTCAGATTAAGTGTCCTTTCTCCCAGACTATTTTCTATAGAGGTGATTTTTAATTTTTATCACATTTTATTCATTTGTTTGAGTGCATCTGTTGTTGTATATATTCTTATGCTAACCACCCTGAGGATCCCTTTTTAAGAACATATCAGAACTCATGCAGGAATTATATTCATATGTAATCGTTTTTCACTTAATGTTACAGCCTAAGCACATAATACTATTATATAAGTGCCTTTTACATAGAGTAACATAGTAGTTCACCTATATACTGTAGATCACTTTAACATCCTCTTTTTAATAGTTTAATGATATGCCAATATTAATTTTGATGATCATTACCTTGTACATTAGTAAATTATGCAAAATAATCTTGCCTATGCCATATATAATCTACCCTAACTCTTTTTTAGCATGGCTGCTAAAATACCTAAGTAAACAACTTAAAGAAGGATTTGACCCCACCACTATGAGCCTTGTCAGGTCAGAGAATCATGGCAGAGAGGATATAGTGGCACAGAATTTTTCACCCTCCAATGCCTTAGTAATACACACACACACACACACACACACACACACACACACACACACACACACCATCTGGCTTCTTCCTCCTTTTCCTTCCATCCCACCCAGGTCCTAACCTGAAGACTGTGCTAACCACAATCAGGATAGAGTTAATTTCTTTGATCACCTTTTCAAATGCTTTCAAACATGCCCGGAAGTATATTTTCACAAACTAGCATCTCTTAGTTTAATCAAGCTGATAAACACAAATAACCATTATCCCTTCATTTTTATAAGTGACATATTTTCTTCACTTTAAAACTACAGTAAAAATTAAATTTATTCTAACAAGATAAACTCAGTTGTCTTAATTTAAATAATGATTCTGAATTTTATTTGGATAAGTTTTTATTTTGGTTTACCTTTGCATGTATTTTCATGACACTAGGGACAGAAGAAGGTTAGTATTTGTTGATTTTGTCCCACCTCTGCTTACTCTATTGACATCTGCTGCTAAAAAGTACTGGGAGCCAAATACAGTTCCTCTGCAAGAACAGCAAGTGCTCTTAACTCCTGGGCCATCTCTCCAGCCCACAACTCCCAGTTTTATGTCATACTGCAGATCAACTCAAACCTTTGTACAAGCTAGATGAGCATTCTACCAGCTGAATTACATCCTGAGCCCTAGCCCTATGGAATTTTGCTGTGTGCAAACTGATTTCTTAACTACGTAATAACATCTCATCCTACAGTATCTAATGCTTTGAAAGGATCTACACTATGATGCTGCTGGACAAAGTTCCTTGTTCACAACAAGCTCAAAAATTGCAGCTTAGTTTGTTCATTTATTTATTGTTATTTGGCCAGTAAATTGAGGAGTCACTGGTCTCACCATTCATAAGTCTTATGGGTGACAGAGGGAAGGGGAATTGCTAGCCCATAAAACTCTTGCTGTCTTGTTGGATGGCTGGAATTTCCTTGTGGAGAAAACTGGGTTCCAAAAGCAAACAGAGAAAAAAGACTTCACACAAATGTTTTAATGCCATTGTTTCCATTATGTTAACTGACATGTAACTGGCTAAAGGGTGTATGATCAAAGAACATCGAGGAAAAGAAACATTGTGTGGCCATTTTCATAATCTACAATGTGCTATGATTACCACTCATTATAGACCCTGGGCCATGTGACCTGTTCTAGTGTAATACTTACTTTGGTTTTAGGCAGGTGGTAGGGCTTTTATTACAGAATCAATGATAGCTTTGGAATATTGCCTCCAGAACTTTGTGCCTTACTAGTCTGATGACTATTTCTGGATCAAATCAGGATATGAACTGTGCCAGCTTTATTTTCAACATCTCTTGGAGATATGAATTCTTAGATGCAGAAAACAGTATCCACTGAATAATTTAAGTACAAAATATGCATTAAAATGTGTTAGTCATGTGATATTAAAGTAAAGGCAGTCATATTATGGTTAAAGGTTTAATCAGGAATGGGGGCAAGATGGTGAGGGAAAGGAGAAGGTAGAATTGAGGTGACCAAGCTGTTGATGTATGAATAAGATTTATGGAAATCCCATCCTTCCTGCTAAATAAAAGATCTGTTGCCGGGGAATTGTGGAACATGTCCTTAATCCCAGCACTCAGGAGGCAAAGGCAAGCAGATTTTTGTGAGTTTAAGGCCAATCTGGTCTACAAATCAAGTTTTTTTTTTTTTTTTTGGTTTTTCGAGACAGGGTTTCTCTGTGTAACAGCCCTGGCTGTCCTGGACTCGCTTTGTAGACCAGGCTGGCCTCGAACTCACAGAGATCCACCTGCCTCTGCCTCCCGAGTGCTGGGACTAAAGGCGTGCGCCACCTCTGCCCGGCTTACAAATCAAGTTTTAAGACAACCAAAACTACATAGAGAAACCTTCTGTTCCACATACATTAGTCTTGAAATGGAGGGTTTATATATGAAAGATTAAACAAAATAGAGGACAAAAATGAAACATCTGAAGGCTTTTCACCCCATTTGGGATGAATGTTAAGAGACAAATTTAATTCACGACAGTAGGACACAGCATGCAATGTTTGCTTAAGCAAACCCATTTCATCTTCCAACTGATTTCTGAGATTGCTCTTGCTCAGTGTGCTACTCACTGGTTTGTAAGTGTTGTTTTGAAACACAAAGAACCATGATAATAAAAAAAGCAAAAGAAAATCCAAAAAAAAAAACAAAGTTTTTTGAAGGAGTTTGAATGGAAGTATAGGGTTATTAACCAAAAACCTCAGTGCTAGACATGGGATCTTTTCAAATGAATTATGGATCACTGGAGCCTTGAAACAACACAGGATATTGCTCTTGGTTGATTCCCATAACCAGGTGGCGAGACCCTATTGTTAAAGACACCACATACTTTGTTGCAAGACATGGAGATATTAACCTAAAACTGAGTGGGAAACTTCCTGTTAACTAGTTTTCCTAGCACCTGAAGGTGTTATGCAGTCCTCTGGGGTAGAAAAGATACCAATAGTATTAGCCAAGGCTAGGATCTGTTGCTAAAATGCATGTAAGCTGAACACTAATGTTAGAAATGACATCAAGGTCTTTGATCCACTTGGACTTAAGTTTTGTACAAGGTGATAAGTATGGGTCTAATTTCATTCTTTTACAAGTGGACATCCAGTTAGACTAGCACCATTTGTTGAAGATGCTGTCCTTTTTCCATCGTACAGTTTTGGCTTCTTTGTCGAAGATTAAGTGACCATAGGTGTGTGGGTTCATTGCTGAGTCTTCAGTTCAATTCCATTGATCCACTGGTCTGTTTCTATACTAGTACCATGCTGTTTTTATTACTATATCTCTGTAGCATAGATTAAAATCTGGGATGGTGATACCTCCTGATTTTTTTTTTTTTGTACAAGAGAGATTTAGCTATTCTGGGTTTTTTGTTATTCCATATGAAGCTTAAAATTGTTTTTTACAGGTCTGTAAAGAATTGTGTTGGTATTTTGATTAGAATTCCATTGAACCTGTATATTGCTTTTGGTAGGATGGCCACTTTTATTATGCTGATCCTACCTGTCCATGAGCATGGAAGTTCTTTCCATCTTCTGATGTCCTCTTCAATTTCTTTCTTCAAGGACTTGAAGTTCTTGTCATGTAGGTCTTTCACTTGTATACACCCAAATGCCTCTTCATGGAATCATAAGGATGTTTCCTCATCTATGTTCATAGCAGCCTTATTTGTAATAGCTAGAAACTGGAAACAACTCAAATGTCCCTCAACTGGGGAGTGGATTAAAAAAAAACTGTGGTACATCCACACAATGTAATACTACTCAGCCATCAGAAACAATGAAGTCATGTAATTTGCAGCCAAATGGATGGAACTAGAGAAGCTCATCCTGAGTGAGCAAACCCAGACTCAGAAGTATTCACATGGCATCTATTCACTTATAATGGGATTTTAGACATATAGTACAGGATAACTATTCTACAACCAGTGCACCAAAGGGAAAAGGAACATAGAGTTTGTTACCTGTCAATGAGAAAGTTTGCCCTAGTTATGCTGCCTTGTAGGCCTCCAGTGTAGCAGGAGGCTCTTGGTCCTCATATGACTGCTGAACTGGGGTGGGGGACTGATATGTAGGGACACTCCACTCTGGAGGAGTGGGATGGAAAGGATGGGTGTAGAGGATGGGAAGGCGGGACTGGGAGGGGTTGAAAGAGCACACTGTGATAGAGATATAACCTGAAGTAATAAGTAAACATAAAAAAAAAGAAATGACATCAAGTATAGAATTCTAAAAGCACAGGTAGGTTTGTTTTTACATTTTTACATTTCCAACTTATATTTTAGAGGAAAGTAAGCTAGAAGGTGGTTTTGCTTTGTTTTTGCTTTTAGTTTGTTTTGTTTCGTAATTTTTATTTTTTTTTTAATTTTGTATGTTTCACATCATGCACCCTGTTCCCTCTCATCTCCCACCTCCCCTCACACCCACCCTCTACCCTTGAAACCTCTCCCAACATAAAACAAAAATCTCATTGTGGAAGCTGTAGTGACTCAGTGTGTCCCACAATATTTCCTTTTTGTCAAAACATTTTTGCTTGCAAATGTTCATTATAATGACTCCTTGGTCTGGTACAAGGCCTCTGACTTCTGCTATTTTTGTCAATAATGAAATCTCACTGGAACTCCTCTTGGTTATCCTGTTTTTGTCCTGTGTCATGGAGATCTTGTAGTTTTGGGTCTGTGGAACTGGCCTCTTCATGCATTGCAAGAGTTCATCCATGCGATATATGTTGGGGTGGGCCAACTGAAAGCCTGGGCCTGCAACTTCCACATTCAGGGTCAGTTCTACTTTGCTACCCAGGTAAGATGCAGGGCCAGCTCTCCCAAGTGCTACAGCAGGTAAGGAGCTGGACCAGCTCTCCTACTCTCATGACCCCATCAGGGCCAACTCTCCCTCCTGCTACCTGTTGTGAGGGCATCAGAGAGTGGAGGGAATCTCTCCTTCACCAATACCACTGAAAAGCAGACAAAAGGCTGGCTCTCCCACACTCACACCCTCAGGGCCATCTCAACCACAATCCCCACATCCAGGGCCAGCTGTACGGTGGGGCCCGGGTGAGGTGCAGGGGCTGCTCTCCCAAGGGCTGCTGCATGTGAGGAGCAGGGACATCTCTCCAGCTCTTGTGACCCAGTTGGGGCCAGATCTCCTGTCCACAACTGATGGTGAAGGCAAAAGGGAGAGGAGGGGACCTCTCCTTTGCCAACACCACCACAAAGCCAAAAAAATGCAGGGCAGGCTCTCTCACTCCCTCAGGACTGGCTCAACCAAAACCCCACATCCAGGGCCAGGCAGGATCCTTCTAGTCTCTGGCTTGCTTCCTCTCCTAGGAGCCCATCTGGTGCTTGTCTGGTGCTAGACTGGTGGTTGTCACAGACTAGCTCCTTGTCTGAGTCCCATGGTGCCAAACTGGTGTTGATCTCCTGCTTGTTTTTTTCCCCAGGAATGTTAGGCTACCACATTCAGATGTTCATAGGTCAGAACACTGAATGTAGATGTAGCCTCTCTTCTTTGCCACCTACTGATGCACATGTGACACAGCAGCCACATCTGCAATGCCTCTAGGGGTAAGATTAGAAGGTGTTTACAATAGGTACAAAGTGACTTAATCTACAGCACAGTTGGCACTCTTTATCTGTGGCTTTACTTTTCATGGTTTCAGCTATCCACAGGCAACTGAAATATTAAATGAAAATTCCAACAATAAGCAGTTCATAAACATTAAGTGACTTTTTTACTATGTTATCATTGTTTTGTTTTATTATGCATTGTAGTTAATCTCTTATTTACCCCATTTATAAATGGCTTATAGATGGCTCAGTGATTAGGATGCCTGTTGCATAAGCTTAGTAACCTGAGATCAAGCGCAGAACTCATACATAAAGAAACAATTAATTCCACAGAGCTGTCCTCTGACCTGTGCATTCATATAATGGCACATGCTCTCACATATACATGCCTTGCACACATATAATAACTGACAAAATTTAAAAATTAAACTTTGTCATGAATATATAGGGGAAAAGTAGCATAAATAAGGACCCATACTATCTGTGGTTTCAGGTAGCCACTGGCAATCCTAGAATGTTCCTCTGCAGATCAGAGAAACCTTCTGCTGTTTGTCCTGCTTTTAGTTTTGAGTACAGTTTTCTCAGTATTTTGTTTTCTGGGCAGCATGATCAAAGGTCTCAATATTCCATTATAATGCTGGGAGACATTATAGAACATTCTTTTTGCTTATGTGGATCACAAAAAGAAAAAGTCCACTCTGGAGTTCACAGTAACATTTCTTAACTATGCTGACTTTGTGATGCTAATAAAAACAACGTAATCTGAATCCAGCAGCTCCCTGATCAGCCAAGAGGTAATAATAGTGCCTTGTTGGTGGGGTTCTTTGGGTTCAATCTCCAATACCTATCACTGAAAGAAAAGAAAAAAACTTCCTAATCTTCTCACATGATATATGACATGAATGACAGTAAGTGGCCCAATGATTAGTAAGCATATAATAGATGACAGGATTATTTTATGGGCTCTAAAAACGCAAAAATATAACTGTAGAACAAATAGGATCCCTGACATCTACTAATCTTACAATCATCAATCTCTTCCTTGTCTGGCTCCAAACTGCTTCTTTCACTTTCCCCTCAAATAACCATTATTTTGGTATTTAATCCCTTAGATTAATTTTATGTTTTAAAAATGTCTTACAAATAAATTCTTCAGTATACAATTATTTTTTATCTGGCTTTCATGCAACATCCTATTGGCAAGAATTATCCACATTGTCCAGCATGGCAATAGTTTATATATTTTAGCTGCTATATAATATTCCATCAAAAACATAATTTATCTATTAAAAAATTAAGAAAATTGTGAGAAGGGAGGTTCAAGGCCTGATCTGAGTCGTTTCAGAAGTAGAATCAGAGCAATTCATAAATAGTGTCTAGGATCTGAAGAGACTAGCAGTCATTTACAAAGTGTACTCTGTAATTAGCCCCAAGGGGACAGGAAGGAGAGGGGGGTGTTACTGGAATGCAAAATTTAAAAAATAAATAAATAAATTTAAAACAAGACTCTTATGAGGTAAAGCTTATTGAAATGCCCTCATTGGAGAGAGGGGGAGTCCTTAAGAGATTCTTATGAGGTCTCTTCAAAGCCGAGGATTAAATAACATGTAAACAACTAACTGGAGTAGAAGTCTTCAGTTGTTCAACTGTCTATGAGTCTGCCTTTTAGGGGTGAATTTTTGGTGCTGTAACTTCCTTTGAATTGGCAATATTCCTGTAAGTAATCCCAGGACACTTGCTCTTTCATAGGGATGGATTTAATATAATTATTTCTATCAGTGCCCTCCTCACCTAGGGTAAATGAATTTTTCTTTGTGTCTCTTTAGGAAAAGTCATGCATCAACATATTGATATATTTATATATAGAGCATTATGAGCTTTTCAACAAGGGACACAAGGAGTGAAAATTGGAGGCAAAAACATGAGGCATCATCACGATTTGTGCCTCTCCCACTGTGGTGTTGGGGAAGCAACCAGAATGTCACATATTATCACATTGCCACTAAGATATATCCATACCAGACCAAATATCTGAATTTCTCTCATGTAATTATGTATGTTAATTTCTTATTCATTATCATTTTATCAAATAAAATTAAAATGTATTTTTTGAACTTTTAGAAATTTATATGCCACCAGATAAATACTGAGAGTAGATGGAGGAAGGACCTTACAGAATCTTCACTTATTTCTTTGGAACTCCAGCTTCCCTTGAGTTGTCTATGAATCCTCACTGTTCCTGCAATACGAGAAACTCCTGAACCTACGCAGTTTTCAAAAGGTGCGAAAGTGCAAATGCTGTTCCTTCAGGAAGAGCTGATCCTCCTGATGCCACTTGGGCTGTGCCAAATGTGCCATGGGCTGCATCTGGCATGTTCTGCTGCTACACCTTATTTGAGGTTCTTGCACCTACATGCAAATAAACTGGCAATCCTAGAATTCAGTCATGCATTGTTGACTCATTTTTGGATTTCTTTTTCTATGAAATATGTTAGTGCACTCTGAAAAAGGTGGAGGAGAAAAGAAAAGGAAAAGGGGAGATGATGGAAGGGAAAGTTATGTTGGCAAAATGGAGAATATGAAAAGAGAAGATATGGGAAGAACAGGAAGAGTAGCAGAAGGAAATGAAAAACAAAAATGGAAGGAGGGAAAACACATGAAAGAGGGATCTAGAATGAAAGTAAAGAAATTTTCTTATTTCTATTGCCTCTTCCCTTTAGCCCCCATCATTAGAGTAAAGTGAAATCTGTCTTCTCATTAGTCCTAGTCAATTCATGCTAAGAGTTCAGAAGTTGTAGAGTGCTGTTATTGAATTATTTCTACCTTGAACAATACAGAAAAGTGGGACTCTAGTTTCTACAAGTTCAATTTCATCATGTACTTGGGTATAATTAATAACACCTGTCCTACCTTCCTTCTTGGTTTCTTTCTTTCCTTCCTTTGAAAAACTGAATTTCTGAATCTGAACTGTTGTTTTCCCATGGTGGCAGAAAAATCTCACCAAGTCATTCTAAACTTCTTTAGTCTTCTCGGGCTTTTTTTTCTCTCTCACATTTATAGAACTTCACATAATTCCAGCGAATGACAGCAAAAAAGTCAGCTATCTGTGAATCAAGTCATGGACTCTGGGTTATCAGTTGACACTAACCATCCAAAGTCACTATCAAAGATTTATTTTCCTGAGTTTAAGTCCTTTAAGTATCTGCTGCTTGTAGACAAGTCCAAGACATGAGAACATAGAGTTTGAGCCTAGCAACAGCAACACAGTGAGACCTGCTTACAGAAAAAAACAACACTTCCATTGCAATCATAAACATCCAGAAGCTGTGGCTACATGCATAAGAGCTACATATAAAAATAATAGATAGATAAATAAATATGGAATTGGTGTGGGAAAAGTGGGTTAGCAAGAGTGGGAGGGATTGAGAGAAAGAAACAGGTGACTATGTTCATAGAATATTGAAAATGTGTATGAAATGATCAAAAAATTTAAAAGCTTAAAGAAAATTAATTAAATGCTGAACTTTAACAACATAATGCAAATAAAACAAAGTAAAAGTCTAATAAAGCAAAACATTCTTCTGATTGAGATGTGCAGAGGGCAGAAAATCATTTTTTAACTTGTCTTGCAACATGGAATGAAATACTCACTTCCTACACCTTGACATTTCTTCCTATGTATCAAAGGAATTAGTTCATTTTATTCTGAAAAATAAAGGAAAAAAAAAATCTGCTGGCCTTGGTAGCACATGCTTGTAATACCAGCACTGGAAGACATGCAGAAGAATCAAAAGTTCAAGGTCAGCCTCGGCTAAATAATGAGTTCTAGGCTAGCCCAGGCAACTTTGTGAGGCCTTCTGTCAAAACAACAAAACAGAACTTAAAACAGGAACTGAGAATGGGATGTGCTCAATCCTCAGAGTCTCAAGAAAAAAGTTTTAAAACATAAAGAAAAGGAAAACCAGACAATTAGAAATAAGTTTCACAGCTACCTTTCCTTTTTTTTTTTTGGTTTTACGAGACAAGGTTTCTCTGTATAACAGCCCTGGCTGTCCTGAAGTCGATTTGTTGACCAGGCTGGACTTGAATTCACAGAGATCTGCCTGCCTCTGCCTCCTCAGTGCTGGATTAAAGGTATGCATGCCACCATGCCTGGCTGTCTTTGCTTTCGACACCTTCCTAATACTCAAATTTAGTAAATCATGGATGAAACTTCAGGTAGAAATCTCTACAGATCTCAATTGAAATGTTGCTAAGGATTCCACTTCATCTCAATCTTCGCATATTGGATTATTCCTGGAAAAACAGTGAACACTCCAAATGTGCAGTGGCCATTTATCATACCCACTCTGAGATTAAGGCCAAATCTTGATTGTGGTGTTTAATCTTGGTTGTCAACTTGACCAGATCTAGAATCAAATAGTAGGGAAGTCAGTAGGCATACCCAAGAGGGATTTTCTCTATCAATTCAATGAAAATGCAAAGGCCCATCCTAAATGTGGATGGCACCTTCTGTTGGCATCCCAAATAAAAGAAAAAAGAAAAAGCTGTTGCTTTTTGCCTGCTTGCCTTCACATCATGCAGGAAAGTTCACCTAAGCTGATAGCATCTCACTGTGGCCACTATTGTCATTCTTCCACCATTCTTCAGTGACATGATAATTGAGTTTCTTTGGCCTTCCAGTGTAGACTGAAGACGATGGCTCACTAAAAACCCTCTCGGTCTTCAGTGCTAGACCAGAACTACTGAGTTATCTACCCTTGCAGGTTGAACAGTTGCAGGTCCTCAGCCTTTCCAGTAGGAAGTTTAGCATTGCTCAACTGCCTAGCCTTTATAGTCTAAGCCAATTTGATGAATATCCTTTTAATATATATTCATTATCTAAGTACTGTTCTGCTAGAGAAACTAATAAACTGACCAATCCTGGACTAGACTAAAATCCATCCTGGAGAAACTCTAACTTCTTCCACAGTGCCCAGAATGCTTAGATGGGAAGTTACTAGTCATAGTCCTATAGTAATAGGGCTGGGACAAAAAGCAAGAAAATAAAATATATGATAGATGAGGTCTGCAGATGCTTAATTCTAATAAATTCCAAACAAACAAAAACAAAATTATAATCTGAATTATTCAATTGATGCTAAATAATTGTTATACAGGTCTTTTTGGTTTTTTTCGAGGGGGGGGTTTGAGACAGGGTTTCTCTGTGTAACAGCTCTGGCTGTCCTGGACTCACTTTGTAGACCAGGCTGGCCCTGAACTCACAGTGATCTGCCTGTCTCTGCCTCCCAAGTGCTGGGATTAAAGGCATGTGCCACCACACCCAGCCTGTTATACAGGTCTTACTACACTTCCTGTGCCTTTCTTTCATTGTTACAGGAGATCGACTTAGGTCCTTACACATGCTAAGCAAGTAAGTGTTCTACCTTTGAGCACCAGCCCTCTTTACTTTGTATTTTTCATGTTCAGTGCCAGTTATAGCCATCTATTTGTCATCCCTCCTTTGTTTGGAATAACTCTCTCATCCCTCTGCCTAGACTGTGCCTTGTTCTTTAAAAGTCCTAGCCTGTGCCTTGTTCTTTACAAGTTATTTAAACAACCATCTCTCCTTGGGAGCTTTGATTTTTTTACTCTGGGCTCCTTCACTGTCTGGCACCCACTGATATACATCCTTTCCAATACTCACTACACTTGCATTGACATTATTGCTCATCTTATTCTGTTTCCACCACCTTGTCAATTTCTTAATTAAGAATTGGCTTTGTTACCTGTTCTCAAGTTATCATCTAGGTCTCTTCAATAATATAGTAAGTTTACAGTTTGCCGAGGAGAGGGACTGCTCCCTATGTTGTACACATGCATTCTGTCTTTGCCATAAGCTAAATACACAGCGATCCAATTAAAATAATATTCAGACACCAAAATATATTATCAAATGAATGCTCAATGAAAAATAACAAACCAATCAGTTCTGTAACATTATTTTTCAATACACAAAAGAAAACAGCCATGGTAATATTTTACAATATATTTTTTTAGTGTAGCATTTGCCTGCTTTTATTCAATTTATTCAATCAGTTTACTTTTTATTAGTTTTACTTTTTAGCTCATTTATTCAATTAGTTTACTTCCTGAGGAGAAAATGTCAATAGCCTTTTCTTTCTGTAGTCACAATTATATGATTTTCACAGATTGTCTTTCACTTTGATCAGCAGATGAAGTATCCAACATCGTCCAAACATAGCTATCCATTTGTCAAATATTAATCACATGCTACATCCAAGAAGGGTTTGGGATGCAGAAAAACATGAATAGACTAAAGCTCTGGAGAGAAGAAGATACAAAGTAAGTATATAAGGAAATGAATTAACATAACTGTTATCCGATTAATGTGCTGGCTCCTCTTGAAGTAAAAAAACTTTTAAATAGGGACGTGCAGGAGAGAGCATCCAGGCTGCTGATGCAGGCCTATAATCCTAGCTACTTAGGAAACTGAGAAAAGAAAATTTTGAGTTAAAGGCCTAATTTGACTACAGAGTAACTTCAAATTCAGCCTAGGCAACTTGTCAGACTCTTTCTCAAAGTGAAAAATAAAACAAACTAGGTAGAGAATAGAACTCAATGATAGAGTGCTTCCCTAGTTAGTATGAGGCCCTGACTGGGTTTCATACTCAGGAACAAGGGCAAAAAAATAAAAACAGGAAAAAGCAAATGGGAGTTTTTAAAAACAAGGACCTGTAGCTGGGCATAATAGTGTGTATCTGCCCTGTAACTGGAGCACGCTCTGAAATGACTGATAGCTTGGAATATGAGTTTAAGACATTCCTGAACTCCATAACAAAAACAATAACAACAAAATAAAAACTACAGAACCTTCAAATTAAATGGAATTGAATTTAAATTCAGTTCTAACACCTACTGCGTGCTCCTGGACAAATTATGTTATTTCCCACAGCCTAGGTGGATCATCTGTAATGAGATGAAAGGTCTCTCTACCCTGAGATTATTGTGAGAATTACATCATTCATGAGAATGCTTATCATGATATAGATACAGAGTAGGCAATTAAGGCATAGTAGATAATATAATTATGGTGATATATTGAAACTAGTGAATAAAATTTCTGAATAATTTTATCCAAATCAGATTTCCTTGCATAATAGTATTGCTATGAAAAAATACATTCACTCTACACTTACAAATATACAAAATTCTCAAAGGTTGTTCAACCTAAACCTGTCTTTTTGAATGTGAAATTACAACAAAAAGGCCACCATATCTGCTTGGAGTCTGGTTGATAAAGAGTCACTTTAGACTTACAGTCTGAAAATTGCACTTACTGAAAAGGAATACACCTTCCTTCTAGGTGCTTGAGTACAAAAGCCAGGTCTGTTATTTCAGTTTGGAACCATTTTGAAGATTCACTCCAACTCTTTCTGGCAACCTCTGCATCTGCTTCCCTCAATGACTGACAGAGAGAACCTGTTCTCCATAAACATGCTCTGTAATGTCCTTTTGAGAGCCTGCTTCCCTGCAAACCTTAATCAAGTATAGGCTCCACACTGTCATTGCACAGGGTTAGCAAATGCCTCTGTAAAGGGCCAGATTTTTTTTAAAAAGAATATTAGGCTTTGTTGTGCCATTATATTCTCTACCCTCTCTGTTCAACTCTGTCATTATTATGTAGAAGCTGCCACAGACTATACTAAACAAAGTAACAAATAAATAAGTAAACAAATAAATAAAGTCTAGTAAGCAGCTTGGGATGTATCTCAGTGTTGGGGGACTTGCTTGTCATGAGTAAGGTCTTAAATTCCCTCCCTAACACTGCCAAAATATTAAATAAAAAATTAGTTTATATTGTAGAGCCTGACTAAATCTATCTTTAAAAAAAGATTCCATTTCTTATCAAGTTTGACTCAGAGCTGACCTTCAGTTCCATAACAACAAAATGTGCCCGACCTTGCATTCCAGGGGTGTTCCCTCATCATCACCAGATACCTCACTCTGAGAAAGCACCCAAAAAGTCTAAACAAACTTTCTGGTGGTCAAACTGACCTCAGCTGGTTAGTCAGCAGCAATGAGCCAACAAGAAATGGACATGACTAGTTACTTAAATGTTATCCAATCATAGGATTAAAAAACCCTGTTTCTTTGTCTAAGCTCCTTTATAAACCCTGTACTTTGGGAGTTTGGATCTCTCAACTCAAACTGTTGGTAAGCCTTGAGAGTCCAAGCTCTGAGCTTGAATAAACAATCCTCATGCATTTACATTAGAGTTGAATCCTCGATGTTCTTTGGGGTCCTGAGAATCGGTCAGAACAATACACAATGAATTTCAATTATGAATTTCATCTAATTTTCATGTGCTCTAATGTAGGAGGAACAAGGCCTATCATTGAGCAGGAACAAGGTCTGCTGCTAAACAGTGCATGAGTGGCTGGGCTTCCACATGCAGCTCCCCTGAGACCTACCTGAGCATGCCCATACATGCCTGGCCTGAGACCTGCTGGATCTGCCTGGAGATTGATGACACCACACAGGTAATGAGACATGAGCCAATGAGGAAGAGCTGCAGCAGCCTGTAGTTAGGGAGCCAACAGGACTCTGGGTGGAGTTTATAAAGGGACATCCTCCTCCTAAAATAAAGGGGTCTGCTCTTGCCACTTACTGGACCCCCAGAGTCTGGTCGTTGACTCCATGCCAGCTCATCCCTGCCCCTGAGAGTCCTGGGCATGGGCCCTGCACTCTATAAAATATTTTTTGATTTAAGCTTTTGGGCTTTTTAAACCATACTAAAAATTAAAAATAATAAAACATGCAAGATGTGATGTGGCGGCACATACCCTTAATCCCAGCATGTGGGAGGCACAGACAGAGAGATCTCTGTTTGGTAAAGACCACCTGGTCAGGCTAGAGAGATGGCTCAGCAGTTAAGAGCACTGACCGCTCTTCCAAAGGACCCAAGTTCAAATCCCAACACCCACATGGTAATTCACAGCTGTCTGAAATTGCTGGGGGTGGTGGCACATGACTTTAATCCCAGTACTAGGGAGGTAGAGGCAGCCGGATCTCTGTGAGTTCAAGTCCACCATGGTCTACAAAGTGAGTCCAGGACAGTCAAGGATACACAGAGAAGCCCTGTCTCAAAAATCCTTAAAAAAAAAAACGACCACCTGCTCTACATAGTGAGTTCTAGGACAGCTGGAACATAATTATACATAATAAAAAGAGAGACTCTGCCTCAAAAAAGAAAAATAAGAAAAGAAAGAAAAGAGAAAAAGAGAACCCATCCCTAGCTTACAAGAGTCCAAAACTATCATAAAGTTATATTTGATTAATGGGTCATAATTTTCAAACTTCTGAGCTAAATGAAAGATTAAGACAGTAATGAATATGTGAAGCTACTGTTTTAGTAAACAAATATACAGAAATTGAAATATGGAATCCTAGGTCTTATATGGGGCATGCAGAAGACCTTTTTCTGGCTCCAGGTCAAAAGAACATATGAAAAGGGAAAATGGGGGGAAAGTATTAATAATTCCTTTTGAACATTACAGCACCATGAAAATCATACTCAGCAAAATAAAACAAAATGCTACATACAATGTTCCCAGTGGGAGATTTTCTACTGAGAAAATGCTATCTCTATCACTAAACAGAATTAGGGGATTTAAGTCATTGTCTTGTGGCTATCTTTTCATTCAAAAATAAAAACAAGTCCAGATGTGATGGTACATGTCTCCAATATCAACACTTGTGAGACAGAAGGTGGGGGATAAGGAATTCAAGATCACTGGCTATGTCATGATTGCAAAGCCAGCCTGAGCTAATTGAACCTTGTTGCAAAAAAAAAAAAAAAAAATTAAACAGCTGCAATTTGTTTGGTACACGTTTAATATTTATAAAGAATACACTGAAATAACCTACTGATACAGAATAGAGAAAAAAGATACAAGCTTATACTTAGAAAAATGTCAGTCCACCCAAATTTAACAACCTTCTTGAAGCCCATTTTTTCCCAGAAGATACAACCTGGAGAAATGTATATGAATAGGAAACATGTTTAATTCCCAATCTGCAAATCCTTTGGGTTTTTAGGTCAGCTATAGTGTTTCCTTTTGTTCCTGATGTGCTTATCTTCCAATTTCAGTACTCCTATGATTAAAATATAATACCCTCCTTCTCTCTGTGATCATTTTTATTTTTTCTCTGATTCTATACAAACAAATGCCCTTGAAACCATTCCTTATGTTTCTTCTGCCTGTATTCTTCTGGTATATATAGTAGTATGAGATTTCTCAAACTGTTCTTTACTAGTCCTTAATTCCCTCCCATAACCCCTTCCCTCACATTCTCTGAATAAATGAATACAGTATTCCTTTGGGATTGATAGGAATGGGACAAACTGACAGGAATCTTCTCTATGGAGTTATATTGCTATACTGAGAAATATGGAGACTAGGGGTGCTGATCTCAGATGATACCAACTGCAACAAGTGGCTAATAACTATGTCTTTGACTTTTGAAGTGTCCAGGTTCTTCTCTCTAGACACTTGAAGACTAATTTGGTCCACATTTGTCATGATGAGTTCCGATGCCAGAATCTGGGTAGGAGAACTGTCATGAAACACATTGTCCATAATGTATTGCTTGTATAACTCCACCAACTTCTGCTCTAGGTACTCATTGAGGACTGCATTTGAAATAGGTTTCTGCATTTGCAGGCTGCTTTTCTCTTTGATGCTGGTTATTCTCCAGTAGGATGAGTACCGCTGGATAGGTCTGAGGGGAAATTCAGAGGGCTGAGTGGAAATAGAATCCTCCATGGACAAAGCAATCTCAGACGACTTCAGCAAAGGACCATCTTCAAAGCTGCTCTCTGAGGGAAAATCTGCCATTACTGAGTTAATGGCCATCACCTGGCCCCCTGCAATATGTAAGTCACTGTAATTTTTGCAAATACTTTTGCAAGATGGTGGAACCAAGTAGGTCTCCCTGATCACATCTCTGCATATATCAACTGCAGCCAAGGTTGAGCTTTCAAACACAGGGTTGGAGTTGGCCTGCAGCACTGTTCTGCTCTGTCTTCTGCTGTGCTGACTCCCTCTTGCATGCGCTGATGAAATAAACTTCCCAGAGGATTTGCAGCTCACATAAAGACTTTGAACTTGTGTTTCATCCACTGAGGAATATGAAAGAGCACCAACAGAACTTGTCTCCTTGCCCTGTTCCCCAGCCACTGGTTCATTATAAGATGCACAATTCCAATGAATGTCATTCCAGTAGGCAACTCCACTGAGATACCCTTCTGACAGCATTCTGAAAAAAAGAATTATGAAAAATAGTGGGAAAAAAGAAGACTGGAAAAATTTAATTGCAGTTGATCTATGAAAAATGAAGGATGGTGAATTCATTCATTCATTCATTCACTGATCAGGCCATCATTGGCTGTACACCTGATGTATACCATGCCTATAATGCTGGAGATACAAGGATGAAAAGCTATAGCCCACCCTTCTCTTATGGATGAAAATAAAGCGGACACAAATAATCCCAATATTTTAATACTAGGGATAATTGTACCTGGTAGGAACAAAGGTAGCATAAAGAAAAGCACCCTGACATAGCTTAGGGCAAAAGGGAAGAACCCACAGGATGTGGATTAAGGTGTGTGGCATTTCAGCTCAAGGATAAATGGTAAATACGGGTTGAGGCTACTCCATTAAATTACAAGAAGATACTGTGGCATGGCCTACTCACCACATAATAAAAAAGCTGAGAAGAAGAAATGGGACTGGTTCAATAGCCTGAATCTGATTACAAAAGATTTTTGGAGCTGGACAAAAAAGTTATGTTGTGTCAGAAAGAAAGTTGAGAAAATGTCATCTGGAGAGGCACATGTGTTATGAGAAAAAGACTGAAGAAATATGCAGCAAATTCTACTGAAACAAGAAGTGTAAAAAAATTGTGGTACATCTATCCAATGGAATAATACCTCACTATCCGAAACAAGGACATCATGAAATCTGCAGGAAAATGGATGGAACCAGAAAAGCTCATCCTGAGTAAGCTAACACAGACCCAAAATGGTACACAGGGTATTTCCTCAATCATAAGTAGATATTAGCCAATATGTTCAAAGTCATCATGCTATAATCCACAGACCCAGAGAAACTAAGTATCAAGGAGGGCTCAAGGGATAATGCTTAAATCCCTGTAAGTAGGGAAGATACATTACTGCCATCGGAGAAACCTTATTCAGCTGATAATTGGGCAAAAATTAGGGAGTCTTTATGAAAAGTTAGGGGAAGGTTTGAGGAACCTGGAGGGATCAAGGACTCTACCAAAAGACCCACATAGCCAATTAACTCGGACACAAGGGGACTTAAAGAGACTCACCATGCAAAGAGCTTGCAAGGACTGGCCCTAGGCCCATTACACATATGAAGCTAACAGGCTGCTTGGCCCTCAAGTAGATCTCCTAATAATTGGAACAGGGTCTATCCTGGACTTAGATGTTGTTGCCTCCCTCAGAAGCTCATGTTGCTAGCTGAACTGCATTATCTTGCCTCAGTGAAAGAGGAGGCACTTAGTCCTGATGTGGCTTGATGTACCAGAGTGAGATGGTACTGGGGGGGGTATGGGGGAGGTGGGGCAGGAGGGTAGGACTGAGAATAGGGGAGGAAGGAGGATGGGGGTTGGAATGTAAAAAAAGTTTTTTAAATAAAAAAAAAATGTTCCTGGGGGCTAGACAGCAATCAGGATATGAAAGGATTCTAAAAGTATTTGGTAAGTTGATGAAACAATTGACAAGAATTCTGAAACTAATTCATGATTGATACGTTATGAAAGACCAACAATTCTCCCTACCTTTTAAGGTTACATTGGCTTTTTCTTTTTATCCCTCTTGCTTTACAGAATATATCCTAGAAATGTCTACACTCAACTGACAAGTTTACCTCTACCCTAGTTATTAAAATTCTTTCCTGACAGTAGGCCTTCCCACACCTTCCCTCCCCCTCGCACATCTTGAGCAGTTGTCATTGAAGTCTGGGGTGGAAAGAACAAGCCAGAAGCCAGCAGCTGCATTTTCTAAAAAAGGAACACACTGACATTCCTGGAATTTGAGCAACAGGCAACAGTGAGGAGAACTGGTTGCCTTTGATCCCAAGTGCTGGGCTACTAAAGCACACCTATCAATCTGACACTGAAAATGAAAAGTCAAAGGATGGATTATTTTTAAAAGTACATACTGTTATGCTTTTCAGTTCCAGCTCCTCTTTTACATTCATGCAGTTTTCCAAGTAAATACAATGTTCTTTTTTAAAAATGTACAAAGATAATATACATGTCTATATTTTTGAAATCATTTTCAAAGTATATTCATCAAATTCATCAGTGATTTAAATGTAGGCAAAGTTAATATGCAACATAAAGATACAAAGTAGATTTTCAACTTATCTGTGAATAACAATGCCTATATTCTTTGTATAAAGATAAAAAAGAAAATATAATTGCTTACCTTAAAATACTTTTAAGATACAGTTCTAGCCTCAATAAAACTATTATACACATGAAAAGATAAATTTTAATACATGAGAAGGCAACTATCTAAGCAACAAAGATGAACATAAAGACCCCAATAGTGACAAAGGTATTTCTCCATCCTAACTCCACCAGACTGTAACATGCCATTCTGCTTATAGGTTCAGGATATCATTGTGAGTCAGGGTAAAAGTTCACTGTTGACTTTGCATTTCTACATAAACTTTAGAAAATCTTGGCAGAGACTGCCTGGACAACATAAGGAGAGTACAAAAAAATAAAAATATAAGTTGACAGTGA
>CAJQZJ010000338.1:827590-852736 GCA_907164525.1 Lophiomys imhausi | reverse complement strand
CAGGGCATGGCAAACAGCCCCACTATGTGCCAACTGTATGTGGGGGAAGCCATTGCTCCCTTGAGAAAGAATTTTCCAGATTTGAGATGTGTTCATTATATGGATGATATCTTACTGGCAGCTAAGAGTGAACAAATGTTAGATCGGGCCTATGAAGAATTAGTTCAATTATTAAAAAAGAAAAGGTTGTTTATTGCTCCTGATAAGGTTCAAAAGGAAAATGTGGTTGATTATTTAGGAGCGAAGGTTGGACCTGAAAAGATAATACCTCAAAAGTTTGAGATAAGAAAAGATAATTTAAAGACTCTAAATGATTTTCAAAGGTTGTTAGGAGATATTAATTGCGTAAGAGGCTATTTGAAGCTACCAAATTATGAAATAAGACCCCTATATGATATTTTGAAAGGTGATTCAGCACTTAATTCTCCTAGACAATTTACAGAAGAAGCAAGAAAAGCTTTATGTAAAGTGGAAGAAAGGTTGCAGAGTGCCTTCCTAAAGAGATGGCAGGAAGGACAGCCCATTGCATTGTGCATATTTGCCACCTATGGTCAACCTACAGGATTGCTATGGCAGGACGGGCCATTATTATGGACCTATTCAAAGATTTCTCCAAAAAAATCCATAGAACATTATCCCACTGCAGTTGCTGCTTTAGCCTTAAATGGTATCCAACAATGTTTGCAGTCTTTTGGAGTTGCTCCTGCCAGTATAATAGTGCCCTATTCCAGTCATCAAATTAAGATTTTGTGTGGCACTGTAGATGACTGGGCAATATTGCAATGTAGTTTTGAAGGAGTGATTGATAACCATTATCCTAAGCATCCATTGCTATCATTTTTTTAAGGAGCACCCAGTGATATTCCCTAAGGTTACTTCAGCAGTACCACTTCAAGGGTCATCAAATGTGTTTACTGATGGCTCAAAGACAGGCTGCGGAGCCTATTTGATAGAAAGACAAGAGCCCGTGCTATGTCAATTTCAACCGGGTTCCCCCCAAATAGTAGAGTTGAAAATAGTAATTGAGGTGTTTAAAAGATGTCAATTTGCATTCAATTTGATTTCAGATTCAGTCTATGTGGTCAACGCAGTGAAAGTATTAGAATTAGCAGGTCCTGTTAAGAATAGTAGTACTGTATGTGCCTTATTACAAGAGTTACAAGTTTTAATCTGGCAGAGAAAAAGGTGTTTTTATATTCAACATATCAGAGCACATACAGGATTACCTGGACCATTAAGTGAGGGTAATGATAAAGTTGATCAATGGACTAGGATGGAATGCATTTTTTGGAGCTCATTCCTGGACCAAGCCAGACAGTTTCACCAATTATTTCATGTAAATGCAAAAACTCTACAGCAGAAATTCCATTTGTCTAGAGCAGATGCTAGACAAGTGGTTTTGGACTGTCCTCAGTGTGTGATTCATCATCATCCTCCCAGTGTGGGAGTGGACCCTAGAGGGTTGATGCCACTCAAAATCTGGCAAATGGACATTACCCACATTTCAGAATTTGGAACCTTAAAATATATTCATGTATCTGTGGATACCTGCTCAGGTATCATACATGCTACACCTATGAGTGGAGAAAAGGCTCGCAATGTCATAGGGCATTGCTTAGAAGCCTGGGCTGCATGGGGAAAACCACAGCAGCTGAAAACGGACAATGGACCAGCCTATACGGCACAGTCCTTTGTCTCCTTCTGCAACCAGATGGAGGTACAGCTTAATCACGGATTACCATATAATCCTCAAGGACAAGAAATTGTGGAGCGTGCTCATCGCACCTTGAAAGAATGCTTGCAAAAACAGAAAGGGGGAATAGGCCAAGGCTGTACCCCCAAGGAGAGAATGTCTTTAGCCTTATTTACTTTAAACTTTTTCAATTTGGATGCTCAAGGCTGCTCAGCAGCGGACAGACATCAGGATTACCATGGTCCACCTAAAAGCATGGTGAAGTGGAAGGATATTTTGACAGGCTCTTGGCAGGGGCCTGACCCCGTGCTAACATGGGCGAGAGGGTCTGTTTGTGTTTTTCCTCAGGATCAACAAGATCCAGTGTGGGTGCCTGAATGCCTTGTGATGAAGATTCGTCATGAAGACCTTCCTAGGGATCCTGGTGATAGTAGCAGTGAGTATGTCAGGAATGACCGAGCCGAGATGGGGGATCCTGTCGATATTCCCAAAGCCGATGCCGGTCAGACATGATGCAACTGTGTTTCCACGCTTATTTAGCAGTAATAGAAGCTTAGGCTTACCCTACCTTCCCTTTGATGATCAGAAAAGCCCTATAGAGGGTAATAGAAATGTCAGCTTGAAGGGTAGTCTGTGCTTTTTAATGAGCTTCAATAGGTCAGATGATACAGAATGCATTAAATTGTCTCAACAGTCAGCAGATTTTTTACCACAACTGAGGTTTGGGGGTAGGGGTAGTGGTTTGTTTTCGGGCAACAGTTCTCACCTTGAAGGATGGTGGCCCACACGAGTCTCTGACCGGGACCCCCCAAGACAGCCACGCTGGGCACCTTTTTGTAGAGGATCCACAGGAGAGGAAGGACCTTTTCCCTGGACTGGATGTCAGGAGCGCAGAGCAGTTTGGGTTCAACAAGATTATTTTTCCTTTAGCCCCATGATTAGTAATATATTGAATAAGTCTTGTACAGGAATGCTTGATATATCTACTAGGGATCCTCAGCAGACTGCCACCAATCCTTTTGATTTGTGGCTTTTGTGTGGGGTAAATGGAAGTTGCATGGACTTGGGACCTGTCATTATGCTTGGGGGAGGAGTTTATCAAAGAGGTAATTTTTCCCTAGGGTCCGCTACCAAATTGGATTTTTCTAGCAGTAGTGGCTCTGGTACTTGGAATTCTTTGTTTCATTCTTAATGCAATAAGACCTTTTCAGCCTCGCCAGTATGTCTCTGGCCTCCTTTTCTGTGGATTGTAAGTAATGGGAGTGCATCCTTGGGTGAAGAAAAATTAGTATGCACTCCGGGCATATGTTTTTATGCCCTGTGCTGGAATGCCACAGCCTTTCCTGTGGCTGTGGTGACTAGAATGCCTCGATATGTACCAGTTCCTGTAGAGGCTCCTAATACCATGATGCTATTCAGGTTTAAAAGAGATTTTGGCATCACTGCAGCTATTGTTACTGCCATCACTATTGCTGCTGTGGGAGCTACTGCCTCAGCTATTGCCTTGTCTAGTTCTATACAGACTGCCAATGCCCTGAATAACATCTCAGCCACTGTAGCACAGGCATTGGATACTCAGACCTCTATGAATTCTCATCTCAAAGGAGGCCTTATGATAGTTAACCAACGCATAGATTTAATACAAGAACAGATTGATTCTCTTTGGCAACTAGCACAATTGGGGTGTGAGTGGAAAATGCAAGGTTTGTGTGTTACTTTCGTGCAGTATCAAAATTTTACAAAGGCTGCTAATCTGTCTAGACAATTGTCAAAGTTCCTCTTACAGGATTGGTTGGCTGAATTTGAAAATTTGATGAGAGAGCTGAGAGCAACAATTGTCCATATCAACTTCACTCGGGTGGATCTGAGCCTGGCCACTGGTTTGACTTCCTGGATACAGACGGCTATGGATCATCTTAAGGAGTGGGCGGGCGTAGGCTCTTTGGCGATCCTGATGATACTAGCCTCTCTGGTTTGCCTATGGTGCATCTACAAGATGAGAGTCACACAAAAGCGTAATGCAGCCATGATTATACAGGTCCTTGTCGCCATTGAGGCGGGCCAGTCCCCTCAGGCATGGCTCACTGCCATGAAGCCTTAAATCTTCACTGAGCGCCGGGCGGTGGTGGCGCACGCCTTTAATCCCAGCACTTGGGAGGCAGAGGCAGGCGGATCTTTGTGAGTTCGAGGCCAGCCTGGTCTACAAAGCGAGTCCAGGACAGCCAAGGATATTCAGAGAAACCCTGTCTCGAAAAACCCTCAGGCATGGCTCGCTGCCGTAAAAAAAAAAATCTTCACTGAGCATAGTTCCTGCCCACTGAGGTATTCGTTCCACGGATATTAGGGTCTGGTAAGTCAGTGACGGAGTAGACGGGTAAGTCTCGGCCACCTAAGACAGGGCAGTCCCGAGTGGGGAGGCTGACCCAGAGACGGGTAAGAGTTTGAGCACCGCCCTCCTACAGGCTCAGGCCCACCGTGAGATCCCCAGATAGGGGGATTACGAAGCCTTTCCAGGGACTTCTACCAACTTTAGAAAAAATAAAAAAGGAGGAACTGTAGAGAGCTGCGACGTGCCGCGCCCTAAAAATGGCGCCGGTTTCCGCCTTCCACCAGCCTGACGGTGAGCGCTCTCGGTGGTAAACAAGTCCATATTTGGTTAAGACCGCTGATCTGGCTTGCTTCCGCATACGTGGGCCTCTAAGATAGCACCACGTGACTTTACTTGATTGGCGGTTCATATAGTATTTAGCCTGTGGGTTGGGTCTGTCCGGGCATTCGGAAGACTGTTTTCAAGGGATCTGAATAAACTGCTTGAGAAGAGCTTTTGCGAGTTGCGTCGTCCTTGCTGGTCGAGGGGGATGCGACAGCCAGGGCTACACAGAGAATCCCTGTCTTGACACCCCCCCTCCCCCAAAATGCATATACGCATACAGTCAAACAAAACACCTCATAGAAATGAAGTCAACAGCTGGGTTCACAACTGTGATCCCAACATTCTGGAGGTTGAGCATGAGCTTGAGGCCAGCCTGGCCACACTCTGAGGTATAAACCATCTGGGCTACAATGAGACCCTGTTTCAAAAAATAAAAATTAAAAAGAACAAGAGCTGGGCGTGGTGGTGCATGCCTTTAATTCCAGCACTCAGGAGGCGGAGGCAGGTGGATCTCTGTGAGTTCAAGGACTGCCTGGTCTACAAAGTGAGTCCAGGACAGCCAAGGATACACAGAGAAACCCTGTCTCAAAAAAAACTAAAAAAAAAAAAAAAAGAGAGAGAGAGAGAGAACAAGAATGCCGTGGGGGCCCTTATAGGGTGATCACCAAATAAGGGGGTCCCAGGGAAAAGGTGAGTGCGCTGCCTGCCCAACTCTCCAGCCTTCACTCCAAAGACAGACGCAACAGGGGGAATGTCTAGCATTATCCGTTTTTTACTATTTCATCCCCTAGCTTATATATAGAACCAAATGGGTGTTTCCACATGGGCCAGTCACATTAAAGGCATCCTATTACATCACATAACATAAGCCCGGTAACATGATAATCATGCATTGTCACATGTAAGGAAGTCTCGCTCACCCAAATCAGCTGTACCCATGATTGGGCTTCAATTCCTCCCTGGCGCCTTCCGGCCAGCACAATCTTAGATATCTCCCGCAAGTTACTTTCATTTTCCCAGCCAGGAGGCATTTCTCATAAGCCTCCATTTCCCAGGTCCCCACACAAGAAAGCTGTATGTGGTGACACACAGCTTAAGTTCAGGGCCAGCCTGGTCTACATAGCCAGTCCAGGACAGTCAGAACTAATTAGATAGACCTTGTCTCAAGAACAATAAATGAATAAAAATTAAAAAAAAAAAAGAAAGAAGAAGGGCTAGAGAGATGGCTCAGAGGTTAAGAGCACTGGCTGCTCTTCCTGAGTTCAATTCCCAGCAACCACATGGTGGCTCATAACCATCTGTAATGAGATCTGGTACCCTCTTCTGGTTGCAGGCATACATGCAGACAGAACACTGTATACATAATATATAAGTAAATAAATAAATTAAAAAAAAAGAAAGAAAAAACTAAACTGAAAACATAAAACTTTAGCATCAATTCTGGAGAAATACTCAGGCTACACACACAAGGATGATCACCATCAGATCACTTGCGCTAATAGCTATTGAAAATTAAGCAACTTGTTTTGGGGAAAACCAGGAAATTAGTTAAGTGATACCTACAGTAAGGTGTACTGTGGAGGCTCTTTATGATAGTTACAGCGTCTGGTTGAATGAAAGGAACGTATAGATTATATGCAGTGCACTCCAATTTAAAAGAAAACCAAGCAAAGAGCCAGCTGTGGTGGCAAGGCTTTTAATCCCTGCTCCTTGCAAAGTTGAGCAAGTTGGAGACTAGCCTGGACTACAGGAAAAATATTAGGAAATGCAGGGATAGGCACTGGAGAGATGGAGTGGAGAGGAAAGAGATTGCTGCTTCTTGCTGTACATTTGTGAAGCATTTGATTTTATATTTCTTCCACAATGAGCATCTATTGTGTGAAGTTTTTTCCCCTCCCACAGACTAAAATCAGAGTTATAATCATGGCCTGGAAACCAAAAGTCTAAACGCCCAGCTCTCAGGAGAGACTGGCTGCTCTCACCAGGCCAATCTCCTTTCTCCACTTATTGTTATGACTCACTAATGTTCGTGGTAGCAATGTCCCTAAGTAATCACGACATTTGGCTGCAGAAACCATGGCTCCCATTCTTCAAGCTTCTGAAGTGTCAATACAACATTTAAGAGAGAAGTGAACAGAAAGAGCGAGGCCCAATGCTCAGGGGTATTTGGAACAATGTTTAAGATTCCTTTTTTTTTTTTTTCTATATTATTCCCTTTAAGGCCCCAAACTTAAACCCACAACCAAGGGCTGGAGAGATGGCTCAGCAGTCACGAGCACTCAAGCACTTGATGCTCTTCCTGCACAGGACCTGAACTCGCCTCCCAGCATCTCTATATCAGGAGGGCTCACAACCACAGGTAACTCGAGCTCCAAGGGATCTGACACCCTCTTCTGGCCTCCACACACATGGGGCATACATGCACATACACAAATGTATACCCATAAATATACATAAGTCCTTAAACAAGTCAACAAAAAAAAAAAACAAGCAGCTAAAACTGTCCGTGGTATTCATAGACACAGCAGCAGGCTAGACAGAAAGGTAGGATCAGGTGGTGGATGGCCTTCCCAGAGGGATAGCTCTTCCGTCTTGGACACATGTTGTAGGCTGATAGTCTAGGTATGGTGGATTCGATCCTTTGATAGAGTTCCTCATGTTGTGGTGACCCCCAATTATAAGATTATTTCGCTGCTACTTCACAACTGTTATTTTGCTACGGTTATGTAAATATCTGTTGTGCGACTCCCGGGAAAGGAACATTCAAACTCCAAAGGGGTCGCGACCCACCAGTTGAGAACCACCCAGTTACAGGTTAGGCTGGGCTGTATAATGAGTTCAAGGACAACCTGGTGGTACCAAAAACTCTGATGTATCCTGCCAGAGCTGTAACATGTTACTAGAGAAATCAGTGTCCCTCCTTGGGGTTCTTAGTCTCCTTACTAAAAACATTTAAGAATGAACGCCAAAGGAAGTTTGAGGACAACTTTATTGAAGTTAACCAACTCCCCCACCCTGCCCTCCAAACAAAACAAAACGAAACAACAGAGCAGCAAGCTGTGAATTTCAGCAGCTGCCTGGAAAAGAGGAATGGAGAAGAAAGAGAAAATCACATGCTTGTACGCTTGTAGAAGGAAAGGTGGGGGGCTGGAGAGATGGCTCAGAGGTTAACAGCACTGACTGCTCTTCCACAGGTCCTGAGTTCAATTCCAAGCAACCACATGGTGGCTCACAACCATCTATAATGGGATCTAGTGCCCTCTTCTGGCCTGCAGGAATACATGCAGACAGAACACTGTGTATATAATAAATAAATAAAATCTAAAAAAAAGAAAGAAAGAAAAGAAAAGCTTTCTTTAAAAAAGAAAGAAAGGAAAGGTGGGAAGGAAGCTTCAGAGAAAAAGAGTGAAAAAGTCCAAAGTCTTAGAGAAACCATACTTAGGCCGTGCTCACCATCTGAAAGAGAGACGGAAGGAAGAAAAAGGGAAAGCCCTGACCCAGAAAGACAGGCAGACCTGAAAGAGCCTCACTGCAGCTCTGTATCAATTGTGCTGGGGGTGGGGATTTGGGGAGGAAAAGTGCATGATCTCATTACAGGGATAATTATTCTTCCCATCTCCTTATCATGGTTTAATCTGAACCTGACTTCCCCAAGGCTGGCCCCGCCCTCCCGAGGGGTGGTCCCTTAGCTAGGTGACTGGCCTGCTCAACTGCAGCCATAGGACCAGAGATTTCTTTCTCTTGACCAAATGGTAATCAGTTTTCCCTTAATGGGCCTTTGCTGTTACTGTAACAGTGGCTACAGAGTGAGAACTGTCTCAAATACAACAGAGTCAGTTGTTGAGCTGGCTCAGTGGGCAAAGGCCTTTGCATCAAATACGACAGAAATAATCATTAAACATGAAGTGGTGAAATACAGAAGGCTGAAGCCTCACAAAATTGTGTTCAGCAGTGATCACCATCCCTAGTCCCCTCTATGAGCTGGACCGTAGTTTCTTCAAGAGGCTTCAGTTGTGTTGTGCTTGAATTAAAGTAAAGGCCCACGCTCTGCGGTCCCTAGTAGCTTGTTGTGTCACTCCCTGAGGACTAACGGATTGAGCTGTGTCTCCCAGAAGTCCCCTGCTTAAGTCCTAACCAGAGTACACCTCAGATTGTGACAATATTTGGAGATAAGGCCCTGAGAAGATAACAGGAATTGATTATGGCCCTAAGTCTGGAGCCCTAATCCAATAGGCCTGGAGTTCGCACATAACATAGCAGTGTGAACTTGGAGACGGCCCTGGAACTCACTCTGTAGACCTGGCTGGCCTTGAACTCACAGAGATCCACCTGCCTCTGCCTCGAGAGCGCTGAGATTAAAGGCGTGCGCCACCATGCCTGATGCGTTTGTTGCTCTTGCAGAAGACCGGAGTTCCGTTCCCAGCACCCTCATCAAGTGGCTAACAACCACTTGTAACTCAGCTCTCCCTGCACACATGTGAATATGCATCATGTGATCACACACAGACAGACACACAAATAAAATTCAAATAAATCTCTTTTTAAGAGGAAGCTATAGCAGAGATGTGCCATATGAAGTCACCACGACGAGGTGGCAATCAGCAAGAGCAGGAGAGAGGCTTCCACAGAAACCAGCCTTCAGCTCTAGGACTTCTGGCTGCCAGAACTTCAGAAAGTCAGTTCCTACTGTTGAGGTCACTCAGTCTATGGTGTTTTGTTGTGTTAGTCGAGGCTGACTAAGGCAGACTCAACTCCCACAAAGCTGTAACTGTCTTGTTTCTCTCCCTCCAAGAATATAAATCCACAGAGGAGAGGGCCATCTTTGACTACTGCATGCCTGTTGCTGATTCTCAACAAATATTTCTGAAAATATAAACTAATTATTAGATACCATTGCTCCATTCTTCTTTCCCTTTATAGAGATGAAAGAACAAAGGGCCATCGGGCTCCCCATCACCACAGCTCATACCTATAATCCAGGACCAGCAAGGCTGGGGAAGGAGGATCATGAATTAAAAGCCACCCACACCTGTAAAGTAAGGTGAATCATGACTCAAAGAAAACAAAACCGAAGGGAGCTGGAGAGATGGCTCAAGGTTTAAGAGCACTGGCTGCTCTTGCAGAAGACCCAGATATAGTTCCTAGCACCCATATAGTGGCTCACATCTGCCTGAAACTGTAGTTCCAGGGCGTTTGCACACCCTCTTCTGACTTTTCCATAGACTCCTGCATACACGTGGTGCACATACAAACACCCAGGCAACACACACACACACACACACATGAAATAAATAATTTTAAAATAAAACAGGAATGAAGGGCCAAGGCCCATTCCTAGTCTATACGAGATGAACTTTCTAGAGTTGTCATGGTGTAAAGAAGGATTTAAAGGCAGGTTATTAATTCATGGCCAGCCCATACTATACCAGACCTACAATAATATTTCTACAGCTATGAATTCTGTCTGCTTTTAATAATTATATTGCTATACAAGGGCTACTGTAGCAAAGTAGGCTGGGTGGATTAAACCATGGCAGTTTTTGTCTCCTGCCATTCAGGATGCCAGAGTGGCTTCTTCTGGTAAGGGCTCCCTTCCAAGCTTGCAGATGTCCCCTTTTCTATTGTGTGCTCATACCGGGGTTGGGGAAGAATCCAGAACAAGCTGCACAAACCCCATCATCAGAGCCCCACCCTCCTGACCTCATTTAATCCCAGTTGGCTCCCAAAGGCTCCATCTTCAAATACCATGACCCTGGAATGGTAGGGTTTCAATGTAGGAACACAGGAGAGTATGCACACGTTCGGTCCTTAGCAGTGGCTTTTGTTTTGTCTTGTTTTGTTTTGGTCAGGTGTGATGGGTTTTTAACCTAACAAGGCGGTGCACACCCGTTATCCCTGCTCTCCTGTACCTAAGGCGGGAGGATGTGCATGTAGTTCAATGTCATTCTCCATAGTGAGTCCTCGAAAGACCACAGGTAAAGAAAAGAGAGAAGTGCGGTTAGGGTGTGGCTCAGCGGGTAAAGTGCTTGCATGCATGATGTCCCAGGTTTGATCCCCAGCATGGCAAAAATGGTGCATGATGGTACAATCCTATATATAACCCAGCACTTGGGAGGTAGATGCAAGAAGGTCAGAAGACCTTCTGACCCACATAGAGAGTTTGACCCCAGCCTAGCCTGGGATACAAAAGGCTTTGTCTCAAACCCCAAAGCCAACCAAACAGAGCCTCAGACAACAGTGTTTCTGCCTTTGTCATCCTGCTTGCCCTATGGCAAGTCCGAGAGAGGATTGACAGGAATTACTCCATGCCTATTATTAAACTAATGTCCAGAGGAATTACATGGATTTCTTTCTTTTCTTTTTTTCTTCTTTCCTTCCTTTCTTATTTCTTTCTTTCTTCCTTTTTCTCTTCTTTTCTTTCTTTCTTTTTGTTGTTTTGTTTTTGTTTTTCAAGACAGGGTTTCTCCGTAGACCAGACTGGCCTTGAACTCACAGAGATCCACCTGCCTCTGCTTCCACACCCACATCCAGCTTTAATTTATTTCTTAATTTAACAATTATTGCAGCCTAGTATGTACCAGCACTGCAGGAATTTATACCCACCCCCACATGAATGCGATGTGATGGCCATTCTTAGTTTTCAACTTGACTACATCTGGAATTCAGCTGGGCATGCCTGTGAGGGATTCCCTCCTCCCACACCCAAAGTTTCTTTGTGTAGCCCAAATTTATTTATTTTGGTTTTTCGAGACAGGGTTTCTCTGTATAACAGTCCTGGCTGTCCTAGACTCGCTTGGTAGACCAGGCTGGCCTCGAACTCACAGAGATCCGCCTGCCTCTGCCTCCCGAGTGCTGGGATTAAAGGCGTGTGCCGCCACCACTCAGCAGGACTTTTTTCTTAATTAAATCATTAGAAGTGAGAAGACTCACTTCCATTGCAGATCGTTGAAGTGGCAGAATAAGCCTTTAAGCTAGATTTTTTTTTTTCAGGTTTTTTGAGACAGGGTTTCTCTGTGTAACAGCCTACCTGTCCTGGACTCGCTTTGTAGACCAGGCTAGCCTCAAACTCACAGAGATCCACCTGCCTCTGCCTCCCAAGTGCTGGGACTACAGGCGTGCGCCACCATGACTGGTTAAACTAGATCTTTTTAAGGTGGGAAGATCCACTTTTGATTTGGACCACACCTTCTGCTGGTGGACAGAACATGGAAGAAGGAAGCCTCCATCTTTGCCTGCTTGCTCTTGCCCTGGCTAGCAAGTCCATTCCTTTGCTAACATTAGAGCCTACTTCTTTGGGGTTCCTATGTATACTGAAGACCAGCTGGGACATCCAGCCTTATGGATTGAGCAACTACTGGATTCTTGAACTTTCCATTCATATTTGCTGGATTAGCTGACCACAGTCTGTTAGCCATTCATCTAGATAGATAGATAGATAGATAGATAGATAGATAGATAGACAGACAGACAGACAGACAGATAGATCACAAGGACTAATGTTCTCTGTCATCTCAGATACTCAGGAAGCTGAGGCAGGAGCATCACAAGTCTGAGGCCAGCTGGAGCTGCATGTCTAGACCTTGTCTCACTGGAAAAACAAAGAAAAAGAAATAGACAACAGAAGCTGAGGGTGTAGCTCAGTGGTAGAGAGCTTGCCTTGCACACACAGAGCCTGGTTCTATCTAGTACAATGAAAAGTAAGTGACTAATTTAACTTTGCTGCTTCTTGTGACTTAGCCACTCACAGTCATATTTCTGGCCATGGTCCCTAGCCCTAGTGTCTGTAGACAGCAAGTGTGGCAATTACTGTCCTATATGCTAGCTTCTCTGGGCAGTGGTGTGAAATCCACAGCACTGGGTTGGGATCCAAGTTCCAGCAGCAGCAGTGTGTCATCTTAGGAAGCCACTGAGGTTTCAGCCTCCATTTCCTCATTCCCAGCATGGGGCAGCCCCACCTTCTGGGATGGGCTGGCAGCTGGGACCAGTTATCTACAGCTCCAGTAGGGTGTCTAGTGAGGTTGGCACCATTAAGGAAGGGCAGCTGCTGTTTTTATTGGTTATAAATGAGAATGAGGGATGTGCTGAAATAACTAACTCACATATACTATACTTACGAGGTTAATATCCAACTCCATACAGACAAAATAATAAGAAGTTCACTTTAAAGAGTGGGAGAGATGGCTGAGTGGTCAGAAACACTTGTTCTCTTTCTTTCTTTTTTTTTTTTTTTTTTGTTTTTTTCAAGACAGGGTTTCTCTGTGTTACAGCTCTGGCTGTCCTGGACTCCCTTTGTAGACCAGGCTGGGCTCAAACTCACAGAGATTCACCTGCCTCTGCCTCCCAAGTGCTGGGATTAAAGGTGTGCACCACCACGCCTAGCAGGAACACTTGTTCTTACAGAGGAGTAGAGTTTGATTGGCCGTACCCACATGGTACCTTATAACCATCTGAAATTCCAATTCTGAGGTATTTGATGTCCTCTTCTGGCTTCTCTGGGTACTGTATACACACACACACACAAATGTACACATAGAGGCAAAATTGTTGGGGCAGGTCTAATACATTGCTTCTGATAGGTTTATTTAAATGCTGAGATCTGGTTACTGCCCCTTCTGAGGCATTCTCTTGATTGGTTAATAAAAGTCGCTGATGGCAAATTAGCTGGGCAAAAAGAGTATAGAAAGGTGGGACTTCCTTAGATGGAAACAGGAACCCTGCATTTTACACAAAGGAATCTCTCTTTCTGCCAGGAGATATGGAAGCAGATAGACATGTTTGAGAGCTTTGGAGCCGGGCGGTGGTGGCGCACGCCTTTAATCCCAGCACTTGGGAGGCAGAGGCAGGCGGATCTTTGTGAGTTCGAGGCCAGCCTGGTCTACAAAATGAGTCCAGGACAGCCAAGGATACACAGAGAAACCCTGTCTCGAAAAACCAAAAAAAAAAAAAAAAAAAAGAGAGCTTTGGAAGGTAACAGGCCACATGGCTGTTTGGGATTAAGAGGTCTGGGTTAATTTAGATTAGCTAGTTAGAGAGTCTGCCCAGCTAACGGTTAAGCATTGAAACATTAAAAGGTTTTGGTGTATTTAATTATTGGGGAAAGGGCTGTGGAAGCCCACAGGCCACTAGTCAAAGCAATCCAGCTATCAGATTTCCGCCGAATCCCAGCAGCTGTCCATCCAGGCCACTGGCAGTTCCTCTGGTCTTATATAAAAGTTTATAGTTATTAATAAGAATCCGGCAGTTACCCCACCAGCTTTACCGCCAGACTGCACCACCAGGTCGTCCGTCCATACATACAGTCTTCTAAGGCAAGTCAGGCCTGACTTTCCCACCAGGCCGCGGCTGCTCTGCGGGCCTAATATAACAACTTATCATTATTAATAAGGATATTAGTTAACAGAGTTTAGGTTGCAGGTGGTGAAGGCCACCCTTGATCCAGGGCTTTTTCCTCAGGACAAGTCAGGCCACCAGTTAGGGCAGGCCAGGCTGCCAGCTTGCTCCACCGGCCTAATCTTAAAGTTTATACTTATTAATAAATACAATTGATAATTAAATTGCAGTTTCACAAAACAATAATACACATAAAATAAAAATAATCTTTTTTGAAAAAGGGAGAAAGAAACCAACTTTAGCAGTGAAAATACAAAAATTTACATGGCAGCTTCATTCAGTGCTGGTTGGAAGATAACAATAGCATATCTCTCTTTTTTGGGGGATTGGGGTGGATCCCACTGTGTAATCTGGACTTGTCTGAAGCTTTCTAAGGAGCTCAGGATGCCCTCTACATTACTCAGCCTTCTGAGGACTGGGATTACAAGTAGACCGGTAGACCACTGCTTCAAGTTCTCACCCTGCCCACTGCATGGTTCTCAAATATGCCCATAAGGAACAGTTCCCAAGCCACATCCTAATGTCCATTCTTCTCAGCCTGCCTATAAGGGGAGGAATGGTGTATCCTGCCATCCGTCTCCAGGACAGGTTCTAGTAACCTCTGCAAATGTGTGCCACTATGAGTGGGAAGGAACCTTGCCAGTGAGAAAGCATAGTTAATGGGGCTGGAAAGGGTTCTGAGTTAAGAGCACACACTGCTCTTCCAGAGGACCTGGGTTTGGTTCTCAGCACCAACATCAGGCAGCTCACAACTGTCTGTCTGAAACTCTAGCTTCTATGGATTCTCTGACCTCTGCAGAAGCCTGAACTCTTTGTACTTAACACCCACGCAGACGCAGATGGTTACACACAATTTGAAAAACAAAAACTCTTTTAAAAAAAAGTAGAGAGCCACACATGGTGGCACATACCTTTATTTAATTCCAGCATTCAGGACTGGGGAGGCAGAGGCAGGCAGATCGCTGAGTTTGAGGCTACCCAGGTCTACAAACAGAGTTCCAGGACAGCCAGAGCTACACAGAGAAATCCTGTCTTCGGGAGGTGGAAGGGAACAAAGATAGAACTTCTGCATTTGTAACTATTTGAAACAACTGTTTGTGAATTCCTTCCCGTTGGATCCTTTTAGTCTGGAGACTTTCAGGAGGGAACTCCTTTAGGGCTCTGCCACAGGTTCCTGCAGAGCTGTCTGCATTCTGTCCCATAGGCAGCAGCTCTGCCATGCCAAAGGAGGGACGTTGTCACTTCTCTGCAAGACTATCTAGAACAGGACAAGTAACCTATACATCTACAGGGAACAGCAAGCACAGGTCTGTGGTAGGCTTCGTGAAGTTAGTGAAATTAATAGACAGCCAGCTTAGCATCTACCAGCAGAGGGATCTTAGATTAGCAAAAGATTGGCGTTTCTTCATGCAAAAGACATGGGTGGAGCCAACCATGGCCAGACAATACATCCTTAAAAAGTGTTGCTAAGAGCCGGGCAGTGGTGGCGCACACCTTTAATCCCAGCACTTGGGAGGCAGAGGCAGGCGGATCTTTGTGAGTTCGAGGTCAACCTGGTCTACAAAGTGAGTCCAGGACAGTCAGGGCTACACAGAGAAACCCTGTCTCGAAAAACCAAAAAAAGAAAAAAAGTGTTGCTAAGAAACCTTGCAAGCCACGAAGATGACATCATTAGCCATGAGAACAACGAGAATCTAGGAAGATCCACCACTGACACACTGTTGTAGGGGCGTGTCTTGGGAAAGCTCGAGAAAAACCACTGCTGAAAATCACTCCGAGATCATCAGGACATGCAAAAAGATTTAAGTTGGGGGTCCACGTGGCCTCCATCCCCCTCCTACTTCTCCTCAATCCCCTGCCCTCACCTGCTGGAAATCCATGCTGGGGAAGAGCATAGCAAGGTATGCCATTGGCAGAGTTTGGACCGCTGAAATCCAATGCAAAAACACGCCACACACTTGCTAAGGCAGAGTCCTTTGGAACCGGAAAGGTGATCAAGAGAGTCGGGATAGAAATGCTCAGGGAGACCTCAGAGGCAATTCTTGGCTGACTGAAAAGTCCGCCCTACATCGGCACTTGGAATAGATTGACTTTGTAGACTGACCATGGCCTCATGGTACGGGTGGACTGGCCTTGCGAACTGGCAATGCCCAACAGACTTTGAACTTGAACGTTATAAACCAGCCGTCCTGTATGGACTTATGCCAAGAGTATTAATATCCTTTTAAGAAACGTAAAATAGTGTTAAGTGTTTGTTTTTTATAGGTATTAGGGTGTTTTAGGTATTAAGATATTCTTAGATAGATGATTGATTTTAGAAATAAGGTTTAGGTTTTTTATAGGTGATTGTTAAATATTAATAAATATAAGTGTGATAAATAAAATATTCTGTTACACAGGTCATGAGAACTAGGAGTTTGTCTTCTCAACCCAAAAGAACAAGTTTCATTTTTAAAACAAAGCACAAACCAACTCCCATAGTTCTTTTAGTGTAAGCTGTCTTCAGTCTTTTTAATTGTTTATTTATTCCTTTCTTCCTTCATTCTTTTATTTTTGTTTTTGTTTTTTTTTTCAAGACAGGGGTTCTCTGTGTAAGAGTCCTGGCTGTCCTGGACTCTCTTTGTAGACCAGGTTGGCCTCGAACTCACAGAGATCTGCCTGCCTCTGCCTCCCGAGTGTTGGGATTAAAGGCCTGCACCACCATGGCTGGCTTCCTTCCTTCGTTTTTATTTACTTAGTTATTTATAACATTCTTCGGCTCTGTAATACTGTAGGTCATGGGTGGTGGCATACACATTTAATCTCACCATTTGAGAGGCAGAGACAGGAGGATCTCTGTGAGTTCAAGGATGACCGGGTCTACATAGAGAGTTCCAAGACATCCAGGGATACATAGAAGACGCTCTCTCAGAAGAAAGAAGGAAAGAAAGGAAGGAAGGGAGGGAGGGAGGGAGGGAGGGAGGGAGGGAGGGAGGAAGGAAGGAAGGAAGGAAGGAAGGAAGGAAGGAAGGAAGGAAGAAATGCAGGCAGTCAGGCAGGCTGGAAAGGTGGCTCAGCAGTTAAGAGCACTGACTGCTCTTCTAGAGGACCCTGGTTCAATTACCAGCAACCACATGGTGACTCATAACCTGTAACTCATACACATGGTGCATAGATACATATGCAGACAAAATATAAATATGCATAAAATAAATGTGGCATAGAGAAAAGAAAGAAAGAAAAGAGAAAAAAGAAAAGAAAAGCAGTGGTTCAAGTTTGTTGCTGATTGGCACCTAGTTCTAGGTGTCAGCAAGTAGAGACGAAAGAGGTGCTAGTCAGGACAGGGGCTCCTCAGGTAGTTTGGATGCAGTGTGTGTCTTCCCTTGAATGTGTTAGAGTATAGTCCTTAGTTTGACAGTATTTTTTCTTTTCTTTCTATTGTTTTTTTATTTTGTGAACTTCACATCATGTACCCTGTTCCCTCTCATCTCCCACCTCCCCTCAGACCCACCTTCCACCCTTGAAACCTCTCCCAACATAAAAAAGAATGTCACTGTGGAAGCTGTAGTATGTCTCAGTGTGTCCCACAATATTCTGTTTTGTCCACATTTCTTTTCTTGCAAATGTTCATTATAATGATTCCTTGGTCTGGCCTCTGGCTTCTGCTATTTTGTCAATACTGGAACCTTATTGGGCCTCCTTTCAGACATCCTGTTGTTGTCCTATGTCGTGGAGATTCTGTACTTTTGTGTAGGTGGAAGTGGCCTCTCTATGCACTCCAGCAGTTCATCCATGGGGTAGATGTTGGGGTGAGCCAACTCACAGCCCTGGTTCTGGGCCTGTGACCCCCACATTCATAGCCAGTTCTACTGTGCTACCCAGGTAAGGTGCAGGGCCTGCTATCTTCAGTGTTACAGCAGGGAAGGGGCTGGACTAGCTCTCCTGCTCTCATGACCCCATCAGGGGCAACTCTGCTTCCTGCTACCTGTGGCCAGGACATCAGAAAGTGGAGGGGATCTCTCCCTTGCCAACACCACTGCAAAGCAGACAAAAGGCAGGGCTCACACCCTTAGGACTGGCTCACCCACAACCCCTACATGCAGGGTTCTTCTAGTCTCTGGCATGTTTTCTGTCCTGGGAGCCAATCTGGTGCTTGCCTGGTGGTCATCACAGGCTAGCTCCCTGTCGGAGCCCCATGGCATCAAACTGGTGTTGGTCTCTGGCTTGATTTTTTTTTTTTTAACCAGGAATGTTAGTCTACTATTCATTCAGATGTTCATAGGTCAGAACACTGAATGTAAACATAGCCTCTCTCCTCTCTGCCACCTACTGATGCATATGTGACACAGCAGTCACATCTGCAATGCCTCTAGGGGTAGGAAAAGTTTAAGATTTTGTGTGTGTGTGTGTGTGTGTTTGGGTTTTTGTTTGTTTGTTTGTTTGTTTTGAGACTGGGTTTCTCTGTATGTCACTGGCTGTCATGGACTCACTTTGTAGACTAGGCTAGCCTTGAACTCACAGAGATCTGCCTACCTCTGCCTCCAAGTGCTGGAATTAAAGACATGTGCTACCATGTCTGGCAATTACAGACAGCTGTGAATTGCCATGTGGGTGCTGGGATTTGAACCCAGGCCCTTTGGAAGAGCCCCCAATGCTCTTAACCACTGAGCCATCTCTCCAGCTCCCCAGTTTGGCAGTATTATGGAGTGGGGCTTATTGGAAATGTCTTCAAGTTATCAGAAGCACGCCATCAGAAGGGCTGAACCTGGGTTCTATCTTCAGGGAAAGTCTTCAAAAGAGTGCATCAGCTAGGCATGGCAGGACACACCTGTAGTCCCAGAACTTGGCAGGAGGACCACAAGTTCAGGGCCAGCGTGGGCTAAAGAGTAAGACACAATTTGGAAACATCCTTTGCTTCTTGATCACATGCCTCTCACAGGACTACCCACCACTATATTGTTGGGCACCCAGAAGAGGCCCCACAAATGGGCTTGCTTGAACAGTCTTAGCCTTTCAGCTTTCAAAACTATGAGCTTAATAAACTTCTTTAGAAGAATCCAGTTTAAAACTAATTTAAAAATTAATTTTATTTTATGTGCATTCGTGTTTTGCCTGCATGTATGTCTGTGTGGGGGGTGTCAGATCTTGGAATTAGAGACAGCTGTGAGCTGCCATGTGGGTGCTGGAAATTGAACCTGGGTCCTCTGGAAGAGTCAGTGCTCTTAACTGCTGAGCCATCTCATCTCCAGCCCCTAAAACTAATTTTTTAAAAAAGATTTATTTATTTAATGTATGCAAGTCCGCTATCTGCATGTATACCTGCGACCAGAAGAGGGCATCAGATCACATTGTGGATGGTTGTGAGCCATCATGTGGTTGCTGAGAATTGAACTCAGGACCTTGGGAAGAGCAGCTAGTGTTCTTAACCCCTGAGCCATCTCTCCAGTCCCAAAACTATTTTTTTTAACTAAAAAGAAAAAGCAAAACTATCCAGCTTCAGATAGTTCATTATGGTAATCAGACTCATGATAAGTAGGTAGCCATGTAGCATGTGCCAGATGAGCCTAATATAGACAAATCTGCCAATTATTTAAGAGACATAGAAATCCAGAAGCCAATTGTAGATTTTATTTTCTCTATTACTGTATCATCAGTAGTTTAAAACACTGAGCCAAAGCTGGGTGGTGGTGGTGCACGCCTTTAATCCCAGCACAGGGAAGCAGAGGCAGGTAGATCTCGATGAGTTAAAAGCCTGCTCAGTCTACAGAGTGAGTTCCAGGACAGCCAGGGCTACACAGCGAAACCCTGTGTCGAAAAGCAAACAAACAAAAAGCACTGGGCTAGGCCTGGAACTGGCCAGGTTTGGAATCTCATTACCAGGGAGGCTGAGGCAGGAGGAGTGTCACAAGTGTGAGGCCAGCTTGGGTTATACAGTGAATTCCAGGCTAGCCTGGACTATGGAGTGACATACTAGGGGTTTAAATGGCTAAAGCAATAAAACCCTTGCACTCTGAGACATACAAACAAGAGATCTTGGGACAGAGAGTTCACTGAAGTGACCTTTATGTCATCATTTTCTTCAGTGGAGGAAAAGAGATGCTGCTGGGCTCAATGTGGGCCCTGATTGCAGTGGTCAGGAGTGGGGGAGATGAAACTACTTCAAACACATGATCTGATTGCCCTTCTGACCTCCTCAAGCAGCATGGAGCAGGAAGTCATGATAATAAGTGCCCTCCGGAGTCAGTGTGAGTTTAAGGATGATGGGCCACGGGACTCCAATAAGCCACAGTTGCCTGCTACTGCCCTCTGATAGTCTACATTTAAAAATGTAACTGAGAGGCAGTGGCCCACACCTTTAATCCCTGCACTCAGGAGGCAGAGGCAGGTTGATCTCTGAGTTCAAGGCCAGCCTGGTCTACAGAGTGAATTCCAGAACAGCCTAGAACACAGAGAAAACCTGTCTTGAAAAAGAAAAACTAAAAATTTTTAGATTTATCCTACTGTAGAAGTGTTTTGCATGTTATATTCATGTACCATGTGGGTGTCTGGTGCCCAAAGAGGTCAGAAGACAGTGTTAGATCCCCTAGAATTGTAGTTATGTATGGATGGTTGTGAGCTATCTCATGGGTGCTGGGAATTGAAACTGGACTTTTTTCTTTTTTAAGCTGGGTCATTTGAAAGCAGTAAGTACTCTCAAGTGCTAAGGTATCTCTTTAGCCCTTATCATTGAATATATATGTATATATATTTTTTTTGGTTTTGTTTTTTTGAGACAGGATTTTCCTGTGTAACAGAGCCTGGCTGTCCTAGACTCGATTTGTAGACCAGACTGGCCACGAACTCACAGAGATCCACCTGCCTCTGCCTCCTGAGTGCTGGGATTAAAGGCGTGTGCCACCACACCGACCTGAAAAAACTTAAAGTGATAGGTTCTTCTCCTCTAATGATTTTTTTTTTGAGATAGATAGCCTCAAAATCACAGAGATCTGTTTACCTCTGCTTCCCAAGTGCTGGGATAAAACGTGTGTACCACCATAACCAATTATGTGACCATTCTTTTTTTTTTTGGTTTTTCGAGACAGGGCTTCTCTGTAACAACAGCTCTGGCTGTCCTGGACTCTCTTTGTAGACCAGGCTGGCCTCGAACTCACAGAGATCTGCCTGCCTCTGCCTCCCAAGTGCTGGGATTAAAGGTGTGCGTCACCACCACCTGGCTATGTGATCATTCTTATTTCCAGTAAATTAATGTAGCAAAATGTAGAAAGTGTATTTGGCAACAGGCAGGTAAATAAATGACTTTAGCTACTACAGAGTCTAGGCTACAGTCTAGGCTACAGTAAGTTCATGAACTTTTCTAGCTCTTAAATTCTTATAACTGGGAGTGACAGTTGGGCTCCTATGAGTTATAATAGATGCGAGAGACCACTTAGGACTTAAATACAGGACTGAGAACAAGTGCCTTGGCAGGAAAGCTCTTTGGATGATGATCTGGCCAGCTTTCATGTGACAAAAGCTTTCAAAATTAGCTCCTTGTAGACTTTTGAGTCTTTAGGGAATGAAGATATGAATAGGCAAGAGACCATTTCAGACCTTCAGTCTGGGACAAGTCCTAGGAGCAGAGAGGTAAAGTAAGAGGCATCCGAGGTGACCAACGAGTAGGTGTGAGCAAGGAGCCAGAACAGATCTTGTAGACGCCGTGGAGCTGGGCCATTCGAGGGCCAGAGCAGGACTGTACCTGAGAAGAATGGGGAAACTGGGCTGCAGCTGAAACAGGAAACTGGGCAATACTGTAACTCTTTTGAGTAGCTGGAGGGCAGGGCAGAAGGATGGACAACAGGTGAGCCTGCCAATACGATGGTGAGAAGGCCTTCTTCCAACATCTGCCATGAAGCTTCCAACACGTGACAATCAGCTTGGTGCTTGGCTGTTTCATGAAGGACAATTGTAACACTGACTGCCATGAGTGAGGGATAGAGGGGACGACCTGGGTCCTGGACTTCCGGCTCTGCCACTGTCAGTACTGCTGGTCCCTCAGACTAGCTGCCTGGACTGGGACATGACAGGAAGAGTGAAGGACTGAGAAAGACACCCAGGAGCTGACCAAAGACCTTTACAGCCTTGTGTGTCCATGCAGCTTCCAAGAAGCATGGGCATTTTGTGATCATGTATTGGCACATATTCTAGGTTGGCCTCACACTTATGATCCTCTTGAAAAACTGGTAACATTTATGCAAGAAGATTAATATCCTCTGGATGGAATCATTTTACCTTCACATGCCCTCTCCTTTTCTCTCATCTCTTTCTCTATGTCTCTGTTTTTATTTATTTATTTATGAGTGCTCTATCTGCATGTATGCCTGCAGCCAGAAGAGGGCATCAGATCACATTGTGGATGGTTGGGAGCCACCATGTGGTTGCTGGGAATTGAACTCAGGACCTCAGGAAGAGCAGCCAGTGCTCTTAACTGCTGAGCCATCTCTCCAGCCCCCATGTCTCTGTTTTTTTGAGACAAGGTTTCATGTAGTCCAGACTCATCTTGAACTCATTATGTAGCCAATGATCTCCTTGAAATCCTGGCTCTGCTCTGCTGCCTCCACAGAAATTTCAGGTGTGTTCCACCATACTAGGTTTTATAATAAAGGCTTCTTATAGCCAACTGAATACTTAGAGTAATCAAAAGCTCTTTAAAAGGTCTTGTTGGCTGGGCAGTGGTGGCACACACCTTTAATTCTAGCACTCAGGAGGCAGAGGCAGGTAGATCTCTGTGAGTTCAAGGTCAGCCTGGTCCACAGAGTGAGTTTCAGGACAGCCAGGGCTACACAGAAAAATCCTCTGTGTGTGTGTGTGTGTGTGTGTGTGTGTGTGTGTGTGTGTGTGTGAGAGAGAGAGAGAGAGAGAGAGAGAGAGAGAGTCTTGTTATGTTGTGAGTGTTGCAGCGACCCTTAGTAACCACAATAAAGCCGAGTGATTACACACCCATAGCAAACAAACTAACTTGGGTACTAGAGAGTTGGCTCAGTGGTCAAGGTCATATCATCCTTACAGAGGACCCAAGCCCAATTCCCAGTTCTCACATGGTCCCTCACAGCCATGACTGGCTCCAATTTCACACGCTCTGACTTCTTCTGTTGGCACCAGGCATGAGGATACATACATATATATATGTACAAAGCACACTCATACACAGAAAATAACTACATCATTAACAAAACAAAACAAAACGTAAATTTAGGAACTGGGGAGATGGTTCAGTGGTGAAAGTGCTTGCTGTTTAATCTTGAGCCTGGAGTTCGGATTACCCAAACCCACCATGGAAAATGCCAGAAGGTATGGCGGCTCACTTGTCATGCCAGCCTCCAAAAGCACATAGAGGGATCCCCAGAGCAAGTCGGCTAGTGACACTAGACATTATCACTGACTTCAAGGTTTGACTGACAGAACCTGCCTCATTGAATAGCAGCCATTGAGGATGATTCTGGACATCAACCTTGGGCCTCCACAGGCACCCAGACACATGCAAATGCACATGCATGTACACACACACACACACACACACACACACACACACACACACACACGGAAAAAGAAAAAGCACATAGCTGTAGATGTAATATTAGTTATAATGCAGAATTAGCAACTAGTTCCTATTCCCTGCTTAGCTTCTGTTTGAGCAGGACAAATGGAAAAGATGGAGACAGGAATTAAAGGGCTGAGCTAGTACTGGGCAGCAAGCTCTGGGATTCAGCTGCAGCCTGGAAAGCAGAGGAAATGAATGTGAACTTCTGAAAGAGAAGAGGCTAAGTGGAGCTGTTCCCCTCCCCCTAAGCTGAGCCTCTGAATTTGCCCAGCTACCTGGGACATTCTGGAATCAGTGACACCATCCTGGGGCGTCTGGATTCAGAATCATCCTCTGTGATATTTCAAATGGGACCAACTACTGCCACCAGGTGGCATCAAACTGTAGCCAAGTCTGGCATGAATTTAGCTATGTCAGCTGGACTTCCAGAATCCTCACCAGCTCACTGCACAGGCCAGGCCAGTCACTCTTTTGTCAGCCTCACAAACACCGTAGCCTCACATTTCACGTGCCTGGATTCTTTGCATTTCATCCAGCCAACTGCATTCCGGTTCTACTCTATTAGTTTATAGCTACAACTGAGCGAAGTATTCCTAGGCAAAATGGCAAAGGAGATGAAATTAGACATTGTGATATTTATCTTTTTTTTTTTAGGTTTTTCTCTGTGTGTCCTTGACTGTCCTGGACTCACTTTGTAGACCAGGCTGGCCTTTAACTCACAGAGATCCGCCTGCCTCTGCCTCCTGAGTGCTGGGATTAAAGGTGTGTACCACCACGCCCCGCTGTGATATTTATCTTATGCACAGTAGTTTCTTGAATCCCTTTTATGTATGAGGAATAGACTGAAAAGTGGAAGTCATTTTCGTAAGTTAAAAGTTGATGCACAGTTCAACCTGTAAGGTAACTATTGTTGATTTACAGTTCCTGGGGGGTGGAGTGATGCAGACACACGGCTCAGCCCATGAGCTTCTTCATTGGTTTTCTTTTTATTTTTAATATGGGCATTTTATAACTATTAGTTTCTTTACTTTGGGGGTATATATGTGCATGACGGGAGGGTCACTATTGCACCATTGTGCATATGTAGAGGCTAGAGGGTAACCTCTTGAATTTGGTTCTCTCTTACTTTTACTGGTCTGGGGCTAGAACTCAGGTCACCAGGCTTTTGTGGTACAAGCTTTTACCCCCTGTGATATCCTGCTAACCTTCTCCTCGATGTTTCTGAGACAGAGTCTCTTGCTGAAACTAGAGCTCCACATTTGACTAGCCCAGCTGGCCCATGGGGTTCTGCTGTCTGGATTTTCTCAGTTCTGGAGTTCTAGCACACCTTTGAACTTGGCCCTGGATTGATTGATTGATTGATTTAACATTGGTTCTGAGGACTCAAATTCAGTTCCTCATGCTTGCACAGCAAGTACTTTACATACTAGCCATTTCATTTGTTTTGTTTTTGTTTTTGTTTTTCGAGACAGGGTTTCTCTGTGTAGCCTTGGCTGTCCTGACACTTTGTAGACCAGGCTGGCCTCGAACTCAGAGATCCACCTGCCTCTGCCTCCCGAGTGCTGGCATTAAAGGTGTGCGCCACCACGCCCAACTTGAGCCATTTCTTTAGCTATTGTTTTCATTTTCTCTTCCTTCCTTCCTCCTTCCCTCCCTCCTTCCTTCCTTCCCTCCTTTCTTCCTTCCTTCCTTCCCTCCCTCCTTCCTTCCTTCCTACCCTCCCTCCCTCCTTCCTTCCTTCCTTCCCTCCCTCCCTCCCTCCCTCCTTCCTTCCTTCCCTCCCTCCCTCCCTCCCTCCCTCCCTCCCTCCTTCCCTCCCTCCCTCCCTCCTTCCTTCCTTCCTTCCTTCCTTCC
>CAJQZJ010000338.1:768462-787590 GCA_907164525.1 Lophiomys imhausi | reverse complement strand
GTGGACCGGTGTCTGGGGGAGCGGGAGGCCCTGGGGCCGCCGCTCTCGGGGACGCTGCTGCCCCCGGGGGAGGCTGCGGAGGGAGCGGGGCCGGCGGCGGAGCGGAGCGGGCGGCGGCCCCGAGCGGGTCGGCGCGAGCCCCGCCGCCAGGGGGCGCGGCGCCCTCCCGGGCTGTTCCACGGCGCTCCGCGGTTCCCGCTGCCCCGGCTGGAGGCGGGCCCTGCGCGGCGCCTTGGGTGTGCGCCCCGGCTGGCGCGAGGCCCTCCTGGCGGCCCCGGGGCGCTCGCCGTCCCTCGTGACCTCTCCCTCCCCCGCCGCTGTCGGGGAGATTTTCCCACGCGGATTTGGCTCTGCCGGGGCGGGGCGTGGGGGCCGTGCGGCGCCGGGTCGGGAGGGCCTCGTGGGCCGGGACCGGTTCGTCTGGGTTCTGTTTCTTTTTTTTTTTAAGTGTTTTCCTGAAGTGGAACTTGGATCACTCAGGTGGTCACTCGCGAGGGTTTTGGAGGCGGAGGTTAGCCAAAGATGCTCCGGGTTAGGGTTCAGTATTTGGGAGTCCGAAAACGTCCCTTTCCACAGTGACTTTTGAATGTTTTCCTGCAAATAACACGTCACGGGTTAGAGGGTCGAGTGCCAGAAAGCTAAAGACTTTAGGAAACGGAGGCGAGTGGAGAGTTTGTGACAAGCTTGGTGTGTCTAAGATAGAGGTTAGACAAGGTTCTTGGTTTTTTTCTCTGTTCCACTTCCATGTCTGCAGTTTTTCTCTTTTTGTGACTCCCCACCCTTAATTTATAGGTGTTTGGGTTTTATTTTTTAAGTTTTGTGTTCCGTGTGTGTGTTTTGACTGCCTGTATGTATATATGCACCACACGCATGCCTCGTATTCTGGGAGGTCAAAGGAGGGCATTGATCCCCTGGAACTGGAGTTACAGATGGTGGTGAGCCGCCATGTGGGTGCTGGGGACCCAACAAGTGCTCTTAAACGCTGGGCCATCGCTCCAGTCCTAGTTCACAGTTTTATACCAATCTAAACTGTTAGATCTGATAACTTAGTAAGTGATCATTAAATGGAAAACTTCTCTCGAATTGAAGGTGGGAAAAAGATGGAATCATACCAGCCAGTTCCTGCTAGTTGGGTTGCTAATGTGTTCCTGGGCATGGAGGTCAACAAATAGTATCAGAACTTTAAAAATCTGTTACAGGGCAGTTAAATGGCTCAGCAAATAAACGTTCTTGCCAACAAACCTAATGGTTTGGTCCCCAGAATTCATACTGTGGTAGAAGAGAAGTGACTATTGGATGGGTACACACACAAAGGCAAAAATAAATCAATCTTTATTGTACCAAAGTGCCTGTCGGGCTCATTAAGTACCTGTCACCCATTATGGGCTTTACTAGAGCTTTTTGTTTGTTTATTTGTTTTGTTTGGATTGTTTGCTTTAAAGACAGGGTCTCATGATTTAGCTTTGGCTGGCCTGGAGCATGACATTTAACCAAGGCTGGCCTTGAACTGATGGAGATTCACCTCCAAAATGATAGGATTACGCATGTGTTCCACCACGCCTGACATTTTTTTTTGTTGTTTGGCCTTTTTGAAACAGATCATGCAGCTCTGACTGTCCTTGTACTGTTATGTAGACCAGGCTGGCCTCAAACTCAGAGATCTGACTGCCTCTGCCTCTGCCTCCCGAGTTTGGGATTTAAAGGTGTGCACCACCACCACGTGGCTTTTGTAGTTTTCTGAGAGTGAGTCTCACTATGTATCCCATACTGGGGTGGTTTGTTTGTTTTATTTTTCAAGACAAGGCTTCTCTGTAGCCCTGGCTGTAGAAAGAAGCTTACTCTTCAAGGAGCTTGCTCTGTAGGCCAGGCTGGCCTCTGCCTCAGGGATGCACCTGGCTGCCTTCCACCTCCTCCCAATGCTGGGATTAAAGGTGTGGGCCACTGGGCCCATGTCAGAGATGACATGTTATTGAAGTTATTTAACAGGAAAGTTTAATGTTCTTTCTTGATTCCCACACACAAGAAGAAGACCAGTTAGCCCTGAAGACAGAATAGCCAGCATTTCAACAGTCTAGAGATCTGTACAGTATCTGGGAACCTTTTTAGCACTGAAGGAAAGGTGAAATATGTCAGGTTACAAAAGGCAGAGACATGGAGGTTGGTAGCCAACCAGCAATAATAATTTGTACAGGAGACTAGGAAATAGTGGCGCGTGTGCTCGAGAGTATATGCCTTAACTTTGATAATGAGACTATAGTTGCCACTGTAATCACACTATACCCGCTACTGACCAACATAACTGGGCATTAGTTTCATAATTAATTTTTGGAATAGTAGAACTTTCCTATTTCATCGTGGTTAGAGGGATATATTCATGCTATCTTTTCTAGCCCTTGGTTGACCTGGAACTTGCTGGGCAAACCAAACTGGCCCAAAACTTGTGGCATTCCTCCTGTTGTTACCTCCTGTGCTGGGATTTTGGAAATGTATTACCACACCTGTTTGGGATCATGTTGTTGTTTGAGACAGGGTTTCAAGAAGTCCAGGCTGAAGCCGGGCGGTGGTGGCGCACGCCTTTAATCCCAGCACTCGGGAGGCAGAGGCAGGCGGATCTCTGTGAGTTCGAGGCCAGCCTGGTCTACAAAGCGAGTCCAGGACAGCCAGAGCTACACAGAGAAACCCTGTCTCGAAAAAAACCAAAAAAAAAAAAAAAGTCCAGGCTGGCTTTGAACTCACTATACAGCCAGATATAACCTTGAATTCTGCTCTCAGCCATTCCAAATGCTGGCATTATAGGAGTGAACCACCTTCACTTCCAGCTGATAAAAGCATTTGGAATCTGTTTGTGTGTGTGAGCACATGCACCCCCACGGTGCATATGGAGGTCAGGACTGCTTCCACCAGTCACTTTCCACTCTATGGGTTCTGGAGAGTGAACTCCGGCCATCAGGCTTGGTGGTCAGCAAGTACGTGCTCAGCCATCTCCTGTCTTGGATGATAAATTAGGGCCTCCAAGTGTATATTAACAAAAATGAGTACTTTTGATTTGGTGAGCATCACCTGGCTTTCAGGCCTTTCCCTTTCCAGAGCTGACAAGGGCTTTCCTCCCCTCCTCGAGGTTCCAATATAATATTTCTTTGCACATCGTCTCCACCCAGAGCTTGTGAGTTCTGAACTAGGTGCACAGGAGTCAAGCCAAGAGCTCTGCATTTTAGCATCCCGTCTCTAGTGTGTTAAACAGGGCACTGTTTTTTTCTGGAATGGTGGTTCGTGCCTGGCATGTTAGTTAGAATTTTGTCTGAAAAGCAGACTTATACAAACTTGTTTTAGAGCTAAAGTTTGCTCAGCAACTCCTTGATTATAACCCTCTCACTTTTTTCTCTCCCTTTTTATTTGGGGGATACAGTTGAAACAGGTTCTTGTCCTGTAGCACATCTCCAACATGCACTCCTTCGTCTTCCTCCTAAACACTGGGATTATAGACATTCAGGTACATGCTGCTGAGTCCAGATCCTCTTTTTGCTCAGGATCTTTCTGTGTAGGCCAGGCTATCCTAGAACCCATTATTCTTCTGACTCTGCTCACTCAGTGCTGGGATTATAGTCAGTGTACTACCAACCATCCCAGACCACCAGCAGAAGGTTTTTTGAAACATGTTTAAAGTCAGTGCTGTTAAATTTGAAGGGCAGATTGTTTGAGACAGTCTTACTCTGTAGCCAGGCTGGTCTTGAACTCTTACATTTTTTGTTTTCTGCCAGTGGCCCCTTTCTGCTTTGCCCATCTGATTTTTGTTTGTCGGTGATCACTACAGCAGCTGCAAAGATCACTCGTATGCAAGGACGGTTACAGGTTTGAGCATTGGAACAAGGGCTGGCTCAAAGCTTGCCTGAAGCAGCCAGGCTGTGCCCAGAACACTAATTAGCTCATGTGCCCCCGAGACCGGACACTTGAAAAAGTGGGCAACACAAAGGAACACAATTCCTTCTGACTCTTAGGAAAAGGAAAGTGAGTCCCCTTTGTCCTGTCCTAGAGTGGATGGAAAAGGAAAGTGAGTCCCCTTTGTCCTGTCCTAGAGTGGATGGAAAAGGAAAGTGAGGCCCCTTTGTCCTGTCCTAGAGTGGATGCTAGGGCATGCTTCCCTTCCCTCCTTGAGCCAGTTTCTAGATGCCAGGTGTGACAGGGCTCTTCCTGAGGCTAAGGAGACCCTAAGGAGAACATGTTAGAGAAAGATATGACATGTAAGCACATTCCAAAAGTTCAGGGACCCTGGCTGTTAGGTACATGGACCAGCAAGCAGGGTGTGTGTCTGCTGGATGGTGAGGTGGCATGCTAACTGCAGATGGAAGGCGGTGACAATTACAGCTTTAAAAGCATGCAGGGGCAATTGCTCTGGTTTTCCAAGACTGGTGTTTCTCCAACTGTATTTGCAGATGTGTCTAAAAATAGAAACAAATTGCAAACATGTCCAACAAATCCCATGGGTAGGACACCGCTGCCAAGAGTGCCGGTTCTGAGAGTGCCGAGGCTCTTAGCCGGCCTGTGAACCCGGAGACAAACCCCATGAGGGCAGATGGCATGGGAACAGCCTTCCAGTCCGCAGGGAGGATATTTGACTTCATTTCACTCCAGCTTGTTTCTTTCATTTGAAAGAAAATTAATAAACTTTGTAAAACTTTAAGATGTTTGTTTTAACTTTGCTTTTTTTTTTTAAAGGAAAAAACCAACCAACAATTTTTAAAAATCACTAAAGGCTATAGATGTATGGCACACACTTTTTAAATCACAGGACTACGGAATCACAAGCAAAAGAGCTATGAGGTTAAGGACAACTGAGCCACATAGTGAGATTATCTCAAAAAATTTAAGATTTACTTTGAAATTTGTTTTTATTTCTATATATATGTATGTGGACTGCAGGTGCCTGAGTGTGTGATGCATGTGTGGAGGTCAGAGAACAACTTTCAAGGAGTTAGTTGGTCCTCTCTTTTCATCATAATGGTTCTGTGGACTGGATTTAGTCTGGATGCTAAGGATCTTCCCCACTGAGCCATCTCATTTCCTTGAACTTTATAAGACATCATATTGAGTGCTGTCTGTATGCCAGGCACTTTCTCATTCATTCATTCATTCATTCATTCATTCATTCACTCATCTATGGAGACAGGGCCTCACTATGTATCCCTGGCTAGCCTCTAGATGACCATAGACTGGTTATTCTCCACTCAGCAAAGCTCTGCCCGGGTGCTCCGTGCCCTTTATACTTGCCATACTTTGCATGGTTCTCTGTGGTGAGGTGGGTGTGTTCACTTTCACAGAAGAAAGAACTGTTAGGCTGGTAAGTTAATGTCTGGATATTAAATGCTAAATGTTCTAACGGGGCCAAAGAGGCGGCTCTGAAGTAAAGAGTGGCGGTGACTCTCAAGAGTCCCTGGGTTTGGGTCTTAGTACCCACATGGCATCTTATAACTGTCTTTAGTAACTCCAGTTCCATGGAATTTGAGACCCCTTCTGACCTCTAACTGCTGAGCCATTTCACCAGCCCAGATTCTTTTTTTTTTTTTTTTTTTTTTTGAGTTGTGGTCTAGACTGTGCCTCTGCCAGCCCTCAACTGGGATTAAAGGCATGCACCACCATACTTGACCATTCATATTCTTTTTTTTTTTTTTTTTTTTTTGGTCTTTTGAGACAGGGTTTCTCTGTGTAACAGCCCTGGCTGTCCTGGACTTGCTTTTTAGACCAGGCTGGCCTCGAACTCACAGAGATCCGCCCGCCTCTGCCTCCCAAGTGCTGGGATTAAAGGCGTGCGCCACCACGCCCGGCTGGGACCATTCATATTCTTAAGGGCAGTGTCACTAGTCCCTCCTTTGGTCATCTGAGGGTTCCTCTGGCTGGTAGACAAGTTCAGGCATCTGGGTCCATGAGATTAGGGAAAGTGACCAGCGGGCTTCACTTCCAGTCTCCTAGGAAGGCTGGAATAAGGCTGTCCACCCAACCTCCTTCCCGATTCCTGATCTCTGTCACATCCCCTAAGTGAGGTCCCTAGGGTGACCCTTTTATCTCCATCTGCACAGTAAAGGTTGGCGTGAAGACTGTGTGTAAAGCCCTTGGAATGTGAAGCCGCTACATAGATACTGTCTAGCTGTCCTTTGGAAGTGGTCTAACGTGTAACACAGAGCTGTCATGAAGTCTTACAGTGCGGCAGCTGTGAGGGAAGCCTTCAGTTTTCATTAAGCCTCTCAAATCCTTGAGTTCCTTCCTCTTAGTAACAAAGGGCGGGAGCATTCTCACTACTTTGCCTTTTGTGCATGAGGGACTCTATCAAGCCACAGTCTCCGTTGTCCTGGGTTCCCGTTACTTCCTGCTCTTTTGTTCTTTTGGGACAGGGTTTCTCTGGGTAGCTCTGGCTGTTCTGGAACTTACTCAATCTGTAGACCAGACTGGCCTCGAACTCAGAAAGCCGCCTGTCTGCCTCTCTAGTGGCGACACCAGGGCACTTCCTACTCTTGAGGCTCACAAGCTCAGGGTAATCTGGTAGTGGAGTGGGTGCACAGCTTTCTATGTGGAAGCAGACCTTGAAGTGAAGGAGGTTTGTCTCTGAATGGCCTGAGGCCAGGACTGCCGGGTCAGCCCTTGACCTGCACCTCAGCCTGCTGGCAACCCTCATGGCACTTTCTGATTTAATAGGGCATTTTCCGGAGTCAGCTAGCTGGGATTGACCCTTAAAGTTTCCCAAAGCCTCCCAGTGCGTCCCCTCTCTGGGCCTGCTGCCTGTCTTGTGTCAGGCGGCTATGAGTACTTACTTGCCCCAGCTCTCCATACAAGGTCTATTCTGCTTAACACCCTTCAGAGAACTCAAAGCAGGGTGCTTCGCCACTTCAGCCACACGTTGGCAGTGGTGGAGACCGGTTAGGGAAGAGATGGTGGTCCTGCAGGGGTCAGCCAGAGGGATTGGCTCACGTGTGTCGTCTTCCATCCAGTTTCTCAAAGCTGGTTCCCTAGTCAGATCCCTGTATAGCTCCCTCTTTCCTCACTCTCCACGTGGCCAGCCCTCCTAAGCTCCTTTGCTGCTCAGTTCCCAGGGACCTCCAAAGGAAAGGCCCCATCTAACAGTCTCATCACTCTAACCAAAGACGCCCAGCAAGTAGGACATTTTTTAACTCCAATGAATTGCTGACTTCAAGCATGTCCAGCCTTTTGATAATGTGACATGATATTAATATTTATGAAGTTTATTATAAAGACATGCACAATCAAGTTACATAAGAGAAAAGTTTCAAATGTCTTAAGTTGCAGGGTTTTTTTTTTTTGTGGGGTGGGGGCTGTATTCACAGCACACAACCAGCCACAGGTGAATGTCTCTGCTAGGCTATTAATTTCCAAATCCAGCTGCTGACCCTGTGAGTGACTAGCTAAGTTCCAGCCTAGTCCGCATCCAGCAGACATGTTCCTGCCCTGAAATTTAGCTCATTTCAAGAGATGCAGTGGGGAGGGGCAGTGCTCATCTTTAAGCCCAGCACTGGGGAGGCAGAGAGAAGCAGATCTCTGTGAGTTCGAGGCTAGCCTTATTTATCAACACAGTGAGTTCCAGATCAGCCAGGACTATGTAGTGAGACCCTATCTCAAAAACAAAACAAAAAGAATCCTCAGTTACTTTCTGTATCAAAGAGTTTCATTCTTACAGAATATTTGGAAAGTAAAATTCTGAAGAATCGTCCATAATCCTGCTAATTGGAGATGATTAACATTTTGGCATATTCTCTCCAGCTGCTTTATAGCCTTTTAAAAATTACATAGTTGGGATATTCCCAGTGAACTTTGAAGTATGTTACTGTTAATTCGGTAACCTTATAATGAACAATTGATTTTTGAATTCTACATTAAATTCTATAATTTATTGCCTGTCTCTTTCTGCCAGTTGAGGGTTGGAAGTCTTCTGCTTAGGAAATGTGTAGACCTTGACTTCATCGCTTTGTATAGTGGAAAAAAACAACAGTGACCAAAGGCCACTCAGTCTGGGCACATTTGGCTTGTTCTCTTACATGCCCTGCTCAGCTTTTTTGTACAATTTGTCTGCTACATATAGGCTAGTGGAGCCCTCCACACCAGAGGGCTTTGGGAACTCAACAGAGAGCGGCACAGGTGTGTGTGTGTCCGTGTGTCCGTCCGTGGCAGGCCCGTCTCCCTCCTGCCAGTTTGCTTTGTTGAACTATTTAGGGCTCAGAAGTCTCAAGTGTTTGAGGACTTGTGGGTAATAGAAAGACCTAGTCCAAGGTCTTTAGGTTACGAATGTAATAAAGATTGTTATAGCTTGGTGAACATTGACAAAGTTATTTCCTAGGTGGATTCCCCCTCCTTCTAGTAGTAGCTTAATAGTTAGTACTCTCTTTCCCTTTTGAAAGAAAAAAACATCGTATGGGTCTGTGTTGAGTTTGCTGATGGCACAGCATGTAAAGGTACTTGGCTACCAAGGCAGGCTTGACCATCTGAGTTCTGTGTCTGGCCCCATGGTGGAAGGGGAGAGCCAATTCACACAAGTCAGCTGACCTCTGACTTCCACATAAACACTGTGGCACAGATGTACCCCCTCCACATATACACACTAATATAAATAAGTGTACTTGTAGCTGAGTTTGGCCTCCCATACCTGTAATCTTCTCAGCATTTGAGAGGTAGAGGTAGAAGAGTCAGGAGTTAAACCCAGTCTCAAATAAAATATTTCATCATGGTGGTGAAGGGGTCATGGTCATAAAAAGACCAAGGCAAAAGGATTATCCCAAAATCAAGGCCAGTTGGCTACATAGCAAATTTCACGCTAACAACCTAGGCTACAGAGTAAGACCGTGTTTCAAAAAAGTAAAAAGGGTTGCATGTGTTGACACAAACCTGGAGTCCAGCATTTGGGAAGCTGATTATCCTGGCTAGGGTTACTACTGATGAAACACCATGGCGAAAAGCAAGTTGGGGCGGAAAGGATTTGTTTGATTTACAGTTCCACATTGTAGTCTGTCAAAGGAAGTCAGGATGGAGCTGGCACAGAGCCACGAAGGGGTGCTGCTCACTGACTTGCTCCCCATGGCTTGCTCAGCCTGCTTTCTTATAAACTCAGGACCACCAGCCCAGGGATGGCACCACCCACAGTGGGCTGGGCCCTCCTACATCACTAATTGAGAAAATGCCTTACAGCTGGATTTTTGTTTGTTTGTTTTTGTTTTGTTTTTGAGTCAGAGTTTCTCTGTGTACCAAGCCTTGACTGTCCTGGACTGGCTTTGTAGACCAGGCTAGCCTCGAATTCACAGAGATCTGCTCACTTTGTCTCCTGAGTGTACAGCTGGAGGCATTTCCTCAGTTGGGGCTTCCTTTCAGATAACTCTAGCTTGTTCCCAAGCTGACATAAAACTACCAAGCACACAGAGGACTTTGAGCCTCCAAGCCACATCTCCACCCCAATAAGTCAGAAGTGGTGGGCAAAACTAGAGCTGGGAAAAATGTTTCCATTTTTATTATATTTTAAAATAATCATAATGATAGACAAGCCACTATAAGGTGACATAAAAAAAACATTTTCACAGTATAGCTGTATGTGTATGTATGTATACTTGTAATACACAGAATAGCCTAGGATGGTCTCAAAGTCACTGTGTACATGTCCCAACTTATCATCATCTGCTTCCACTGTTTTTTGTGTTGGGATTATAGGCATGTACCACTATGCCTGGCTTCGGGGGTGGGTAAAGACAAAGTCACATGTCCCAGGCTGCCCTTGAATTGAATTGGCTATGTAGCTGAGGATGACCTTGAACTTCTGGTCCTCCTGAATCTTGTATCCTGCATGCCAGAACTTCAGGTGTGAGTCACCATTGTCTTGTCACTATACCAGGTTTATATATGGTGCTGGACTTCCGACTCAAGCCATAGTACTGCTAGGCAAGCACTGTACTGATGACACCCCTACCGCCCCCAGTGTTTCTCTGGATACAGGTGGTTTTTTGTTGTTTTTTTTTTTTTTTTTTTTTTTTTTTTTAGTTAGGATGCCCCAGAGCACCATGAACCACAGGCTATCCTTGAACTCAAGATCCGGGGATTATAGGTGTGCAACACCATGATCAACTTGACATTTTAACCAGACACAAACATCTCTGTGTTAATTTTTCCCTTGCCTTGTTCAGACATGTCTGAGATACATTGAATAGCTGCCCCATTGGGAATAGCTGATTTGGGTGTGTGTTCTTAAATTTAAAGTCTACTGAGGAATAGGTTTTTGGAGAAGAGTGTGCTAGAGAGGCTCCTCAAGTCAGGCAACAGAAGAGTGGAGGGAGCAGCTGGCTCCTCTATAACCTACAATTTTGCAATTGGAAAGAATGTTTGTGGCATGCTAGGCATCTGGGTCTTCTGTGTCCACCCACGAAGAGCATGTGACCCTCCACCAAGCAGATGACCAGGAAGTGGAGGTAGCACTGTGATACACATCTCCTTCTGCTTGCCTGGGGATGCAGGGAGTGGCCTGCCAGACCTCTCTCTCCTTGGAAGCTTCCTGCACTGTGGGGGTGGGGAGGTGTCTTTTCCAACCGGTATCTGCCTAGGTTTTCAGGTCGCTTTCTTACAGTAAAAGGGGATTTCGGTTCCTCGATTGCTGTTGGACCAAGACCTGAGTCTGGAACTCGGTTTATATTCTTCAGAAGCACTTCCTAGAGGAAAATTGGTGATTTTGTTTCCTGTCCGCCTGCCCAGGAGGTGCACACTGACTTAGTTTTAAGCCTGGCTCTGCTTCTCATTCACTGTCCGAAGCTGAGCAAGCTCCCTGCCTCAGGATTCTATGTTGGTAGGTTCAGGATTAAAGTTGCCCTGGGCTAAGGCGGTGCTGGTATGTAGAGCAACCAAGACCTCAACTCACTCCCCATCATAAACTAGATGTAGCCTTGGGTTTCCAGGCCATTCCAGTGGGAGATTGTTCAACTTTCCACTGAGTTACTCCTGCACTAGCCTGGTCTCTACTGCTAGTCCACATAGGAGTGGAGTGTATATTCTAGAGCAGATGCACTCTGGGTGTCTTGAGTGTCCAGGAAGGCAGGCAGCTTGGGTCCTTCCAGTTTCCCCTGCCTGCAGGTGGCTCACATGCTACTCCTCCATTGTCGGTTTCTGGGCCTCACAATTAGGTGCTAAATTTTCTGGTATGGATTCATATGGTTAACTCTGTAACAGAGAAACCCTGTCTCAACACCCCTACACCCCCCCTCCAAAAAAAAAGAACATCTGGCTCGCCAGGTGATTCCATGAGCAGATGGGGTGGATGTCTTGTGTCTGCCAGGTGATTCCATGAGCAGATGGGTGGATGTCTTGTGTCTGCCTCTCGGCTCCATCATGCTCCCTATGTGACTATAGCACATTATAGGTAGGCAGGTGTAAGGGTGAATAAGTCCCTCCCATCTTCCTGTCTTGTGTTTGTTTATCCTTTAATGGTTTTTTTACTTAGCCACAGTCTTTGCAGGGCATTTACATCATCACTTTTTATTCCTTAAACCATCTGCTGTCTTCTTCCTACTCTTTCAAGAATATAATGTGTAACTGGACATGGTAGGTAGTATATGCTTGTAATCTCAACAGTTAAGGATACACAGGAGGATGGAGTTCAAGACTAGGCTACCTAAAGTTTGAAGCCAGTTTGGGCCCCTGGCTGGACTGAGAATAATATCTGAGTTTCTTCCAGGCACTGCCAGCTTTCCTGACTGCTGAGGGACTTTCAGCTTAGATGCAAGATTTACTTGTTGAGATAGATGGAAGTTGGCACTAATCATGTCTGGTAAAAATAGCGTTTGGACCCTTCAAATTGACGTTTTGTTTTCTGTCAGTATCACTTTATGTTGTTCTTCAAGTTTGAGGTAGCTTTGTGAGTGGGAATTTAAAAAAAAAAAACAAACTTTTTTTTTCTCATCATGTACCCCAGTCCTGCTGATCTCATTTCCTCATATACATCCTTCACTCTTGCAACCTCCCCACAAAATAAAACGCGTGTGCACACACACACATACAGAGCACAGAAAAACCTATCATCATGGAAGCTATACTGTGTCACAGTGTGACCTACAGTATATCCCTCTATCTGTACAGTTTCACTTGCAAATGTTCATTGCAATGAGTCAATGGTCTGGCTCAAGATCTCTGGCTTCTGTGACACCATCAACATTGGATTCTACTGGGACTCCTCCCAGTTATCCTGTTGTTGCCCTGTGTCATGAAGATTCTGTAGCTTTGGAACCTGAGCAGGACTGGCCTTTTGACACATCCCAACTGTTTGCAGATGATATAGATTTTGGGGTGGACCAACTCAGAGCCCTGGATCTGGGCCTGGGTGGAGGCTGAGCTAGTCAGCACTCAGGATCTCCCTTATCCTTACCACCAGGGCGAGCTCTCCAGCACTATTCTGGCTAGGCCAACCAATGCCACCATTGACAGGAGGCAGGGTTGGCTCTCCTGTTCTCATGCCCTTGGGGCTGGCTGACCAGCACCCACACCTCCAGAGCCAGCTCTACTGTGCTGTCCAGTCAAGATGTGAGGCCCACTTTCCCAAGTGCTGCAGCTGGCGAGGGGCTTGACCAGCTCTCCAACTCTTACACCCTGAGGACTGGCCTTGGCATCAGGGCCAGCTCCACTGTGTTGCCAGGGGATGTGCAGGGTCAGCTCTACCAATCACTGCATGTGGCCAGGAAGTGAAGGGGAGGAGGGCATCACCCTGCAATTGGGAATTATTTTAATTTCAAATAAATCTTACTTTAGTCCTCTGCAGTAGTCACTCATGCAGGGATAAAAGACTGATGCCTGATGTCAGGCATTGCTTCAACTCCTTAGAACATTGCTTTTGTGCAAGTGTTGATGTTATTAACCTGTTTGTTTCACTGGTGTCTTACTGAGACAGAGTTTCTGTCTGAGGCCCTGGCTGTCTTGGAGCTTGATGTGTAGACCAGGCTGGCCTGACCACACATTCACAGAGATCCATCTACCCCTCTTCAGAGTGCTGGGATTATAGGCTCGCACGGTCATACCCAGCCTGTTAACCAGTTGTGAAGCTATTATTGTGTGACTAGATCACGTAGACACAGTCTCTCTTGTCCTCTGCTTTCCATTTACCTGTCTAAAAGAGGACTGTATGTGGAACACAGGTCAGACCATGGCTGTAGTTTGTTGGATGCTGTAGTATTGTCTCTGTCATAGAAATGTCTCAAGATACCTTCTATTCCCACTTCCTCTGACCCTAAGCCAAACGAAAAATGTGTTTGCAGTTACCTAAAGCAGTTGTAGGAACCACAAGTTCCCAGTACCAATATTAAAGGATGTGGTAAATGTATTTTTTTTCCAAATGTCACTTGCATTTGTATGTGTTTTTGTAGAAATTGGGGGACACCAGAGACTCAGTGGTGGTTTCAGTGATAGTGTGGGCTCCTAATGGCTGGTACCATTGGACAGGGATGGTTCTGCCTCACAGAGCACCTACCAACTCCTCCTCTTGCCTCAGTCCACACTTGGTCTATTTGGATTTCCCTCTATGTTGCTTCTGAAGGAAGGATTAGACAACTGGTGTGCAGTGAAAATATAGTGGACTTCATGTGTAGGATTTTTTTGTTTTTTTGAGACAGTGTTTCTCTATGTATACCTGGCTGTCCTGGACTCACTCTATAAACCAGGCTGGCCTTGAACTCACAGAGATCCGCCTGCCTCTGCCTCCTGAGTGCTGGGATTAAAGGCGTGTGCCACCATGATCAGCCTTGTGTGTAGCTTTAAATTTTCTAATAAACTTCTTTTAAAAATAAGTGAAATTAGGAGAGATGGCTCAGTTTTTAAGAGCTCTGACTGCTCTTACAGGGGACTTGGATTCAATTTCCAGCACCCAAATGATGGTTCACAACTGTCTGTAACTCTAGGCCCAGGGATCCCATGCCTTCCTCTGGCCTGTATGAGTATCAAACATGTATGTGGTACACAGAGATATGCAAGCAGAAATCCCATACACATAAGTAAAATAATTAATTTTTTAAAAATGAAATTAATCATCTTCTTTAACTCAGTAAGTCTAACATATTTCAACATGTGATAAGTACAGTTGTTAATGAGCTATTTTACATTGTTTTTAGTGAGATGTCTGATTCCATATGCGTTGACACTCCTGACATATCTCCATGTGCACTGACTACGTCCTGGATATGTAGTTCCATGTGTGACTACATCACTAGCTGCACGGGTGTCTTGGCTACCTGTAGTACTAGTCCCTCAGCTCTGTTTATTGAGATTACAGCCTCCCACCCTCCCTCAACTTCTTTTTTCTATGTTTTGTTTTATCTTGTTTTTTTGAGCCCTGTAGACCAGACTGGCCTCGAACTCACGGAGATCTGCCTGCCTCTGCTTTGCAAGCGCTGGGATTAAAGGCATGCACAACCACGCCTGGCTCCACCTTCAACTTTGTATTTCCTGTGCAGGATTTATAAACAGAGCTGAAAAGAGACCATCCACATTGGAATCTTTTAGTTTGTTTGCTCAGGAACATTACTCAGTAATGATCAGTCACTTACTGATCACGGAGTCTTGTAGTGGGCTCCAAGGCAGACATGCACAGAGAGGCTGCTGTGGCCACACCTCTAAGCCCAGCACTGGAGGTGGAGGAAGCAGATCTCTAAGTTCCAGGTAAGCCTGGTCTTCATAGGAAGTTCCAGGCCAGCTGGCTACTAGTAAGACCACAGATATCTCTCTCTCTCCCTCTCAAAAAAGAAAGGAAGGAAGGAAGGAAGGAAGGAAGGAAGGAAAGAAGGAAGGAAGGGCACACTTGCTTAAATCTAGCAAAGCCTTTAATCATTGGTCCAAAAGCTGGGCGGGGAATGAAGGATTTTTCTCTTTGTGGGTAAGGAACATGAAGAAATAAATGAAGACCTTGTCTTTATCTTTTCATTTAGTGGAATAGAAGATGAACTCAACTGAATTCAGTGAAGATGTAGAAGAAGGTAAAAAAAAAAGTTTTTAACTGAATGTTTTTGAATAGGTTATACATTTATATAGTCCCAAATTCTAAAAAGTATTTAATGAAAAGCCTTCCTACCCATTGTTGGCAGCTCCTCTATCTAGACACCTCTTTCAGGTTGCTTTTTAAAAGGATAAAATTTGGGGGTGGAGCTGTAGTTGACTTTTAGAGTCCTTGGCTCTGGGTTGGTTAGGTCTACCACACACGTAAGGCAGTATTTTTCCCCATTTATCTCCTCCTCTCTGCAAGACTTCTAAACCCACTTTGAACTGAAACATGATCTTACTATACAGCATTGGGAGGCAGCAGGAAAAAGATCTTGTTGCTGGGAAGTGCCAGTCAGCAGCATCCTTGAGTGACAGCGCTAGAGGGTGGCCCACAAACACCTGTCACTTAGAGAACCCTACTGCTCTCCCAGCAGCCTTGGTCTTTCCTACTGAGCCCCATTTCTTCTCTGCCATAGTTCTAAAAAATAATACTGTGAAGGTAGAGGGCGACGATGCTGCGCTGGACTGCTCCCGGAACTCCAGGGCCTCTGAGAAGCACCCTCTGGACAGCGTGCTCACTGCCCTCCAGGATTCCAGCAAGCGGAAGCAGCTGGGCAGCGACGGCCAGCCAGACTCTGTCCCCAGTGTGAAGAGGAGGCGGTTGATACCTGAGGTGAGGGCGTCACTCCCTCTGGTTCAAAATGGATCTCTGCACTCACAGGCAGCTGGCCAGCTGTTGAATTCTTGGGCATGAGAAGGGTTTCACTTAAGCTCTCCCACTTCTAGCTTCAGTTTGTAGAAGGTATTTAGCTGAAATACTTACATCTTTATGGGGAGAGCAGAGTCTCCATAACACAACCACTTTTGAGTTCTTTGTTTTGCTCTGCCTTTAGGGATGTGGGAGCAAGCATTTGTTAATGAAAAAAACTGTTAACAGATGCTTACCATGGCTGTACCTGCTAGGCTGATCCTGGGGAAGTTGGAGTATCGAGTCTTCCTAGATTAAGCCCATCACTTAGGTGTACAAGGGGGTTGTTCTGTAAGGAACTCTCAAGTGAGTCGTCTTTTCTGCCACAGTTCGTTCTCTCTTTCTCTTCTCTTTTGAGACATAGTCTCTATGTAGCCCTGGGTGGCCTCAGACCTACAGAGATCTACTTGCTTCTCTGCCTTAGGAGTGTTGAGATTCAAGGCATATACCACTATCCCTTGCTTTTTTCTTTACCTAGTAAGACAGGGTCTCTGGGTAGCCCTGGTTGGCTTCAAGCTTACAGAGATCCACTTGCTTCTGCCCTAGGAAGTGGTAGGATTGAAGGCATGTACCAATATGCCTTGCTTTTTCTTTACTTAGTACTAGAAATTAAGCTGAGCCTTGGTGCTGGACATTGTTTACCCTGAGCTACACCCCAAGTCTTTCTGCACTTATTTTTCTGAGACAAGAGTTCCATCAAGACACCTACTCTGGTCTTGAACTTACTTTGTAGCCCAACAGGCCTGAAACTGCCATTCTCCTCACTCAGCCTCCGGAGTAGCTGGCATTATTACACTTGACTGAATTTGCTACATTTCCTTCTTCCTCCTTGACAGAGTTTCACTGCTTGCGCTGGCCTGGATACTCCTCCCTATGTAGACCCAGCTGGCTTCAGACTTGCAGAGCACCGCCTGCCTCTGCCCCCTGTGCTGGGATTTATACCGCCACACCTAGCTGCTGCACTTTGTAACCTCCCTGGAGACTACAACTCTTGATTCACACCCAGGGTCCCCTAGCCCTTTCATTTCTGTCCCTCCAGATGATTCTTTGCCTTTCTTCAACCTTCATACCGGGTCCTCTCTTCCCAACGTACCTCTGATTCCCTGCCGACCCCCACTCTAAGGTGTGAACAGGATCTCCTTGATTCTTTCCTGAATCCCCTCTCAACCTTCTCTCCTAGACCACCTCTAGCCGTCTCTGCCACCCACCAACCTGCAGAAGCACTGTCTGCCAGGCAACCTAATGAAGTCTGAAAATACAATAGAATGAAATAATGAATGGACATTTCGGTTGTTCCCATTTTGCAACTGTCATGAGTAATACTTTTAAATAAGACAGTTTTAGGGCTGGAGAGATGGCTCAGCGGTTAAGAGCACTAGCTAGTGCTCTTCCAAAGGTCCTGAGTTCAATTCCCAGCAACCACATGGTGGCTCACAACCATCAACAATGTGATCTGATGCCCTTTTCTGGCTGCAGGTGTACATGCAGATAGAGCAACTCATATACATAAAATAAATAAATAAATCTTTTTTAAAAAATAAGACAGTTTTAAGAGTCTGTGTGTGTGATGTGTGTTCATCCTCACCTTTCACCTTGAGACAGACTCTCTCTCTTTGTTGTTCACCTGGCTAGCTGACCTGAGAGCTGTCTGTACCTTCCATCTTGCCTTGGGGCGATGATGGTATTTTTCGATGTCTTTACAGGACTATGTTCAGCTTCTGACAGGTTCTGGGGATTCCACCTCAGGTCTTCACACTGGTACAGCAAGTGCTTTATCTACTGAACTGCCTCCCCAGCCTGAGCCGCACATTTAAAAAAATCTGTAATGCCTATGAAAGATTATTGAATTTTTTCACATCTTTAAGCATTTTTTGTTTTGTTTACTTATTTGTTACCATTTTTGGCTTTTCTGAGACAGGGTTTTTCCGTGTATCCCTGGCTGTTCTGAGCTCACTCTGTAGACCAGGCTGGCCTTGAACTCAGAGATCTGAATGCCTCTGCCTCCTGAGTGCTGGGATTAAAGGTGTGCGCTATCACTGCCTCGATACCTTTAAGCATTTTTGTAAAGGAATATTTAGAGACATCCCACCCTTCGCTGTAACCGCAGCCCTTGCTTTGCGCCATGTGATCTGGGCTTTGTGCATAGGTGGTTGGCTGTTCCCAGTATAGTGACAGTGACTCCCCGACTGCCACTGGTGTGTGTTGAGACCACTGAAACTCACAAAGTGGTCAGTGGAACAGCTTCTGTGGAAAGCAGTTAAGCATTTGTTTTCAGTCCCCAACATTTCACCTTACTGCTGCAGAGCACATCAGACAGGAGGAATGCCAGCACTGCATAAACAGCAGTGTTAGAATCTAATGCTTGCCTTTGGCTTCCTTTTTAACTTTCATTTTTGGTCTGTATGCACCATTGGTGCTACCGTCTGAACTGAAGGCCTCAGATAGGCTGCCATTTGCTTTTTCTTCTTTTTGTTGCTGGGATTCAAAACCAGGGCCTCCTGACGCAAGGCCAGAATTCTACTACCAGGCTATCTCATGCAGCTGGCCCTTGTCTTATGTGCTGACGATGACCCATCACATAATACAGATTTTTCAGTTCTCAAATTTGGAGTTCACAGTGTGAGCAGATATTCTGCAACACCTAATGACTTGTATGAGTGTACACTACAGTCCTAAAGGGTATTTGATGAGTGTTTAGAAATAGAAGTGGTAATAGTGCTGGGATCAAAGGTGTTTGCCATCCTTTTGTTCCAGGATGACCTTGAACTAGTCTCCTGCCTCTACCTCCCAAGTGCTAAGATCCGATATGTATCACACACAGTGCTCAGCTTCTCTCACTCTGTCTGTCTCTTGAGGCAGTCTCTCACCCTGTAGCCCAGGCCAGCTTAGAATTTCTTTCTCAGGCTCCTAAGTGTGCTATGGTTACATGGCTAGGTATTATTTGTCTTCTTCTTCCTCCTCTTCTTTTTCAGGTTTTTGGTTTTGTTTTGTTTTGTTTTGTTTTGTTTTGTTTTGTTTTGTTTTGTTTGAGACAGGGTTTCTCTGTATATCCTTGACTGTCCTGGACTCACTTTGTAGACCAGGCTGGCCTTGAACTCACAGAGATCCACCTGCCTCTGCCTCCCAAGTGCTGGGATTAAAGGCGTGTGCCACCATCCCCAACTAGTATTTCCTTTCTTGGAAATTAATGGAACTTTATGCATCAGTAAATCAGTATTCTCAGAGCCCTAGAAACTTGAGAACAACTATGGAATTATTCAAGATTAGAGTGTCCATTGAATTTCTGAAACAGCAGCAGTCTAGTTCAGATGGGGTTGGGGCTTGCCCTTTCATGGAGTCCCTGACCCTTCTGGATGGGATGGTGTGATCCGGCTGGGAGCATGGGACCAGAC
>CAJQZJ010000338.1:748341-768452 GCA_907164525.1 Lophiomys imhausi | reverse complement strand
CATGACCCTTCTGGATGGGATGGTGTGATCCGGCTGGGAGCATGGGATCGCTCAGCACTTTCACTACCTGGTGAGTGGGGAATTTGGAGGCTAGCAGGTGGTCATCAGAAAGTGTGGAAGGGGACACACCAACAGTGATCAGGTATGTGACAGAATGAAGATGTATAGCAATGCCTAATGTACATACAGCTCTGGGTTCAGTCTTTATATCACAAAAAATAACAAGCCCAGTGTGTTGTCCAGGACTTGTAGTTCCTGCACTTAGAAAGCAGAAGATAGAGTTTGAGGGTAGTCTGGACTATGTTGTGAGTTCAAGGCCAGTCTTGTTTGAAGGGGGTGGTGGGACACAATGCTGTGACTAGGGTACATGCAACATGCCCAAAATGAACATAATCCATTTCTGAAGGAAAGCTAGAGTGTAGCTCATTGACAGAGTTCTGGGCCTGACACCAGAACAGTGAAAATAATGAAATAGTAGAAGTTACAGTGTTTTGGAAAGAAATAAAAACTTTTTCAGGTGCAAGTATTGTTTGCATAGAACATCAAAGAAAAGCATTAAGGAAAAAAAAAAAAACTTCTGGGGAAGAGATGCCTCAGTGGTTAAGAACAGTTTCTAGCACCTTTGTGCTGTCTTACAACTGTTTGTAGCTCTAGTTCCAAGTGATCACACCCTTTCTGGCCTTTGAGCAAAACCAGGCAAGCACATGCAGGCAAAATAATCATACACATAAAATAAAAAATACTTCTTTAGGGCTGGAGAGATGACTCAGTGGGTTAAGAGCACTGGCTGCTCTTCCAAAGGACCCAGGTTCAAATCCCAGCACCCACATGGCAGCTCACAGCTGTCTGTAATTGCCGGGCATGGTGGCGCACGCCTTTAATCCCAGCACTCAGGAGGCAGAGGCAGGTGGATCTCTGTGAGTTCAAGGCCAGCCTGGTCTACAAAGTGAGTCCAGGATAGCCAGGTATACACAGAGAAACCCTATCTTGAAAACCAAAAATAAATAATTTTTTAAAGTAAATAAGTTATTTTTGTTTGTTTTACTGTTGTTGTGGGTTGTGTTTTGTTTTGGTAGACAGTGTCTCTGTAACAGTCCCAGCTAGCCTGGAACTTACCGCAGCTCCCTCCTTTCACATTTATCAGAGGGAAACTAGCACAAGACTGTCCTGGAAAGCTGTCTGATGCCTTCCAGCACACTATACCCCTCAGTGCCCTCCCCAGCCAGCACAGGTGCCCTTCCATTGTTGCCTTCTACCCTGTGGAAGGGTCAAAGCAGGGACGGCAGGAAGTTGTGCCTCACTGAAACGACATCCATGCTGACATCTGTGTACACGGATGTTTAGCCTGCATGTATGCTCATCGAGTGCATGCCTGGTGCCCATGGAGGTCAGAAGAGGGTGTCAAGTGCCCTGGAACTGGAGTTGCAGACGGTTGCTGCCGTGTGGGTGCTGGGACGTGAGCTCAGGACCTCTGGAAGGGCAGCTAGTGCTCCTAACCACCCAGCCATTACTCCAGCTCCCTGACACCTTGTTTTATGACTGACAGTTAATATTGGAAGTTAGAAGAAGGCATAGCATTTTTAGAAAAGTCTGACAAGGGCTGTAGGAAAATTGGCTCTGCCCTCCCTGGAGTGGACATGGTATCCACAGCCAGAATTTTTATTTGTAATCATATATTCTTTCTTTTTGTTTATTTATTTATTGATCGATTATGTCTGTACCATGGCAGGTGGCATGTGTGTGGAGGTCAAAGGACAATTTCTGGAGTTGATTCTTTCCTTCTACCATGTGGGTCCCAGGGACCAAACGTGGGTGGTCAGGTTTGGTGGCAAACCTCTCTACCTGCTGAGCCAGCCTTGCCAACTTGGCAATCATCTCTTTGATCACAGCAGTGGGGGTAGTAGTCGAGCTATGCTGGGCAGAGATTAGCTGTGTTCTTCCAGGGCATTTTGTCTGTGCTGACCTTCCACTGTGGTTGGTTTTGTAGTCGCAGGGCAGAAATTTCATCTCACTCATGCTAAACTCAGTGTCCTGTATGTACATATCTGACTGCTAAGTAATCTTGGGGTTCCTAAGATGCCTCATAGAAACCAAGGCAAATAGGAATTGCAGTTTTTCCTATTAAAAACAGGAAGGCTGAGATCTTGGGGCTACCAAGCCTGCTGTGTTAGGAACTGCACTTTAACTGGGTGTTGGTGGGGTGAGGGCTGCAGGGATGCTTGTGAGGTGCCATGAGGGTCTTAGATGGGACTCCTTCCGAGTTCTGTGAGCAGCATCAGGAAGCCTAAGAGGTGTCTGAGTGATTCTTTCCTAGTGTGCCCAGGGTTTTGCTTGGTTCCCAGGAACTCGGGTATTTTTCCATCCGCTGTAGGTAGAATGAACCCGAGAGACCTGTCACCACATGGGTCTGGGCACTTGTGGAGACTTCTGTTGAAAATGCAAGGTAAGTATTGCCCTCACTGCCATAATTCCAGAATAGTGGCGCTACCCCCCTCCTGCCACATCACGTGGCCTACACTTGGTGTCACATTAATTTTCTACTCCTGCTTCCTACAGGCATGCTGCTTTCTTGGTCTTCCACTTTGCAGCCACCCATCCTTCCCTGAACTGAGTTCAGTAGCTGCTCTAGGATCTGATGGTGATAACCAGTACTTACCGCATTGGTGGCTGTATTCCTACTGTCTCCACGGGATATCTGCTGCCTCTCACTTGCATGGCAGGGTCAGCCTCTCATTTAGTCCCCCTCTGCAGCTGAGGTCTTCAGGCCTTCCTTTCCTCATGAGTCTGCAGGTGCTTGTGAGTGAAATGCACATTTGGGTCTAGGCTGGATGCTGGCGTCAGAGCTGGAGCTGTGTCACAGAGTTCCCATATGGCTAGAAGATGCACCTTGGAGAAATGGGGACAGTCAGCCAGAAATCCCGTGCCAAGGAGCACAGATTTAAAGATTTCTTGATATCCCTAGACATCTGAGCAGAGATTTTTATCATTGGCAGTAAACGCAGCCAGCACATCATTGCCTTGGCAGCACTTGTGGAATTAATTGAGCACTGAATTGACAGGACACTAGTGGAAGGATATCTAAGAGCCTTCCCCTTGGTGCTTATGTTTTATGTTGAATTGTGTATCCGGGGTTTCTGTGAGTGAAGAACATTGCCCTCTACTGGGACTCTTAACTTTCTGTTAAGCAGTTTAGTAAAAAGTGTTTCTATTGATATAAGAGTTTCTATCATGCTTGGTAGGAATGGTAATATTTGTGTTAAAAAGACTAAGACTGGGTTGAGAATGGGGGAGGGGTTTTCCAGTCGGGTATTCTCTCATATCGTGGTTGTATAGGTATGTGAGAGAATCCAGAGATTTAGGTCAAGGTTGGTATTGAGTCAGTATCCTCAGGATCCTAGGAATCCTAGCATACCTTGTACTTGTCTTCCATATTGTCCAGTTGGCGAGTCTCCCTCCAGAACACTCACTGTGCAGTAAGTGTTCCTCCTTCCATATGTGCCGGTGGAACTGCTTGTCATGAGCAAGAATTGTATTTAAAAGTTGATCTACAGCCCGGGTGTGCATACCTTTAATCCCAGGTTTAGGAGGCAGAGTTCCAAACAGCCAGAGTAATACAGAGGAGCCTGTCTCAGAAAAACCAAATAAGTTATATAACTGTAGCATTTGCAGTTAATTTAGTTTGTTTATATTTTTTTTCAAGACAAGATCTCTCTGTGTAGCCTTGGCTGTCCTGGAACTCGCTCTGTAGCCAAGGCCGGCCTTGAACTCCCAGAGATATGCTTGCCTCTGCCTCCCGAGTGGTGAGATTAAAGATGTGTGCTGTCATACCCTGCTCATTTATGGTTAACTATCATGAATACAAACTCAAATTTTTCTGTGTTGGCAAGACCTCATAGTAATACCATGCTCTGTGAAACTTATTATTTTAAAGTTTCATTTATTTATATATATATATATATATTGTTTTGTTTTGTTTTTTGAGACAGGGTTTCCCTCTGTGGCCTTCGCTATCTAGATTTATTTAAAGTTTTATTTTTATTATTTTTAATTGTGTATGTATGTATGTATGTATGTGTGTCTGTAGGGGTATGTTCACATGAGTGCAGGTGTCTGAGGAGGCCAGAGGTGTTTGATCCCCTTAGAGCTGGAGTGGTTGTGAGCTACCTGAAGTTGGCACTAGGAACCAAACTTGGGTCCTCTGCAGGTATGCTCTTGACCATTGAACCATTGCTCCGGACATAACCCCTCACCACCAAAATAAATTTGGTGCAGTAGGATCTAATACACAAAATTGCTACAAATCTGATTTGGTCTACGGAAGTTGACAAGTAAGACACAAGTGTTTGCTAGGGCAGTACTTCCTGTCAGTGAACCCTTCCAATTTCATCATATACTAGCCCCCAAAGCCTATCAGGAATGAAGACTATTCTTTTTTTCAGAAGCTTCACACCTATTTAGTTTTCTGACTCTGCTTGTTCCTTCAGCACTTCCATGCTGATTTTCTGATCCTGAATAAGAAAAGCACACATGATCCTGTCTCAGCCACATTGAGCCGCAGGGACCTGCCATGGTCCCCACTTGGTGTTTTTTTTGTTTTGTTTTGTTTTGTTTTGTTTTGACAGTCTCATGAGGACTTGGGGTCTCACAGCATGAACCTCATGAAGTCTGCCTGGGCACATGCCACTTGTGGATTTTAGGTGCTTTCCCAACCTTCTTGGTATAAAGATAAACAATCCTATTACCACGCCTTTGAGTCAGCCTCGTTCTGTTAGAGGCTGTAGTGTAGAAAGGCCATGAGAGTATGTCAAATCCTGAACCAGAGTGAAGACTCTTAGTTCTGTCTATTCTTTTGACTCTTTTCTGTTTTCTGCTTGCTGATGTGTGGTTCTTCTGTCTTACCTCCCCTATTCTACTTCTCTTCTCCTGCCTCTCCTCCATTTCCTCTCCCTTCCTTTTATGTCTTTTTGCTGTTTAAGAGTCTCATGTAGCCTAAAGTCTCTATATAGATGACCTATTTCTGATCCTCCTGCTTCAGCCTCTCTAGTACTGATATTACAGATAAACACCACCATGTTTAGTTTACATGGTACTTGGGGTCCCACCTGCACTACATTCCAATCCTCTCATTTAAAAAAAACAACAAAATAAAAACAAGATCTTGATCTGTAGACCAGGCTGACCTCAAACTCCCAGCAATCCTCCTGCCTCTGTCTTCCAAGAGCTGGGATGCACCACTGCCGTCTGGCTGTGTTTCTTACTATAGTATGAAGCAAAATCTTGTCTAAAAACTAGAAGTGGGTGGGCTGGAGAGATGGCTTAATGGTTAAGAGCACACACATACTGCTTTTCCCGAGTTCCCGAGTTCAATCCCCAGCTTCCAACTGCATGTAACTCTAATAGTTTTCTGAGCTCTGTAGGCACATGCTCATACCCACACACAGACAAATATATACACATAATTTAAAATTAAAATAATCAAAAAAGCCGGGTGTGGTGGTGCATGCCTTTAATCCCAGCACCCGGGAGGTAGAGCCAGGCGGATCTCTGTGAGTTCCAGGCCAGCCTGGTCTACAGAGTGAGTTCCAGGACAGCCAGGGCTACACAGAGAAACCCTGTCTCAAAAAAACCTAAAAATAAATAATAAAAATAATCAAAAAATGTTAAATTTTATTTATGTGTACAAGTGTTTTTCCTGCATGTAGGTATGTGTACCATGCGAGTGTCTGGTGCCTGAGGAGATCAGCAGAGCTCCCTCTGCTGTGAGCCAGCATGTGGGTGCTGGGACCAAACCTGGTTCTCCTGGAGAAGCAGCCAGTGCTCTTAGCCAATGAGTTCTCTGTCCTAAAAGTAAATAAATACATTTATTTACAAATAAGATTTAAAGGGCTGGTTTTAGCTCTGAGGTAGAGCATGATGGTAGCTGGGTGCTTGAGGTTTGTAGTCCTCCCTTGCCAGACTCCGGAGAAGTGCCTTCCGAGTGCCTTGCCCTACTGTGCTTTGAAAACTTTATAATTTGAGAGCAATCACGACAACTTAATAAAAGGCCCACACCATTACTTCTGCTGTGCTTAAAAGCCTTGTTGAGTATAATCCTGTGGTAGGAAATGTTAAGTACTTCCTATTATTCGGCCCTGTGTTTTGTGTGTATTATCTCATAACTACCTTGCTGCAAGACATAGAAGCTGAGGCATGAAAGGTCATACAGGGGAGGCCTGAGCACCTGCACATTTTTCCGACCTCTGTCCTTTTGGCTTCATAAAGCCAATTTTCGTTTTTTGTTTTGTTTGCTGGAAATAGAACTGAAGGTCTTGGCTATATTTGTCAAGCATTCTACCACAGTGGTTCACCCCCAGCTCTCAGGGGTTCTTTCCTTGGGTAGAGATTGGACAGCGATAAAACATCTGCCCTATGCCGGGAGGTGGTGGTGCACGCTTTTAATCCCAGCACTCAGGAGGCAGAGGCAGGTCCATCTCTGTCAGTTCAAGACTGTCCAGGACAGCCAAGGCTACACAGAACCTTGTCTCAAAAAACAAAAATTAAACAAACAAAAAACGATCTGCCCTACTTTAGTTTCCCCTGTGTGGCCAGCAGGGGCTCACTGACTCTTCTCTGTTGTAGCCAGTTGGCCTCAGTTGTGGGACAGGTCAGAAATGTCATGCTCCCTCGTTAGCTGGAATGATAATCAGCAGAAAGGAGCAGAGAGCGGGTGGCAGACCACCACAACCTCTCCATCTAAGCAGGAGAGCCCTTGCTCTCAACAAGTGAGATGTGTGTTAGAAGAGTTTGTAGGGACAGATGCCACTGACCCTTGTGTTAGTTTCTGCAGATCCACCACAAAGCAGGCACTTGGCCACCTGCATGGGAATCAGAACATCATCACAAATCAAGAATCCTGGATCAGGGTGCAATGTAGCTCACAGTAGAGCATGTGTAAACAGCCCTGGATTCAATCCCTGGGAAAAAGAAAACAGAGTCTCTTTATGTCCAGGTCTCTCTCCTGTGAGCCAAGTGATTCTGTGTTTGTATCTTAAAGATGGTCCAGGAAGTACTCACTCATCCATAAGTGAAGACTAAGGGGGCTCAGAGATCTCTGTGGCCTCAGTTCATTTTGCCAGGGCTGCCTTTCTCTCTCTCTCTGGTTTTTCGAGACAGGGTTTCTCTGTTTATCTCTGGCTGCCCTGGACTCACTTTTTAAGCCAGGCTAACTAACTCTTGGAACTCACAAGAGATCTGCCTGCCTCTGCCTCCCTAGTGCTGGTATTGAAGGTGTGTGCCAATTACAGACAGCTGTGAATTGCCATGTGGGTGCTAGGATTTGAACTGGGGGCCTTTGGAAGAGCAGCCAGTGCGGGGCTGCTTTTCTTTTTTTTTTTTTTTTGGTTTTTCGAGACAGGGTTTCTCTGTGTAACAGCTCTGGCTGTCCTGGACTTGTTTTGTAGACCAGGCTGGCCTCGAACTCAGAGAGATCCACCTGCCTCTGCCTCCTAAGTGCTGGGATTAAAGGCGTGCGCCACCACGACCGGCTTGGGGCTGCTTTTCTTATGCCTTAATGCTGTTGACTGGGTTAGCTCTTGAGTATCCTTTTGCGGTACGATGTTTAGGCTACAAAGAACTCACGTTCTGTTTTGTGCTGGAATTGGCCATTTGGACGGACAAATAAATGTCTGATCTGCCTCGATGGGTAAGCAGATCAGACCCTGAAGACCCTCCAGTACCCAGGAGCCTAATGCAAAGCCACGGCTCCCGATCTGTATTTTGACAGAACCCACGGGGTGTGGATATTAGAATTCCAGCCTCCTCAGCTCTGCTCTCCCTGTGTAGGAGGAGCATCTTGGGTGCACCCAGAGTCTGTGTGCTCTGTTGCCTGCCACTGCTCTATAATCGGTACTTCTGTTTAATTAAACTCTCAAGCATATATTCTAGCAAGGTCCTGGTTAAAATTAAATATTGTCCAAAATCGCCTTATTAATTTACAGCTGAGGTCTGTTAGTAGTTAAGTGACATATATAATTTGAAGTTGTGGCTTGTGGGCATGTGAGTCAGCCATCACCACAGTCTATCATTTTCTTCATTCCCTTCGTCCCTACCACCCCCAGACAAACAACCACTGATCTGCTTTCTGGCCCTACAGCAGATGTATTTTCTAGTACTTTTTTTTTTTTTTAGGTTTCTCTGTGTATCCTTGACTGTCCTGGACTCACTTTGTAGACCAGGCTGGCCTTGAACTCAGAGATCTGCCTGCCTCTGCCTCCCAAGTGCTGGGATTAAAGGCATGCACCACCATGCCTGACTTTCTAGTACTTTTATATAGGTGAAATTGAATAATCTGGCTCTTTGGTTATGTGGCTTCTTTTATTTGACAGTTATTTTGAGGTTTATCAACTCTCTTCTTTTTCCTTTTTTGGTTTTTCGAGACAGGGTTTCTCTGTGTATCACTGGCTGTCCTCGACTCAATTTGTAGACCAGGCTAGTCTTGAACTCACAGAGATCCACCTGCCTCTGCCTCCCAAGTGCTGTGAACTGGCATGTGGGTGCTGGAATTTGAACCCAGGTCTTTTGGAAGAAATAGCACTGCTCTTAACCACTGAGCCATCTCTCCAGCCCCCTTCTTTTCTTTTTAAATGTGGTGTCATATAGCCTAGGATGGTCTTGAACTTCTGATCCTGTGCTGCCTCTGCCTCCCAAGTACTGGGACTCGTAACATGTCCGCTATGCCCACCTTTAAAATTAATCTGTTTGCTCAGTTCAGTGCTTCTTTGTTTAGTGGAGGCCACAGCACTGCCGATCGAACTCTGGGTCTTTTGGCTGTGAGCAAGCACTTTGCCACTGAGCTACATTTCCCAGCCCCCTCTTGTTTTTTTTTTTTTTTGACAGCCTTGTCCAAGGATTATAGATATGCATTACCACATCTAGCTAATATCTAAGGTTAAGTATATATATGTATGTGTGTGAGAATATATATATATATATATATATTCATATTGTCATGTCTCAGCCTCCTGAGTCCCTAGGATATTAGTTTACAGCCACCAAGCTTGACCCATGACCCATTTTCAATTAATTTTGTATTGAGCTTGAAGTTTGAGCTAAAATTATCTATTCAATCCTTATTACATATGGATATCTGGTTGTTTAGCTTTATTTGATGAAAAACTTTTTATCCCCAAATTGGCCTTTATTCTTTGTCACGAGTCACCTGTCTTTCTGCATAGAGAGAAACAAATCTCATAGACATGCAGTTTGAAACTGGTAGCAGCTGAGGAGAGAGAGCAGTGAGGTCCTGGAGGCTGCTGAGAATACCGTGAGAGGATAGTGGATCCTCCGCTGCTCTAGGCTGCAGGAGGACCTCCCTGCGCCCTTTTCCATGGCAAAGGAGGCTGGTTAGTAGTCCCTAGCCAGCACTCAGGAGGGTGCTGGGAGGTGCTGTCCTCTCCTGAAGTGCTGGCTGAGTGAGGGATGCTGCAACAGTGGCAATAAATCCTGAGATGTCCCAGTCACTGACAGATTGTTGACTCCGTGGACTCTGGGAGGTTCTGGGTCAGCCCTTGTCTAATGTGAATCAAGACTAAGTGGTAGGGTGGCCAGCCTACTGTGTGCCTCATTCAAACTTCCTCCTAGAAGCTGCAAGCTGAAGCCACCATAGCCAGGAGCTACTTTTCCTAGCCAGGAGGTGGCCTTCTTATGGCTGGGCAACAATGGGATCTCTTCGTGTTCATTTGGTCTCACACTTTTCTAGAAGTTCTTTCCCCCCTTACAGTCTGGCACAAGTATTCTGCAAGAGCCTTCTTAGGTCTAGCCTGAGCCCTTTCTCAAGTAGTAGGGAGAGGGAACAGGTTAGCCCTCAGATGACTGGGTGGACAGAGTGGTTTTGACCCTGAGCCCTTTGTGCTGTCCCAGCCCAGTTTAGTGTAGTGTATCAGAACACACGCCTAACTATGCACAATGGTTTCTGTTTCTTAGGCACTCCTGGCAGGCATGCGCAACCGGGAGAACAGCTCACCCTGCCAAGGAAATGGAGAGCCTGCCAGCAGGGGCAGGAGTGGGAGCTGTGTGTGGCCTGCTGAAGAGGAGCCTTCCAGTGAGGCCTCCACTCCTTCCTACAGGAAGCCTCTGTATGGCATCTCCCACAAGATCATGGAGAAGAAAAACCCTTCCTCAGGAGACCTGCTCAGCCCCTATGAGCTCTTTGAGAAGGCAAACTCCAGTAACAGCCCCTCTCTCCGCATGCTGAATGAGTCTCAGAAGCGGGAATGTGGTGCCAGGGTTGCCACTGATGGGGACCCCAATATCTACTTCCTGATCCAGAAGATGTTCTACATGCTCAACACGCTCACATCTAACATGTCCCAGCTTCACAGCAAGGTGGATTTGCTCTCCCTTGAGGTGAGCCGCATCAAGAAGCAGGTGAGCCCTCCTGAGCTGGTGGCCAAGTTCCAACCTCCTCCTGAGTACCAGCTCACTGCTGCGGAGCTGAAGCAGATCGTGGAGCAGAGCCTGTCCTGTGGCGACCTAGCCTGTCGCCTGCTGGTGCAGCTCTTCCCGGAGCTCTTCAGCGATGTGGACTTCTCCCATGGCTGCAGTGCCTGTGGCTTCGCCGCCAAGCGGAAGTTAGAGTCGCTGCACCTCCAGCTCATCCGCAACTATGTGGAGGTCTACTACCCCTCTGTGAAGGACACAGCCGTGTGGCAGGCTGAGTGCTTGCCACAGCTCAATGACTTCTTCAGCCGCTTCTGGGCCCAGCGGGAAATGGAAGATAGCCAGCCGGGCAGCCAGGTCACCAACTTCTTTGAAGCGGACCAAGTGGATGACGGCCACTTTCTGGACAAGGACCAAGAGGAGGAAGCCCTGTCTCTGGACCGCAGCAGCACCATTGCTTCGGACCATGTGGTGGACACCCAGGACCTCACTGAGTTCCTGGATGAAGCCTCCTCTCCAGGTGAGTTTGCCGTGTTCCTGCTGCACCGGCTCTTCCCCGAGCTGTTTGACCGCCGGAAGCTGGGGGAGCAGTACAGCTGTTACGGCGATGGCGGCAAGCAGGAGCTGGACCCCCAGCGGCTGCAGGTCATCCGCAACTACACAGAGATCTACTTCCCGGATGTGCAGGAGGAGGAGGCCTGGGTGCAGCAGTGTGCCCAGCGCATCAATGATGAGCTGGAAGGCCTGGGGCTGGAGGGGGGCAGTGAGGGAGAGGCCCCGCGGGACGACTGCTACGACTCCTCCAGCCTGCCGGACGACATCTCAGTTGTCAAGATAGAGGACAACTTCGAAGGCGAGCGGCCTGGCCGGCGCTCCAAGAAGATCTGGCTGGTGCCCATTGACTTTGACAAGCTGGATGTCCCACAGCCTGACTTTGAGGTGCCAGGCTCAGACTGCCTGCTGAGCAAGGAGCAGCTGCGCAGCATTTACGAAAGCAGCCTGTCCATTGGCAACTTTGCCTCCCGCCTGCTGGTGCACCTGTTCCCTGAGCTCTTCACCCACGAGAACCTGCGCAAGCAGTACAACTGCAGCGGCTCCTTGGGCAAGAAGCAGCTGGACCCTGCCCGCATCAGGCTCATCCGCCACTACGTGCAGCTGCTCTACCCACGAGCCAAAAATGACCGCGTGTGGACTCTGGAGTTCGTGGGCAAGTTGGATGAGCGCTGTCGGCGCAGGGACACGGAGCAGCGGCGTTCCTACCAGCAGCAGCGCAAGGTCCATGTGCCTGGCCCCGAGTGCCGGGACCTAGCCGGTTATGCAATCAACCCCGAGAGGTTCCGAGAGGAGTTTGAGGGGCCCCCGCTGCCTCCTGAAAGGAGCAGCAAAGATTTTTGCAAAATACCCTTGGACGAGCTGGTGGTCCCCTCGCCCGACTTTCCGGTGCCTTCCCCCTACCTGCTGTCCGACAAGGAGGTACGTGAGATCGTGCAGCAGAGCCTGTCTGTGGGCAACTTCGCTGCCCGGCTTCTGGTCAGGCTCTTCCCTGAACTCTTCACGGCCGAGAACCTTCGACTCCAGTACAACCACTCTGGGGCTTGCAACAAGAAGCAGCTGGACCCCACGAGGCTGAGGCTCATCCGCCATTATGTGGAAGCTGTCTACCCCGTGGAGAAGATGGAGGAGGTGTGGCACTATGAATGTATACCTAGCATCGATGAGCGGTGTCGCCGCCCCAACAGGAAAAAGTGTGACATCCTCAAGAAAGCCAAGAAAGTCGAGAAGTGACAGGGCTGGGACTGCCCAGGGACTTGGGTCGCTACAGGCTGAGCAATGGGTGCCCTTGGGACTGAGCATTGCTCTGGATCTCGTGCATGGTATCCACAGACAGGCACCTTATGTCAGTGGGGAATGGTTTCCTACATTTGCACACGTAAACACCTACCCAGCCACAAGAAAGAAGCCTTGGATTTGGTCTCTTGTGTTCATGACTTTCCTCTGTGTTCCCTGGTGGCACAGCTGGAGTTTGGGGGAGTTGCCAAGCTGTGAAATCAGAGAATTGGTAGGGTAAGATACCTTCTCAGGGCTGGGGCGCCCTCCCGAACCCTTACAATTCAAAATACAGATTGAGACTAGATGTGGTAGCCTGCACCTCTAGGCAGAGGCCATTGAACTTGTGTGAGTCCGAGGCCAGTCTAGTCTACGTAGTAAATGCCAGGCCAGCCAGGGCTGCATAATGAGACCCTGTCTCGAAAGCAACAAAATGCAAACTCAGCAACTTGTTTCTCCCCAAGTTTTACATATTCCATTTTCTTTCTTTTCTTTTTTTCTTTTTTTTTTAAATTAAAACGAAACCATTTTAAAGAAAATCATTGGGCTCTTTGGGAGCCATTTTATTTAGAAAAAAAAATTTTAATATTTGAGATGAGATGCTATAAGGTTACTTAAGTTGCTGGAATTTTTACAGATAATTTTAGATTTGTGCTTTTTTTTTTCTTCAAGAAATGCCATATTTGGGCATTATGGATAACTGTGGGTGGCATAGTGACTAGTTTTACTAATACTGTGTTTGACATCTGATTTTGGAAGAGTCCAGAGGCCAATTGGATTCAGCAGAGGGGATGGATTATAAGTAGTATATAGCCCCTTCTTACTATATGTGAGTCTCCCTTCCTCTGTGGCTCAGCCTGTCTGCCACTGCCTGAGGTGCTCACTGTGTAGATGAGAACACTGGAAGATGGTATGAATGTAGGTAGATGTGGAGGCGTAGTTCTTATGGTCTTCATGTGAGCTGTGTCCTTCCACGGCCCTGTTCCCTCTCTGCACATAGATGTTGGTTTAGAGGGACAGACACATTGAAACACAATGTTGTAGGGACATTTTTTGTGTGATTTATGGATGGGCTTCTTTTGGGCTCACCAAGAACTGTTTACTTTCCGTGTATTTGTACAAAGCCCATGTCCCCAGACCTCAGTGTTAGCTCCTAATGAGCAACATGGCCTTGCACCTCCAAAGCCCAGGCCTAGGGCTCTTTTGCAGGTATTGGAAGAACCTGGACCTCTTCAATGGAGCACCCACACCTCTTCCCAGCCCCACTCAGACCTTTTCCCTCAAACCTTCCAGGAAATTCTGCCGTCCTCCCTTGCCCACCCCTAGCATGGAGGTACACATGTGGAAGAAACAGTGTTTCCAAAACTGAGTCCATCTCATCATTGACCTAAAAGATTAATTGAGCTGCCCAGGGTAGTCATAAAATCCTTTTGGGACATTACAGATGTGATAACTTAATGGCTTAATATTTTGCTACCTTAATATGCAGAAATGATAGAAATCTATGAATTTTTCTCATACAGATACGAACTTTAGTTTTAGTAGACAATATGATATAATTTTGCATGTACCCAATGGGCATTTAAAAAGTAACAGTTTTGAATACTATAAAGCTTCTATTCACTGTCATTTTCAGATTATTTATGCTGTAATTGTAAACCTAAATTATTGACATTGACAAGTGCACAGAGATCTTGTGGCGCTCTGTCACATGCCAACACCTGCACACAGAGCTCCTTACTAAAAAGTAAGATGAGGGGCTCCACAAACAAGGCAACCTTCTTGTGCCCACAAAGAAGGTAATAGGGGCAGCCAGAACTCCCCTCTCCCTCTCACTGGGGCCTCTCTTTAATGCCTTAGTCACGTACACACACACACACATACATGCACGCACACACGCACTACCCCAAAGATGGCTGTGGCGCTCTCTCTCACTGCTTCCACTAGTTCGAGAGAATTCCATGGGATTTGATCTAGTCTTGAGGATGTAACCAAGAGGATTCCAAGCCATGTGAAATGGTCCTGCTTTCTAGAGACTGAAATATGACCCTGCAACATCAGAAGCACAATCGTTACTAAGTTTTTAAAGTCCTGTCTACTCACATCAGAGAAATGACAGGCTCTAGGAATTAAGTATGAGTCTTTGTAACCCAGAGCGTGTTAAAATCTGGGAAACTATTTTGGTTTCCTTCATACTTTAACTATGTAGGGCTTCTCTCCCTTCCCCTTCCCCCAATCCCACTGTCCCTTTCAGTGAAAAGAGGTGGACACTCTGGGAGCTGTTTCCTGCCCCTGCTGGACTGTGTGGTACCCTCACTTACCCATCCATACAGGTGGCTCCAGTGGGCATTTTTTTTTCCATGAAGCAATATAAATATAAAATACTTATTTTTTCAGAATTTAATGAGTTTCATGAAATCTGTTGCAACTGCTTTCCTTATTCCCCATCTAAATTCTTTGTTTGTGTTTGGATTATTTTTGCCTTGTATCCAGAGGACTAAAGATTAATTAGCACAGACATTCTGATGTTAAGTAAAATAGTATGTCACAGTAGGTGGTAGTGGTCTTGGTTTTCCCTGTTAGTAAGTTGTTAAAGAATGTATGACGATAGTCTTGAATGTACAGTGTTCAAATCCTGCTTAATTCATGTGGTTGTGTCTGTTTGATGACAAATGTTTGTCAGGGAGTAAGTGTCTAGTGTCATTAGCACTCGGTGCCCTTCCCCTTCAGTGTTGAGCCCCAAACCTTTTCCTTCTAAGTTAGGGATGAGGGGTTCATATCAGCAATCATCAACCGACCAACGGGATCTACTTAGTGGCGACTGGATGTGGCCTGATCATGCCACGGTGTGGCCATGTGGGTTCTTGTAGAGATTGCCTCAGTTTCTACCATTCCCCCAGCAATTGCCATTTGCCTGATTCAGAGGGACCTGGAGACCCCTGGTTGGAGGTCACTGGGTCATTCTGACGTGGGGGTGAGGGCCCAGGGGCTGCTACTGATGTGGGAAGTCCTTGCCTCTTGTAGGTCCAGCCTTAATGTCTGACATCCCAGGAAGAGCAGACCCTGCACAAAATGGATATCAGAGTTACTACTGTGAGGAATAAATAATGAGACAGTTTTACCAAAGAGAATGAGATACCACAGCATTGTCTGCTGTTAAATTGATCTGAGTGCACCCTTAGAAAACTGAATGTAACACAAACCCAGGACATTTTTGGAAATTGTATGCTCTCTAGCAACTTTGTGTGAATTTTTATACAAGCACTGTTTTATTAATTATATAAAATATAAAAATAGAAAAACTCTGGTCTCTTAACACTTCATTTCTGTTTTTTTTTTTTCTTTTTTATTTCTTTTTGTTTGTTTTTCAAGACAAGGTTTCTTTGCATAGCTCTGGCTGTCCTGGAACTCACTCTGTAGACCAGGCTGGCCTTGAACTCAACAGAGATCTGCCTGCCTCTGCCTCCCAAATGCTGGGATTAAAGGTATGCACCACCAAGCCCCGCAGCACTTCACTTCTTTAGGGCCCTGGCCACTTAGAGTGTGTCTGGATCTGTCTGTCCACCTGTCTGTGTACCTTCCTCCCAATTCCAAGGGAGAACATGAGTGTCAGGGAACTACAGTGCCTGGATGTTCGCTACAACCCACAAGGTTTCCACTGGCCACAGGTGAGTGACGGGACTCACCAGATAAACCCTCCAGTCCTACTTTTGCAGATCACAGAATGAGACACCTGACCTTTTCCACCTTCCGGCCTGGTGCCAGCCTCGCTGGACCAGCAGTGCTTCCCTTCCCTTTGACCCCAGTTTTTCCGCCATGTATCATATGGGATGTAGTTTCTCAAAGCTAGCCTGATAACAAAAAGGTGCATATTTTCCCTCTTTGGTTAAAAATCAGTAACCGTTTAAGAATTCTCAGACTGTATCAGACTGGAGAGTTGGCTTTATGGTTGAAGCTGCATTCTGTTCTCAAGGAGCTAGAGAGATGGCTCAGTGCTTAGAGCACTGGCTGCTCTTCCAGAGACCCCTCCAGGTTCAATCCCCAACACCCACATTGCAACTCACATCTTCTGTAATTCCAGTTCCAGGGGATCCAGCGTCCTCTTCTGACTGTGTCCTTGGCTACAAGGACACACGGGATACACAGACATGCAAAGCAAAACACCCTTACACATAAAAAATAATAAGGCATGCTCTGTCATGCTTGGGGAAAGAAATGAGTTGAATTACATGCTTTGTAACATCCCTAGTTTAGAGAGGTTATCTTGGTAGGTGGAAAGAGGCAGGTTTCCATACACTTCAGTATCATGGTGTCTTTGGGGGTCTTGTTTTTGAGACAGATTGACTGGCTTGGAATGCACTAAATCAGCTGGCTTCAAACTCAGATCCTCCTGCCCAAGTACTAGGAATAAGAAGTGCACCACTGGGGCTGGAGAGATGGCTCAGTGGTTAAGAGCACTGTCTGTCCTTCCAGAGGACCTGGGTTCAATTCCCAGTACCACATAGTACTGGAGACAACTCTGAAGCTCCAGTTCCAGAGGATCCATCCATCCAATACCCTCTTCTGACCTCTGGACACACACACACACACACACACAAATAATTTTTTAAAAATGATGTGCATTCAATACCCTCTTCTGACCTCTATGGATACACACGATCAAATAGACCTGTGTGAACACACAATAAATAAGATGTGTGCCTCCATTCTGCTGCTTTTATTGAGAGGGTCTTACATATCACATACTGATACAGCAGAGCGTAAGCCTGAACTGACCTTCACCTCCAGAGTGTCAGGATCACAGGCATGTCGCAGCCGCTGTGTCTGGCTCAATTTAATTTTTTTTAAGGTTTTTTGAGACAGGGTTTCTCTGTGTATCCTTGACTCTCCGGGACTCACTTTATTCAATGCTAGCCTTGAACTCACAGAAATCCGCCTGCCTCTGCCTCCCTGAGTGCTGGGATCAAAGGCGTGAGCCACCACACCCAGCATCAATTTAAATTTTTAATTGGTTTAATTTTCATTTCTAGATTTGAAAATTTTGTTCCATATAATAGGATAAATGTTCAGGTGAATTGAGCAGAGGGAGTCAGTTTTATAGTCAGGGAAAAACTGCAGAAAGCAGAAACCAGAGAAGACCCAGCACACCAGCAGGGAGTGTGGTATGGCCGCTCCGTCTGTAACCCTAGCACTTGTGAGGCAAAGGTTACAGTGTTGCTGAAAGTCTAAGGCCTCAGGAAGACAAAGGAATGCAGTAAGAGGCCTCAGGAAGACAAAGGAATGCAGTAAGAGGCCTCGCTGCCTCTAGAGGAGGTTCGTCCATCCAGCAAATGTCTTGGGAAGGCCACTGCTCCTTAACTGACTAGCCCTGCCCCCATGGGTTACTAGTAAAGCAGCCTGGCAGGAAGGTCCTGGTAGCTAATGATGTGGAACCTGACAGGTCTTGCCTGAAGCTGATTTGCAAGATGTGTATGGGTATGACAAGACTGAGCCCTGGTAGCTCTCCGTGCAGAAGACAGGCCATTGCAGGTGTATGAAGCTGGACCCTGGCCTGAGGCACAGCTGCAGGACGACATGCTTTCCTGACCCTCTTGTCTCTCACAGGCTGCAGTGATGTTGGTAAGCACGCTGGGAGAACTGACAGGGATTCAGCTTGTGCTATTTCTGCTGCAAGGCATAAGGAGTTTCCATCCTTGCTTTTGACAAGCTGAAATCTTAGTGCTGGCACTGTTAAGTGTGTGAAGGTAAGGCTTGTGGCCATTAATGCTAATACTGATTGCATGACTGAAAGCTGGCCACTACATTTCAGCCTTTGGTTTCTCTTTCAGAATCAAAATCAAAGAGATTTTCCCTATGATCCCAAACATTTTGTTTTGTTTTGTTTTGTTTTCAAGACAGTTTCTCTGTACAGCCCTGGCTGTCCTGAACTCACTCTGTAGACCAGGCTGGCCTCAAACTCGGAGATCTGCCTGCTTCTGCCTCCGGAGTGCTGAGATAAAAGGTGTGGACCATTGCCCAGCAGGTCTTTTAGAGACTGCATCTCATATAACCCTGATCGGACTGGAACTTGCTATGTAGTCCAGGCTGACCTCTAACTCACAGGGATCCACCTGCCTCTGCCTCCCGAGCGCTGGGATTAAAGGTGTTGCCACTACACCCAGCAGGTCTGTCTTGTTTAATAGTCACTTTGGTTGCAGAAACAAGTATTACCTGTTGGAACCCCTAAAGAACAAGCGTTCATTTTTAGAAAAGTATTGTTTGCCCTGGCTGCAGTCTTTCCCCTTCACTTCTCTATTTTGGGGGATTTAAAAGTCTTAGGGTGATGGTGCATGCCTGTTAATCCCAGCATTTGGTAGACTGAGGTAGAGGATCCTGAGTTAGAAAGTTAAAGGGGCCGGGCGGTGGTGGCGCACGCCTTTAATCCCAGCACTTGGGAGGCAGAGGCAGGTGGATCTCTGTGAGTTCGAGGCCAGCCTGGTCTACAAAAGCGAGTCCAGGACAGCCCGAGCTGTTATACAGAGAAACCCTGTCTCGAAAAACCCAAAAAAAAAAAAAAAAGAAAGTTAAAGGGGTGGGGGGGCTGGAGAGATTATACTGGCAAAAACATGAGAAAGCTGGCTCATGCCAATAGTTCTACAGACGTCTTGGAGTGGTATTCATGGGAAGGCAGCCAACAGAGCCATTGTAATCCAGAAAGCAAGCATTGTGTTAACTGTGGCAAGGGGAAGTGGGTACAGTTGGGGTGATGCCCCTCTGAACATAAGCTGGTCAATTGTGGTAGATGTACTTTGGTGCAGTGGTACAAAGCAATGGATTTGATGGACTGTGCCATGAATGGAGCTTAAGACACATCAAGGGAAAGAAAAATATGTAATGAGATGTATAATAAAGCTTTTATGAAATTCCCTTTAAGCAAAATAGTGAAATACATTTCACAAAAAATGCATACAGGCAAAACGATGTCATTAACACAAGTGAAATGATTGCCTGAGTAGGAGAGGAAGACGTCGAAATGCATATCAAAGCCCAGGAAAGACCTCAGAAGAACTAGGAAAGGGGACAGTGGACCAAGGTGCTTCGTTGACAAAAACCTTGAGGGCGTTGGTAAATGTTTAACAGCTGCTGCTCTGAGAGGAATGACAAACCCTGACCTGCAGTGTTTGCTGATTTCCGAGGGCTACTCTGGCTGATTCGAGCTAGCTATGCTACTGGAAAGCAGTTTAGAGACTGCTCGCCTCCTGCTCTCCTAGGAACGTAATGTTCCTGTCACTTCTCCCCAGAGACCATTATGCAGTAGAGAATTCTCTGACTGTAAAGCCATCCTTCACAGAACCAAAGTAAGGCATAATCCTTTTTCTTTGTTCTGTACACATTGTGGACCCTTTAGGTAGGGTCATGAACATCCACTCAACTGAAATGTATTTTAGTTTCTTGAAAAATAGGTTTCTCAGCCGGGTGGTGGTGGCGCACGTCTTTAATCCCAGTACTTGGGAGGCAGAGGCAGGTGGATCTCTGTGAGTTCGAGGCCATCCTGGTCTACAAAGTGAGTCCAGGATAGCCAGAGATATACAGAGAAACCCTGTCTCGAAAAACCAAAAAAAAAAGAAAAATAGGTTTCTCAAAAAAAAAAAAAGTGTGAAAACAGGACGTGGTGGCACACACCTTTAATCCCAGCACTTGGGAGGCAGAGGCAGGCAGATCTCTGTAAGTTCAAGGCCAGCCTGGTCTACAGAGTGAGTCCAGGACAGCCAGGGGTACATAGAGAAACCCTATCTCCAAACACCAAAAAAGAAAGAAAGAAAGAAAAAGAAAGAAAGAAAGAAAGAAAGAAAGAAAGAAAGAAAGAAAGAAAGAAAGAAAGAAAGAAA
>CAJQZJ010000338.1:726114-748331 GCA_907164525.1 Lophiomys imhausi | reverse complement strand
AAAGAAAGAAAGAAAGAAAGAAAGAAAGAAAGAAAGAAAGAAAGAAAAATAGGTTTCCAAGCATGGTGATGTATGTCTTTAATCCCAGAGTTGGAAGGCAGGGGCAGATGGGGCTTTGTGAGTTCAAGGCCTGCTTAGGCTCATAGCAAGCTCCAGTTCATTCAGAGCTCAGGATTTCATTTTGAAATCCTGACTCACAAAAACAATCACAGAGGCTGGAGAGATGGCTCAGTGGTGAAGAGCACTGGCTGCTCTTCCAGAGGACCCAGGTTCAATTCCCAGCACCCACATGGCAGCTCACAACTGTCTGTAACTCCAGTTCCAGAGGATTCAACACCCTCACACAGAATTAGGCAAGACACCAATGCACATGAGATAAAGTACATAAATTGAAAAATAAAAATAATAAAAAACAACAAGCCCAACCCCCCAAAAAATGAACAATCATATCTCTAGCTTTGTAAAGCAAAGCATAGATAGATAGCCGGGATTTCAGTTGACATTCTGTTTCCTGGAGGGATTGTCATTATTAGTAAAAGGACTTTAAACCATCCTTTAAGCACTCTGGAGGCAGAGGCAGGCAAAAGTCTGCGAGTTTGAGGCCAGCATGGTCTACAAAGAGAGTCCAGTGTAGGCCAGGGCTTGGTACACAGAGAAACTCAAAAACGAACAATGAAAGCGGGATTTATTTACTTTAACCACTAAGGTTTTTTTCCCCTCATATCACTGATGATAACCCCAAACTTTTGATCCTCCTGCTTCTACCAATCAAGTGCTGGGATTACATGAATGTATCACATATGCAGTCAAACAATATATTTAAAATAATTTCCCCCGTTGTCATCCCATATAGAAATACAGAGCAGGATTTCCCAACCTCAGCACTGCTGACATGTTGCTCTGTTGGACCATCCTTTGCTGTGGAGATTGCTTGGACATTATGGACTGTTTAGCACCAACTTCAGACTCTCCCTTCTTGGTGTTCCTAGCATCTCGCCCATCGTGACAACTAAAAGCACCAGTTATTGCCAAATGCCCCCAAGGAGAGTGGACAAGTTACCCCAACCTGAGAACCATTGAACTGGACTATGTCCAAGGTTGTCTTGATCAAGTCATTATGTTGGTCACATTTTTACTGGGGATGGCTTGCCAGGACCACATTAAAAGGCAGGTGCCACTAAGCTTCAGTAATGAGTGAGTTACAGCAGTGCCATGAATCCTGAAGTGCTCTTAAATTTCTGCTAGTTTTTGTAAATATGTTTCACACTGTAGGCATCTCTTGGGAGATCACTGTTTTGCCACATGCTATGAACAAACCAACATCATCTGTGATCAAATGTCTTCTTAGTTCCTTTTTTAAAAAAAAAGTTTAAAAGAGTTGTTTTATTTTATTTTATTTATGTATTTATTTTTATTTTTGGTTTTTTGAGACAGGGTTTCTCTGTATAGCCCTGGCTGTCCTGGAACTCACTTTGTAGACCAGGCTGGCCTTGAACTCACAGAGATCCACCTGCCTCTGCCTCCCGAGTGCTGGGATTAAAGGCGTGCGCCACCACGCCTGGCAATTAGACAGCTGTGAACTGCCATGGGTGCTGGGATTTGAACTCAGGCCCTTTAGAAGAACAGCCAGTGCTCTTAACTGCTGAGCCATCTCTCCAGCCCTCAGTTTGATTTTTTTTTTTTTTTTTTGGTTTTTCAAGACAGGGTTTCTCTGTGTAGCCCTGGCTGTCCTGGACTTGCTTTGTAGACCAGGCTGGCCTCGAACTCACAGAAATCCGCCTGCCTCTGCCTCCCAAGTGCTGGGATTAAAGGCGTGCGCCACCACGCCCGGCCTCAGTTTGATTTTTAAAAGCAGTAGTTGGGAATGGATCCAACCTACCAAGCAGTTAAGTGAGGTATAAATTGCTAATGACCTTTCAAATGGCCCTCTCTGAGCCAGTTATGGTGGTGTACACCCAGCACTTAGATGGCCAAGACAGAAAGATCTTGCATTGAAGGTCAGCCCCAGTTACATACTGAAGAAAGAAAAGAAAACCTGGAGGATTTTCCTGCTTTGGCTGTGTCCCGGCCCAATCCTTGTATGCCCAGTAAGGATTGTGAGATGCAGAGAGGCTATGGTCATAGTTCACCTGACAACAGAGTGGGTCTAAAAATCAATATTGTAGCTCCACATACTGTTGAATTATATATCCTCAAGTGCAAAGAGAAGCTGGGGAAGAGAGAAAGAGAGAGCCGATTAGGAGGAGATAAAGTATAGACCTAAGTTATAAATTGTCAGAGACTCACAGGGAAATTAAACATATTATATTTTTAAGCCTAAATAAGTGATGAAAACAGAAATTCCACGTTGTACTTTTATACAGCATTTATTATTTCTTCCTGAGAGTTTAAGTTTTTCAAACATTTTAATTAAAAAAAAAATTTTTTTTTGAGACAAGGTCTTTTTAAGGTAGTCCTGGCTGGTCTTCAACTCACAGAGATCCAGCTGCCTCTGCCTCCCAAGGGCTGGGATTAAATTTATGCAAAACTATACCCAATTTTTTTTTTTAACCAAGACAGGATTTCTCAGTGTAGCCCTGACTGTCCTGGAACTCTGTAGACCAGGCTGGCCTTGAGATCCACCTGCCTCTGCCTCCTGAGTACTGGGATTAAAGGTATGTGCCATGCACGCCACCATGCCCAGGCATTATAGACAGTTTTGAACTGCAATATGGGTGCTGGGATTTGAACCCAGGTCCTTTGGAAGAGCAGCCAGTGCTTTATTCCACTGAGTCATCTCTCCAGCCCTACAGTTTTAAAACTTTGTTTTGTTTTTAGGTTTTTCGAGACAGAGTTTCTCTGTGTATCCTTGACTGTCCTAGACTCACTTTGTAGATCAGGCTGGCCTTGAACTCACAGACATCCGCCTGCCTCTGCCTCCCGAGTGCTGGGATTAAAGGTGTGTGTCACCACGCCTGGCTGTTTTTGGTTTTGGTTTTTTTTTTTTTGTCTGTACCATTATTGGAATTACACGTTTCCAGAATCCCTAACCATTGTTAGGTTTCACTTCATGGCACAATTAGTCAGCAAACTCAAGGTTTGTGTTATAGCCGCGTAGCTCAGTTGCCACTGCAGAACCACTGACCAGCTTATTCACATAAGCCAGGTCCCCAAGTATTAATTATACAGTCTACAGGAAGAACAGCATCTATCTGCACCTGTGCCCTGTTTTACACAGGGAAGGGGTTTGACATTGTCAGTCTTTTTGCAGGCTCTGCTTGCTGCTCACAAGGCCTGTCTACACCATGCTGAAGACCATAGAGAGATACTGCTCATAAGACACCTGAATCCAGCCGTCCTGATCCGTGTCTTAGCGTCTGAACATGTCCGTCAACCTCTGCAAGATGATGCAGCCCTGGATGAAGTCATCAAATGCGATCCGCCCCTGCCCTTGTCTGTCACATTTTCGGGTGAGGATGTCATGGAACTGATCAGACAGCCAGTAGCCAAAACCTGAGAGCACTTGTTTGAGCTCGTTCTTGTCGATCATCCCAGAGTTGTCCCTGTCATAGGTGCAGAAGCTATTCTGCCAGTCTGTGATGTGCTTCCACACACCTGTGAATTCACTGAAGTTCACACCAGCCTTGTTTTCTCAGTCAAACATAGAAATGATTGATCTAACAGTCACTGGATTAAACGGGTTCCACGTACCATTGGATAATGCCTGCTGAAGCTCATTGTCTGAAATCACTCCACTCCTGTCTTTATTAACCTGCTGGAAGACGTTCCACAGGAAGCTCCGGTCCGGCAGCACAGCTCCAGCAGCAGGGCATTGCCTGGGCCCGGGCGGTAGGAGTAGGCCGCCATGGGCTGTCGCACAGTAGGAACCTGGCTGTTTGTTTTTTACGATTTTTTGAGACAAGGTTTCTCTGTGTAACAGCCTGGCTGTCCTTGACTCACTTTGTATACCAGGCTGACCTTGAACTCAGAGATCCACCTGCCTCTGCTTCCCTAGTGTTGGGATTAAAGGTGTGCACCAAAATTTTTAAAAATTAGATAATTGGGGTGTACCTCGGCATGTGCGTGGTGCCCAGAGGACAAATTTTGGGAGTTGGTTCTCTCCTTCTACCTTGTGAGTCTCAGGGATTGAATTCAGATCACCAGGATTATGTCATTGGCTGGCAAGCATCTTTGCCCATCAAGGAATCTCTCTGGCCCTTGAGAGTTTAAATTTATTTTATTTTCAAATAAAGATAAATTTTCCAGTCAGGCATAGTGGCACACACCTTTAATCCCAGCCCTTGGGTGGCAGAGGCAGGTGGATCTCTGTGAGTTCCAGGTCAGCCTGGTCTACAAGGAGAGTCCAGGACAACCGATGATAAATTTTCTTCAGTTCTTAACTGCTTTGGTTTCTAGAAGTTCTCTTCACTCCCCGACTACCCAGATCTCAGGAAGTTGTGGAGGGCACGAGCCCATCCAGCACAGCCAGTCTCACAAGAGGATGGGTGGGAGGACTCTCTTGGAACCTCTCCTTCCAGGTGTCTTGGGAAGTCACCAAGCAATCCACGAGTGTATACAACACGTATGCCATGCAGTGTGCACATGTTCACAGTTTTCTTCTTTATGTAGAGTTCGTCCTTTGTGTAACACTCTTTTGAGGGTTGGAACAACTAGTCTATTCTTTGATAAAACCCGTGTATTTCCTATTTCTGCCTGAAACTAAACAGTTTATTTTCTGTTAGTTACTTTTTTTTTTTTTTTTGAGGGATGGTTTCTCTGTGTAACAGAGTCCTCGCTGTACTCTACTTACTCTTTAGAGCAAGCTGGTCTCGAACTCAGGAACTCACAAAGATCTGCCTGTCTCTGCCTCTCGAGTGCTGGGATTAAAGGTGTGGTGTGGCCACCACAGCCGGCTAAACCATTTATTTTGAGCCATGAGTTGAATGTTTTCTGTAAAGGATCAGATGGTAAATACTTTAGGCTTTGTAAGTCATAGAAACTGTCTTATATGTATGTGGACATACATGTGTGTACAGACACACATACAGATAAATAAAAGAACATTAAGAAAAAATTTAAGGGGCTGGAGCGTTGGCTCCGTTGTTAGGAGTACTGGTTGCTTTTCCAGAGGACCTGGGCTCAATTCCCAGCACCCACATGGCAGCTCACAGCTGTCTGTAACTCCAGTTCTAGGGGCTCTGACACCCTCAAACGTACATATATGCAGGCAAAACACCAATGTACATAATTTTTTTTAAAAAAGGAAAATTTTTAAACTAAAAAAATGTATTTTCCATATATGGATGTTTTATCTGCATGTATGTCTGTGAACCTCATATATGTCTGGTACCCACAAAGATCAAAAGAGGACATCAAATCCCCTAGGACTAGAGTTACAGACAGTGGTGAGCCATCATGTGAGTGCTGGGAATTGAACCTGAGGTTCTTTGGAAGGAGTCAGAGCTCTGAACATTAAAATGTTAAAATTCAGGCTTGGCTTCAGGGCCATTAAGGAGACAGCCTCTGGTTACCTTGGTTTTTCTAGCAGCTCTAGAGAAAGAAATCTTTCCATATGGATTCTAAGTAGCCCAGCGGAAGTTAGGGAGCAGCTTCACTCCTCTGAACTGCAGAAGACAAACCAAAGAGAACCAAGACTAACTAGTGTTTAACAAGACAAAGGGTAAAAGGCTCTCTCTCCCAAAGCTTATCTTGTCATGATCTTAAGAGCTAACTTGAGTCTGTTGGCTTTGGCCACAAGAAGCCCGAACCTGGGAAATTTAGTCCCCGGAACAGGGAAATATTTAAACGAACACTAAGAAGCCAGACATGTGTGTTCTATAATCCTCACTCTTTGAGAGTTAGAGGTAGGAGGATCAACAATTCAAGGCCAGTCTGAGCTATCAGAGACTCTGTGTCGACATAAAACAAGCCAGGTGTGGCAGTGCCTGTGTTTCTTTAATCCCAGTAGTCAGGAGGCAGAGACAGGTAGATCTTGGTGATTTTAAGTCTCGTCAGGGTTGTACAGTTAGACCCTGTGTGGTGGTTTTAATAGGGATGGCCCCCATGTGTCTGAATACTTGGCCACAGAGAGTAAGGGGCACTATTACGAGGTGCAGCCTTGTTGGAGGAAGTGTGTCACGGTGGGGGTGGGGATGAGGTCTCCTTTGCTCAAGCTATGCCTAGTGTGGTTTGCAAAGTCTCCTTCCGCTGCCTGCAGATTAAGATGTAGAACTCTCTTGGCTCCTTCGCCAGCACCATGTCTTGCCTGCCTGCCACCATGCTTCCCACCATGCTAATGGACTCCACCTCTGAAACTGTAAGCCAGCCACAATGAAATGCTTTCTTTGTAAGAGTTTCTGTGGTCACAGTGTCTCTTCACCCTAAGACATACTGTCCAAGAAAAAAAAAACAAAACAAATACCAACAATAAAACAAACCTCACGAAGAAACAAGGCCAGTTTATTTTACAGTGATGCCTGAGGTAGTTGATGAGGGAAATGGCAGGCAAGATGTAGTGTCCTCCGTGGCCAGGCACGTCCAGCATGGGCCCCTGCCCAGGACAAGGGGGCTCTCAGCATGCCAGGTGTAAGGGAGCATCAGCCCCGCCCAGGAGGGGAACCCACAGACCCCAGCTTTCACAAAATGCTCCAGTGATTACACAAATAGCACAAGAACTTTATTTTAGTAAAAATGTCCTCTTTTATGCCGGGCGGTGGTGGCGCACGCCTTTAATCCCAGCACTTGGGAGGCAGAGGCAGGCGGATCTTTGCGAGTTCGAGGCCAGCCTGGTCTACAAAGCGAGTCCAGGACAGCCAGAGCTACACAGAGAAACCCTGTCTCGAAAAACCAAAAAAAAAAAAAAAAAATGTCCTCTTTTTATGCTGCCCATTTCTTGACAACTAGGAAGCAAGCAGCCTGTGTGTAGAAGCGGTGTTTATTTACACGCAGTCTTCTTAGGCAGCTTTAAGCTCTTCCACCGTCGCAACACCACTCGGTGCTTGTCGCTTTCCGTCTTCTCTTCATGGATGGTTTTCAGGAGAATCCGCATCACCACATCAGTTCCTGTCTCTTTGTTCTCTCCAATGAAGAGATCCAACGTATCTCCCACCTTCACCTGAGAACAGAAGGATGACAACCTTTACTCCATTCTGGGAAACCTAGGCCAATTCAAACAGTCCTGCTCTGTTTTAATGTGGTGGTAGTCCCACAGGAAGAGCAAGTGAGAAGAGCCCTTTGAACTGTCACCCTAGTTTTGAATTGCACTGCAAGGTAGGCATATAGAAGGGAGCCCCAAGTACAGGGGCTGGATGTCAGCCAGCAGCTTCCCTCTGACTGGCCTATGGATGATCTAGGTTGGGAAGGCGACCAGTCAGGTAACTGAAGGAGTATTTGAACAAATCTGTCTGTCTGGATTTACACTGGCAAAACACAGAAAAGTGTGGCACAGCCTTTCCAAAGACGTGCAAAAGAATGTAAATATTGCCGGGCGGTGGTGGTGCACGCCTTTAATCCCAGCACTTGGGAGGCAGAGGCAGGCGGATCTTTGTGAGTTCGAGGCCAGCCTGGTCTACAAAGCGAGTCCAGGACAGCCAGAGATATTCAGAGAAACCCTGTCTCGAAAAAAAAAAAAAAGAATGTAAATATTAGATGCACCAGGAAGAAAATCAGCACTTAGCTGGGCGTGGTGGCACATGCATTTAATCTGGAGGCAGAGGCAGGAGGATCTCTGTGAGTTCAAGGCCAGCCTGGTCTACAAAGTGAGTGCAGGACAGCCAGGACTACACAGAGAAACCGTGTCTAGAAAAAAAACAAAACAAAATAAAAATGAAGGAGGAGGGGAGAGAGGAGGAGGAGGAAGAACTCTTAGATAGTACACAGGTGACTAGCTGGGAAAAGGAAGAATGTCAGGGTGGGAGGGCACAAGAGAGGAGGTGAATACAATCAAAACATATCAATCACATGAATGAAACTGCCGTAATGAAATGTTATTATGAATAATTAATATGTACTAACAAAAATGTTTTTTAAAAAGGAAAACGGTATTTCTTCCTTCTAGGTTTCAAATAATGTTTCCTCTTAGCATAGATGACCCCCGGGAGGTGAGTTTAGAATAGTGTCAGTCTCCAGGTTTGGGTTTCTCAAGCCACCCTGTCAGAGCAGGGTTACACAACACTGTGCACGCTGGAACCCGCCTAGTTTGCAGAACTCAGAAAAGCTTTGTTCAGTGGCAGGTGGGGAGTAGGGGGACTGAGCTGTGGCACCAGACAAGCCGACCCTCAAGGCCCATAGCCAGGCGCTGGCTCCATGGAGCAGGCTCGGGAGGCATGCATGCTTTATTTAGTCCATCTAAGTCTGGTCCCCTCAGACACAAAGCAAAACTGGCTGGGATTAGTGACTGTTTCAAATATCTACATTTCAAATCTCCCGTTAGCTGCAGTTTCTATGGCTACCAGGCCTCCTAGTAACAAGGCAACCCAGTGTTCATACTGGCCTCTGCCTTTGCTGACCCTCAGGAGAAATCTGGAAAGCAGCCGAGACAACAGAACACCCAAGGCAGGATGAAGCACAGCAATTAGGCTGTAGTTAACAATACTTCAAAGCAGAAGAGGAAAAACAGGCTTATGGAGTTTGCAAATGAGGCTCCAGCAGAGAGGGGTGTTCAGAAGGCAATGCAGTGGAGAGGACAGCCCAGCTGCAGTCAAGAAAGCAGCAGAGGGGTGGAGAAGGGCCCACCTGGAGCACTGCACAATGGCTGAGAGGTTGGTCTGCACCTGCCACAAGGTTATCAGGCTCCCTGGCCTGACTAACAGTTGAAACAAGAATGGAGGCAGTTGCTCCTCTTTCTGTCCATGTAGAGGGCAGCAACAGGCTGCATGACCCCCAGGAGCAAGGACTGAAAGCGTCTCAATGTTTACCAGTGTGCAGATGACACACTTGATGTTCCATATCCCAAGGCAACATGAGGTAGCTCACATCCTGCCCTAGCAGGCTTCTGGAACATGAAAGGAGCCTAAAAATCACCCTTCAAAACTGTCTGCCTCTTCATTACCCCCTGGATGCTAATAGGTTATGTTTCTAAGCATGGGCCTTAGGTTTTAAGGAGTCCCTCTACCCCAAGACAGGTATCATGTATCCCAGGATGGCCTTAAACTCACTCTGTAGAGGGGAATGATCTTGAACTGCTGACACTCCTGTCTGCTGGGGTTAAAGTCTCTGTGATCCTGAGGGGCTGAATGCAGGGCTTCTTTCATATGCTTGGCAGTCTAAAACCAAGCTACAACCCCAGTCCTGCTTTCAAACTTTATTTTTTAGTTTTTCGAGACAGGGTTTCTCTGTATAGCCCTGGCTGTCCTGGACTCACTTTGTAAACCAGGCTGGCCTTGAACTCAGAGATCCACCTGCCTCTGTCTCTCAAGTGCTGGGATTAAAGGCGTGCACTACCATACCTGGCAAGCCTTCAAACTTCTTTTTTTTTGGTTTTTCGAGACAGGGTTTCTCTGTTTAACAGCTCTGGCTGTCCTGGAATCGCTTTGTAGACCAGGCTGGCCTCGAACTCGCAAAGATCCGCCTGCCTCTGCCTCCCAAGTGCTGGGATTAAAGGTGTGCGCCACCACCGCCCAGCTGCCTTCAAACTTCTAATTAAAGATTTTTTATATCTTCTTTATTAAGTTTTGTTAAGTGATAATCCCTTGGTTAAAAAAAAACATGGTAGAACATCCTTTAATCAGCATTCAGGAGGCAGAGGAAGGCAGATCTCTCTGACTCCAGGCCAGCTTGGTGTACACAATGTATTCCTGGACAGCCAGGGCTCTGTAGTGAGACCGTATCTCAAACAACTCATCATCTATCTCTCAGGGGGAGGGTGAGATGGTTCAGCACTTGCAGCCATTGCCTGATGGCTTACTTGGGTTTGATCCCTGAAACCAACGTTGAGGAAAGAGAGAACCCACTCTAACCTCTACACCCATGCTATGACACACATGCTCCACATTCTCCACCCCTCAATTAAGTGTATTTTTTAAAGCCACAAAATAGAAGGCATGAAGAAAATTAATATAGGAGAGCTGGCTCAGCAGCTAGGAGTACTTGCTGCTCTTGCAGAGACTTGGATTTGGCTCCCCGCATTCATACAGTGGCTCACAACCATCCATAGTTTCAGTTCTGGGAGACCCAATACCCTTTCCTGGCCTCTGGGAGCACCAGTACACACATCATACACATACATTTAAAATAAATTTCAAAAAAATAAAGTTAAACATATAAAAGTGTCAAGTTACAATTATCTTAGGCATCAGTGTCAATGTTACATTGCCCCTTATTCATTTATTTTTATTTTTTTTTTTTTATTTTTTTTTTTTGGTTTTTCGAGACAGGGTTTCTCTGTGTATCCTTGGCTGTCCTGGACTCACTTTGTAGACCAGGCTGGCCTCGAACTCACAAAGATCCGCCTGCCTCTGCCTCCCAAGTGCTGGGATTAAAGGCGTGCGCCACCACCGCCCGGCCCCTTATTCATTTATTATCAACAAAAGGCTAAGATGTTGGGTTTCAGACCTGGGACAAGCAGCTGAGGTGCACATTTAACATACCAAAATGGACCTGGCCTCCAGGTTCTCCCAGCATCCCTCAGTCCCTACCTGTTACAGGGCATGGCTGGCATACCCTTCCCCCATAAGCTCTTCCCTATAAAATCCAGGTATTTTAGTCTCTCTCTCTCTCTGCCCTTACTCTATTCCTGCATGCACATGCTCCTTCTCTTCCAGTTCCCCACAGCAACTTCCCTGGCCTTGTTCTTTGGGACCAGTGAACCTGCCTGAGAGCTGTTTCCCAATAAATCTGCCTTTATACTTTAATTCGGTGTGTACTGGCTCATTTCATCAGCGGAAAATAACTTATCAAAAAGGCATGAAGAAAATTAATACAGGGGCTGGAGAGATGGCTCAACAGTTAAGAGCATTTGTTGCTATTGCAGAGGACCCTTGTGTGGTTACCAGCAAACACTGTGGCTCACAACCACCCACAAGTCCAGGACCAGTGGATCTTCTGACTTCCATAGAACTGCATGCATATGGTGCACACCACAAAATACAAACACACACACACACACAGAATAAAATACATCTAGAAACTTAATATAGGGTTGGAGAGATGGCTCAGCAGTTCCGAGAACTGGATCCTCTTCCAAAGGACCCGGGTTCAAATCCCAGCACTCATATGGCAGTTCACAGATGTCTGTAATTGCCTGTCATGGTGACCAACACCTTTAATCCCAGCACTAGGGAGGCAAAGGTAGAAGGATCTCTGAGTTCAAGGCTAGCTTGGTCTATAGAGTGAGTCCAGGACAGCCAAGGAAAAAGAGAAACTCTGTATTGAAAAACCAAAAGAAAAAAAAAAACACCTTAATATATCCCATAATAATCCATTCTCAGATAAATACAAGTAATGTTAATTCAAAATATATGTAGCAGATGTTAATATATGCATAAATTGTTTTGTTTTGTTGGTATGTAGCCAGTCTTGGCCTAGACTGGAATTAGATGAGTAGACTTGGCTGGCTGAGTATGCGGCAGTCTTCCTGACTCTGCCTTCCATGGTGTGTGTTGGGGGATGGTTTGTGCACTGTGTACTTGGAAGCTGATTTCTGTGCCCTGAGATCTGGTTGCAGTCCCAACAAGGGCATTGTCATTATTACTGAAGAATCTCCTGCCTCAATGTTGTGTAAAGAATGTTCTCCATCATCTCTGATTGGTTAATAAGGAACTGAACAGCCTATATAGTTGGGAGGAGAAGAGAAGGCAAGATTTGCGGATCCCAGCTAGAGGAGATGAAAAGGAGAAGGTCGCCATGAGGTGGTGGCCACAAGAACATGGATGTAGAAGGAGCAGCCAGGACAAGACTAAGATGTTAGGTAATGGGGCACGTGGCTGGAAAGCAGGCCCTGGCCAGCATAGGTTAGAATAGCTGAGAATCTGACCAGCAATAGGGCCAGAAGTTTTTAATAAATTTAATAGGTCTCCATGCCATTACTTGGGAGCTAGACCAGGCATATAAAAGCCCTTATTCTAATTTTACACATCTGTATACATATATTGAATATAATTTATTTTGAAGACAGGGTCTCATGTAGCCCTGTCTGGCACAGAACTCCTGATTCCTCTTTCTGCATTACCCACACGCTAGTTTATATATGTGCACTAGAGTACTTGTAACAGAATTTTACTTTTACATGAGTGTGTGAGAGAGAAAGAGAGACAGAGAAAGAGATATCAAAAGTACATTCTCTTATAAATCAGGATTTTTGTTTGTTTTGTGTTGGGGAAGGTCTAATGCATTGCTTCTGATAGGCTGACTTCAATGCTGAGATCTGGTTACTGCCCCTTCTGAGGCATTCTCTTGATTGGTTAATAAAAGTAGCTGATGGCCAATTAGCTGGGCAGAAAGAGTATAGGAAGGTGGGACTTCCTGAGAGAGAAACAGGAACCCTGCGCTTTACACAGAGGAATCCCTCTTTCGGCCAGGATCTCTGGAAGGTAACAATAAGCCACTTGGCTATTTGGGATTAGGTGGTCCGGGTTAATTTAGATTAGCTAGTTGAGAGTCTGCCCAGCTATGGGCTAAGCGTTGAAACATTAAAAGGTCTTGGTGTGTTTAATTATTGGGGAAAGGACTGCTGTGGCTTATAGGCTGCTAGTCAAAGCAATTCAGCCATCGGCCTAGCTCCCCATCCAGGCCACTGGCAGTTCCTCTGGTTTTATAATCCCACCAGCCCCCCCACCCCAATCTTACAGTTTATACTTATTAATAAATACAATTGATAATTAAGTTGTAGTTTCAGTTTGTTTGTTTGTTTGTTTTGAGACAAGGTCTCACTATGTGGCCCTGGCTAACCTGGGACTCAGGATGTTCTGGTCTCATCCTTACTAGTGCGGGACAACAAGGGCACAACGTCATCCCTGGCTTGGCCTCTTTTAATTAGTAGTGTTGATATGGATTTGTCAGAAAATACAGAACATCTTTTTGCCAGCTGCCCATCACAAAGCTATTCCAAATTCTTACTCATAAAGCCACGAAGGCTGAGGAGAGACAGTGGCCCGTAAATGATTCCCACCAGCATGACCAGAACTAAAGAGGACCTCAGGAGGCATCAGGGCCCAAGGAGGAGCAACGGACAGGATCATGTGGCTGTCATTACAGGCTCAATGGCTTACCGTTCTGCTTTTCTTCCATAATTTTTCCCCATTCAGTCTGAGCTCGCCTTTGTAGAACGCATCTTCTACTTTGCTATTAAAAAGAAAAAAAAAGGACTTGAAATGTAAATGCATTCAACAATTACACAGCATTGAGAAAAACAGCTACTGTTAGTATATGAGTGTCCACAAAAAACCCTGCACTTTGAGTGAAAGTTTGGAGACACAAAGTGATGGAGGCCATCACCTATATCATCGACCCCAGGCAGGCCAAAGAGCATTTCAGATTCTGAAAAGGCCTGCTGCTACTCAGGCAGGTGACTGTTGCATGGGCTTTTAGGGATAGTTTTAGAAGCAACTGTGTGGCAGTAGCTCAGTGGGTTACAAAGGTCAGAATGAGGTGCTTCCTGCCCCTCAGCTACTTGCTCTGCACTTGGAGAAAACCCAGGCACCATACTCATGGAGAGGCCATTAAGGAACTGCCCATGTGCACTAAGGATGGAATAATTCCAATCTGACAGCTATTTGCTTCTCACTTTAAACCCCTAGTGACCAGACCAGAGGACGATATAGAAACAACTTTTTCTTCTGGAGACCTGACTCCAGATGACTGACTTTGGGCTCAGCTCAATGAAGGCACAGCCCATACTCTGGGACAGTAGGCTCGAGAGGAGTTAGCCAGATGTTAGCCAGCAATCAGCAATCCTGATAAGGATGGCAAAAGTAGGGCCTACAGTCTTTTTGTTGTTGTTTTTTGAGACAGGATTTCTCTGTGTAGCCCTGGCTGTCCTAGACTCACTTTGTAGACCAGGCTGGCCTTGAACTCACAGAGATCCACCTGCCTCTGCCTCCCCAGTGCTGGGATTAATAAGGTGGGAGCCAACATGCCTGGCCTTTTTTTTTCCCCCTATCACAATTCTTACCTGGTATACACACCATCAGTGACTGCTAGCAGAGAGAATGGCTGTACTAAACAAACCTCCAAACTCACACTTTGACTTCTGTGCTGCATGTGACGAAGTGAGTAACAGCTAAAACACAGTCCCTACTGCACCACACCCAGTAATAGGGCTTTACACAGACCTCAATCCTAGTTGCTCATACCCAAGTGCTGTAGTCCCAGCACTTGGGAGGCTAAAGCAGGAGGATTTCAGTGTAGAGTGATAATGTGGCTTTAAAAGGTAAAAGCGGTGTTGGGGGGGGATTCTGAGATGAAACACACAAGCTGGAACTCACAAAGCCAAGGGCAGAACCAACTCCACAAAGCAGCCTTCTGTATCTACACGACTGGTCATTTAATACATTTTTAAAAGGAACCAAGACAGCCGGGCATGGTGGCGCATGCCTTTAATCCCAGAACTTGGGAGGCAGAGGCAGGCAGATCTCTGTGAGTTCAAGGCCAACCTGGTCTACAAAGTGAGTCCAGGACAGCCAGGGTTACACAGAGAAACCCTGTCTTGAAAAACCAAAAAAAAAGGAACCAAGGGAAAAAAAAAAAAAAACTCTAGCCATACCTTCTACAGTAGCTTTTATCAGTCCTATTTTATAGGAGGGAAAACAGGTACAGACCATTTCAGCAGCACGCATAAAGTCACTTACTAGTTTTTTGAAATACTAGTAGACTGGTCCAAGAACCCACTTCTTGTTTCTCAAGACAGAACCTCAACATGTAGTTTAGGCTGGCTTCCAACACCTAACTAGTCTCTCGGGTGCTTGGATTGCAGACGTGAACCAACACTGTAGCTCAAGAACCTGCATTCTTTTGTGTGTTTGTGGCCACAGTGAGTGGTGAAGGTCAGAGGGTAATCTCAGAAACCAGTTATCTCCTGCTTTGACTAGATCAGAGACTGGGACACTAGGTCGGCATGTCTGTATGGACGCACCTTCACCTCCCGAGCCACTCTGCTGGCCCTGGACCTGCATTCGTTCTCTCTGAACTGTTGCATGTGTATGTGCATGAGTGAATGACTGTGGGTACATGTGTGCTGTGGCCCATGAGTCTGTGGACAACTTGTGGGAGTCAGTTCTTTCCTTATATACTTACTCTGTGGATCCTAGGAATTGAACTCCTGTCTCGGAAAAAAAAAAAAAAGTACTAAGCTAACATGATAGCCCCAGAACCTGTGTTCTTTTTTTGTTTTGTGTTTTTGAGACAGGGTTTCTTTGTGCAGCCCTGGCTACCCTAGAATTCACTCTGTAGACCAGGCTGGCCTTGAATTCAGAGATCCACCTGTCTCTGCCTCCCAAGTGCTTGGATTTAAAGGCTTGTGCCACCACCCCGTGGCTAGAACCTGTGTTTTCGTTGTTGTTGTTGTTTTTCTTCCCTGTTTTGGTTTTTCAAGACATGGTTTCTCTGTGTAGCTGGGGCTGTCCTGGAACTCATTCACGCCCATAAAAAATCCCTGCCGGGTGTGGTGGCTCACCTCTGTTCTTAACCATCACCTCCTCTTACTGATTCTGGGATGTACTTTCTTATTGGAATTGGAAAAATCCCAATTTTGTTTTGATAGCTCTGTATCTCTAATACAATGATTCCTTCTCTTTTAAGAGGCTGTTACTAGGCCAAGCATGGTGGCACATGCCTTTAATCCCAGCGCTTGGGAGGCAGAGGCAGGTGGATCTCTGTAAACTGAAGGCCAGCCTGGTCTGCAGAGCAAGTCCAGGACAGCCAGGGCTGTTACACAGAGCAACCCTGTCTCGAAAAACAAAAACAAACAAACAAAAAAGGAGGTTGTTACTAGGCATAGAGGCATGGTTCAGTGGTAGAACACCAGCCTACCATGTACAAGGCTCTGGGTTTGATCCCCAGCACTGTGGATTAAAAACAGAAATTTGTCATTAACTCAATGACTCAGCACACCAACTGTGTGTTAGAATCAAGGAAATACAGCACATAGGATTTAAAGGCAGTCCCTCAACTTCTTTGGGTTCAGTTTTCTCATCTGTAAAGTGACCTACGTAGATGGAATAGGTTATACCTGTAAAGTCCTTTCCCGACCCTGGTTATTATTTCCATAACAGAGGTAGAGGGACTCGTAATGGGGCACTGTGCTAACCAGACAGGTGGCTCACAGCTCCAGGAGCTCCATACTCACTTTCTCCCAATGTCAAGGCCTGTCTTCAGGATGACGTCATACCGAAAAGACTGCACCACTTTCTCCAGGTCTTTGTAGTCCTTGGCCACACCAGGCTCATCCTCAAACTCCTCTTCCGCCTCGCTCATCTCAGGGTGACTGATCTCCTCGTCAGAGTCTTCTTCATCTGCACCTTTTTGCAGAGTCTTTTTAGCAGACTTTTTGGAATTTATATTGCTTTTGAGACGTACAGAAAATGGAAAAATACATTCTGGAGATATTAAAAGGTCTGGGAGCCGCAGAGAGAAAACGTTACGGAAAAGTGTTTTATAATTTGATGCGTTTAACTTAAGACTAGAAAAATGTAAGTATCGATTCCAGGAAGCACAGAGTTTACGTGACGGTGTCCCTTGCAGCACACTCCAGAGTCCAATCCAGGCGTCGGGCTTTCGGAGAGCGCCCGTGAGCACTCTGATGGCAGGCGCAGCCATGCTGCACCGGACCTACAATGGAGACAGCAGACGAGCACACCCGTGAACACACACCCGTGAACACAGCACAGGCATGGCAGAGAGCAGTCGGGCACACCCGTGAACACACACCCGTGAACACAGCACAGGCATGGCAGAGAGCAGTCGGGCACACCCGTGCCTAACACACACCCGTGCCTAACACACACCCGTGCCTAACACACACCCATGAACACACCACAGGCATGGTACAACCAGCACTGCAGTGCCACCGCCCTGTGCAAGGCTCAGTCAGTCTGTCAGGCTGAGGGCCAAGGCACACTGTGGGGGGCTTTCCAGTTGCAATCAACATGCTTGCTCCTAGGACTGCCTCAGCGATCTAGACAGACACAAAAAATGTGAAATACTAATTTTGCTCTTCTTCCTCACCCCAAATAGCTCTGGGTATTGATTACAACTGAAAAATACTGTCATTGTTAATGGTTTGTTAAAGAAAAAAAATAAAAGGTCAGATGTGGTGGCACATAATCCCAACACAGGCACAGGAGGGACTCAGAGGTAGGAGGATCTCTGAGTTCAAGGCCAGCCTGGTGTACAGGGCAAATTCCAGGCAGGACAGCCAAGGCCACTCAGAGAAACCCTGTCTGGAAAAACCAAACAAACAAACGAGTTCATAAATCCAGATGAACCTTTCAACGGTATTTCAACCTAGACCCTAGCAAATCACAGCTAGGAATGAACATGGACAGGTCTGCATTTCCACCTTTCACATCTCCTTCCTCCCTCCTGTTTAGTAGAGCTTAGGGAAGGAGGGGGCTGGAGCCCACAAACTAGGCAGTAATTTCTGGACAGGCCAGAGAGCAATCAAATCCTAGTTACTACAAATGCAACAGAAACCATCTTTCTACAGTATTAACAGACCTCCCAGTACAGCATCACATTAAAACAGATAGATGCTTTCTTTCTTTTTTTTTTTTTTTGGTTTTTTGAGACAGGGTTTCTGTGTGTGTCTCTGGCTGTCCTGGATTCACTCTGTAGACCAGGCTGGCCTCGAACTCACAGATATCTGCCTGCCTCTGCCTCCCAAGTGCTGGAATTAAAGGCGTGCGCCACCACCGCCCGGCGATGCTTTCTTTCTTTATCTTTTATTTATCTATTTATTTGAGACAGGGTCTCTCTACATAGCCCTAGTTGTCTTGGAACTTACTACACAGACCAAACTTCAAACTCAGAGATCCACTTACCTCTGCCTCTTGAGTGCTGATATCAAAGGCATGTACAACCACATCGAGCCAAGATGGCTTTAAAGAACATGATTTGCTAATAAGAGAAAGGATTTCACTCAGGCATGGTGGTGCATGCCTTAATCCCAGCACTTGGGAGGCAGAGGTAGGTGGATCTCTTGTGAGTTCTAGGCCAGCCTGGTCTACAGAATGAGTCCAGGATAGTCAGGGCTATTACACAGAGAAACGCTGTTCTTTTTTTTTTTTTGTTTTGTTTTAGAGGAAAGAATAAGCCAAGGCTCAACTCTTTTTTTGTTTTTCAAGACAGGGTTTCTCTGTGTAACAGTACTGCTGTCCTGGAACTCACTTTGTAGACCAGGCTGGCCTTGAACTCAGAGATCTACTTGCCTCTGCCTCCTGAGTGCTGGGATTGAAGGTGTGTGCCACCAGGCCTGGCTTTTTTTTTTTTTTTTTGTTGCTGTTGTTTTTGTTTTCTGAGGCAGGGTTTCTCAGACAGGGTTGAATTTTCCATGTAGACCAGGCTAGCCTTGAACTCAAGAGATCCTCCTGTCTCTGCCTCCCAAGTGCTAAGATTAAAGGCATGGGACAATACGTCTGGTCCTCAACCAGTGTTCTTAATTACTGAACCCTTTATCCAGCCTCTTGTTTTGGTTTTTCAGACAGGGTCTCATACTGTAGCCCAGGCTGGTCTGAAACTCACTACATAGACCAGACTTGCCTCCAACTGATGAGTAATCCTCTTGCCTCAGCTTCAAAGTGCTAAGACTCCAGACACGGGCCACCATCCCTGGCAAGAGAGTATATTTCAATGTATTCCAATTTAATAAAGACCTAGGCAAAGGAAGAATTTTAATTTTATAAAATTGGAAGAAAGAAAGAAAATAGTGTATTTCTACACCGGGGATGTAGTCCAGTTGTAGACTGTTTGCCTAGCATGTACAAGGCTCTATTTCATCCTAGTATTGCAGAATAAAGGAAGAGAAAACAGCGTATCCCAGGAGTTCTAGATGCTGTAGTCCATGGTCACTGCAATAAGCGGAAGTTTAAAGGGGATGGGAGAGGGAGGAATTGCCACTTCAACTTAGAAGAATTTCCCGGCAGTCTTGGTCTCAGTCCCTGGGTATCCACATTCCCCATCACAAGTCCTAGCTTAGGGCCAGGTGACATGGCTCAGCAGTTAAGGGTACTTGTTACCAACTCAGCCTGACAGCCTGAGCTCAAGCTGCAGAACCCACATGGTGGAAGGAGAAAATGACTTCTGCAAACTGTCCTCATCATGCATGAGTGTGTACAAACACTACGTAAAGGGATAAATGTTAAAAAGCCTTTGCTTGCCAGCATGGTGCCATTTGTTTCCTATTAGGGATATCTGGATATGTCTCTGTACCCGTCACTGGCAGCATTTGTTCCCTTTCATTTTATTTTGGGTGCTGCCTCCATGTGTGTCTGTGCCCCATGTCCGTGCAGCACCCACAGAGCCCACAGAGCTGGAATTACAAATGATTGGTTCCCACCATGTGGGTACTGGGAATTGAACCCAGGTCCTCTGAGAGAGCAGCCAGTGTTCTTATCCCCACAGGCAGCATATTTACCTATTTATCCTCTCGCTCTTTTTTTCGAGATAGGGTTTTTCGAGATAGGGTTTCTCTGTGTCCTGGAACTGGCTTTGTAGACTAGGCTGGCCTTGAACTCTGCCTGCCTCTTCCTCGGAGTGCTGGGATTGAAGGCTTCCACCACACCAGGTTCCTAGGAAACTCTCTAGCTGAAGATAGCAACTTAAATCACTTTCGGTGTAAATATAACAAATGTTTCAAAGTATCAAGCTAAATGTTACCTTTATTAGCTACTCATTATCTCTCTGTGATCTCCTTTACCTCCCAGCAGGCAAACATCCAAAGATATGGATGAAAACATATAAAACCCATAAAATTGAGGGAAGGCATTATCCAAGTTCTTACTAGAGATGGTAAGCATTTGTGGTTATTAGTGGTGAACAGGCCCCAAGGGAAGAAGCTGAGAATCCAGAACTGGTCGGGAGAGTCCTGAGTAATGAATGGGGTATCAGAAAAGTGAGGATCAGGCTCCTGAGCTCCTCTTATGTATTTATTTTTTGGGGGCTTTTTTTTTTTTCAAGACAGGGTTTTCTCTGTATAACCACTCTGGCTGTCCTTAGAACTTGCTTTGTAGATCAGGATGGCCTTGAACTCACAGAGATTACCTTCTCTGCTAGGATTAAAGGTGTGTACCACCACACCCAGCTCTGAACTCCGCTTAAATCAATGCAGTGAATTGTTGGGTTCTTACATTCTATTAAAGAAAAAGGATGATGGGTGAGGAGGGACATGTATGTAGTTCAGCACACTGGGAAGAGAGATCAGGAGTTCAAGGTCAGTCTGGGATACAAAAACAAGAAAAACAAAAAATCCAAACCAAAACAATAAACCAACTGGAGCAGATGGCACACCAGTAATCTCAGCACTTATACAGAAGGACTGCTGTGAGTCTGAGGCCAGGCTGGTCTCCACAGCAAGTTCCAAGTCAAGTAGGGAGACATACATAGGAAGAGTCTAGCTCAAAAGGAAAACAAAACTAGGGCTGGGGAGATGATTCAGTGCTAGGGGTCAGCTCTGGAGAGATAGCTCAGTGGTTAAAAATACTGGCTGTTCTTCCAAAGGACCTGGGTTCAAATCCCAGCACCATATGGCAGTTCACAGCTCTCTGACAGCTGTCTGTAATGGCTGGGCATGGTGGCACACGCCTTTAATCCCAGCACTCAGGAGGCAGAGGCAGGCGGATCTCTGTGAGTTCGAGGCCAGCCTAGTCTACAAAGCAAGTCCAGGACAGCCAAGGATACAAAGAGAAACCCTGTCTTGAAAAACCAAAAATAAATAAATAAATAAAATAATCTGAGTCTAAATCCCCAAACCATGTAAAAGGCCGGAGACGCCTACAATCCAAGCTTTGGCATGCAAAGACATTTGGAGAGCTCACTAGCCAGTCTAGTGATATGGTGAGCTTCAGGTTCAGTGAGAGACCAGTCTCAAGTCCATAAGGTAGAGCAATAGAGGAAACACTGATAGCCTGACCTAGCTTCCTTCCCCCCATGCCCTCTCTCTCTCACACACACACATTTGAGAAAGGATTCTCTGACTAAAAAAAGTTTCTTTTCCTTTGGTACAGCCTCCTGACTGCCCCAACTCTGCTGGCATCTACCACTTGTCCCTCTGCAGATTCGGGCAGCACCAGTTATGTTCTTTGCCACCCACAAGGCCCCTTTTGAGATAAGACTTCATGTACTTCAGGCTGCTTCAAACTCACCATGTAGCAAAGGCTACCCTTGAATTTTTTTTTTTCAGAGACAGGGTTTCTGTGTGTAACATCCCTGGCTGTCCTGGACTCACTCTGTAGACCAGGCTGGCCTTGAACTCACAGATATCCACCTGCCTCTGCCTGAGTGCTGGGATTAAAGGCGTGTGCCACCATGTCCAGTGACTGAACTTTTTTTTGTTCCCCCTGGAACTTTTGATCCTTCTGCCTCAGCTGCTATAGTTCTGGAATTACAGGCATGGATTACTATACTTGACTTCTGTGGTTTTAAATTCTTCCAAATTCCAGACTTGTACACATGTGCAGAGTTAGCACAGAGGACTGCTGGCTTGCTGCCAACCTTGCTCTGATAGGTGTCTGCGAACTAGAGTTCCCCACATTCCTCAAACTTAAGAGGAATGACACATTGTACTGAAACTGTAAACTGGTTCACACCCAACACCTAACTTTTCTCCTGGAAGCCTGCCATAAGTTGTGGAAAAATTACACACTTCCTGCATGATGGCATCACAGGCTTGTAGAAACACCATGCCTGGTTTCCTTTACTTTGTCTGTATCTTTCCCCTTTCCTTACTTTGCTTCATAAACCAAGGCAGTAATAAATCACACCCACAGGTATGCGTATATGCTGAGATCTAGGTATTTTCTTTGTTAATCAACAGACCAAGGCAGTAATAAATCACACCCACAGGTATGCGTATATGCTGAGATCTAGGTATTTTCTTTGTTAATCAACAGACCAAGGCAGTAATAAATCACACCCACAGGTATGCGTATACACATGGGTGACTAAAAGGCACCTCACAGGTAGCCCAGATCCAAACTCCTGATCTCAGACATGCTCCACCTGGAGACTTCTTTATCTCAGTTAAAATAGCATCACCCTTCTAGTGGCTTAAAACAAAAGCTAATGGTTTTGGTTTTTCTTTCTTTTTTTTT
>CAJQZJ010000338.1:714816-725714 GCA_907164525.1 Lophiomys imhausi | reverse complement strand
AGAGCTGTTATACAGAGAAACCCTGTCTCGAAAAACCAAAAAAAAAAAAAAAAAAAAAGAAAAGTGTTACTGTAAACCTGGACAAAAAGCCCAGGCTGGGAAGGTCCTGGGGGAAACCTGTTGCTGTTTTGCTACATGGATATGGCCCCAAACTGCCTTCTAAATACTTAATATTTATACCCAGAAATTAGTCAGAAAGGCTTCTTTTTGCAGGGGGCATCAGTTAAGGTAGTAACTAATTAAAGTGTCTAGACTACTCAGTCACATGACTGAGCCTGTCATCCAATCAGCTCTAAATGAGACATTTACACCACACCCCCTCAAATAAAACCAAAACAACCACAGACATCTGTCTGATTTCCTCAGCTTCAGCTCCCAACAACGACACTGTCTTCTTCCTGCTCCCCACACAACGGACTATTCTCAACATGCTTTCCATAGCTGCAACTGAGTTACAGAGCTGGGTCAATTTATAAAGAACAGAGAGTTACTACCTCGAGTAGCTACAGTCTGGGAAACTCAAGGTCAAGTGAGTCTATCCTCCCCACTACCCCCAAAACAAACCACCTTTCCTTTCTGCACACTTTTCTTTGTTTTTTTTTTTTTTTTTCAAGACAGGGTTTCTCTGTGTATCTCTGGCTGCCTTGGAATCACTTTGTAGACCAGACCTGCCTCAAACTCACAGAGATCTGCCTGCCTCTGCCTCCCGAGTAACAGTACTGCACCAAATTTCCAACACATGAAACTTAGGGGACACATTCTTGCCAAATCAGGGACCTCTGTTCCAGATGGGCCTAGAACACTCTCACCTAGGTTATCTGTAAGGGGAACTCACTTTCAAGTCTAGACTCGAATAGCCCCTCAGTGGGGCCTACCCATTCCATGCATCTTGCCAACCAATCCCTCTTACCCTATACACCCAGAGCTCTTATCACAGGCTGCCACATAATTTACTGGATGTTGTTTGTCTGCATGTGCATACACTCCACAAGAGCAGAATTCTTTGTCTCTATTTTATTTTCCTCCATTTTACCTCAAGAGCACAGAATAGTGCACAGATATTAAGTTAAAAACTTGTGGAAGCAAGCCGGGCGTTGGTGGCGCACGCCTTTAATCCCAGCACTTGGGAGGCAGAGGTAGGCGGATCTCTGTGAGTTCGAGGCCAGCCTGGTCTACAAAGTGAGTCTAGGACAGCCAGAGCTGTTATACAGAGAAACCCTGTCTCGAAAAACCAAAAAAAAAAAAAAAAAAACTTGTGGAAGCTGGGAAGGCGGTAGTACAAGCTTGTAATTCACATTCCGGTGTTCAAGGACATCCTCCACTACAAAGTGGGTACGATGCCAGCCTATGCTACTCGGACCGTCTTACAAAACAACAACAAACCCCACCACGATTGTCACAACAAAACCTCACCACGACTGTCCGACCAGAATATGGCTGCATTAATATATTCTCACAAGAGAACAAAGTGTATCTGGACTGACATTAGATCTCTGAAAGTCTAAGTTTGGACATGACCCGGGCAGAATGAGCTAGAGAGTAGGAAAGTGACCCGGCAAGAATCCATACAACAAGATCTCCTTGGCGGCATCTGCACTAACGATGACTAGGAAAGAAAGCCTGCAAGGTTTGTTCCGGGTGAGATTTTTATAAAGCTACAGAATCTGCTAACGAAGGCTAAGAATGACAGAAGGGCAGTGTTTAGGATACAAAGGCAACGCTGCCCTTGACTGCAGTGTGCTGGAAGTGGATCCCCGTTCCCCAGTTTGTCACCGTTCGTTAAGGTCCGGGCCTGGTCCCCAGTTAGTGAGGTCTAATGAAGCTACGAAACCCTTCCCTTCTTCCGACGTTGGAAGCTGACTCTAGACAAGGTCGGGTTCTCCCATCCCGCACCTCCCCAGGTCCCTCAAGGTCAAAGGAAACTGGATACTCCCACGCCGCCCGGTCCCGGGTCAGTGTGTCTGCAGCCAGATGCGGCCAAACCCCGGGACGCACAGCCTGGGTCAGCTCAATTCCCATGGTCCCGGGATTCGAGGGGCGTCCCGAGGCAGGCCCGACTCTTGCGGGGACTGTATGCACTCTCAGATTCGGCCCGAGCCCTGCAGGGGAGAAGCTGGCCGCAGGAGAAACACCCGGCGAGGGGCTGGGCTGGCGGGCCAGTAGGGGCGCACTCACCTGCGCAGTCCGCTGGTCCCTCCCCGGACCGCGCCGGCCGCAGGCAGGGAGCCACCTCTGCCCCTGCCCCGCCCCTTCCGTCCAAGCCCACGCAGCAAGAGTGGAACCCGAGGCGCATGCGAGCACGGTGGCACCCTCACAGCGGCCTCTGCTGGACGCGGCGCCATGGACGACTGCGATGTGGAGGTGAGGGTGTGGAGACATGGGAGGTCCATCCCAGTGCTGCTGAGCTTTGCAGCCAGTCCCAGAAGAACTAGGTTTGAAAGCCAAGGTTCTTTCTTTGGAATAGCCAAAGCCTCGGACGTCTTTGTGAATTATAGATGTTTTCTCCAGAAAACTGTACCCCAAAATCACAGAATTCATAGTATCAGAATTTAGAACATCTTTTCAAGTTTCAACCCAGTGTGAAGGTGTTCCCCTGTAATCCCACTACTTGGGAGATGGAGGTAGGAAGAACAGGGGTTCAGTTTTCCTTGGGGACATGACTAGAAAGTTCAAGGCCAGGCTGAGCTACGAAGAAATAAATACAAATAGGAGTAAAACACTTCATGCTGCCTAGGTGTGACCCCATTGCTGGGGAAATAGAGACAGGAAGATCAGGCCACGTGGCTTGTCTTGGCTGCTAGTTTGAGGACAGCCTGGATTACATGAAACCCTGTCTCAGAACATCAACCCCGACCCTGCAAAGAACCAACTGAATCAAGCTTTCTATCCAGTTTTCTTGGCATACTGGAGATGATTGGATAGGGTCCAGAAAACATGGTTTAGTGTGATCAGTAGAAATAATCCTCTGGGAGGCAATGAAATATACCCCAGATACTAAAGAACAATCTGTTTTTACAAAAGCTTAAACATGTTGGGGGGGGTTGTTGTTGTTGTTTGGTTTGTTTTAGATTTAATTAGTCTGTTTGTTTCTTTGGGTTTTTTTTGTTTTGTTTTGTTTTTTATTTTTCGAGACAGGGTTTCTCTGTGTAACAGCCTTTGCTGTCTTGGACTCACTCTGTAGACCAGGCTGGCCTTGAACTCACAGAGATCTGCCTGCCTCTGCCTCCGAGTGCTTGGATCACAGGTGTGGGCCACCATGCCTGGCTTTTTAGATTTAATTAATTTTATGTGTATGAGTGTTTTGCCTGCATATGTGTACCATCTACTTAGTATCCAGTGGACACAGAGGAGGTCATTGGATCTCCTGGGACTGGAGTTACAGATGGTTGTGAGTCACCATGTATGTTCTGGGAATGGAATCTGGCTCATCCGAAAGAACAGCTAGTACCCTTAACTGCTGAGCCATCTCACCAGCCCCAGATTTAGACATATTTACATTAATGTTTGTGGTAATATAGACTCTATTAAACAAGAAATCACATTGCTTATTTTCTTGTTTTTCAGAAATTTACCTTCCACCTCTGCACGCCAGCTCTGCTCTCCCACCTTTTTGTTAATACTGCTTTCTCCCAGCTTCTCACAGTGGTTTCTTGGCTGTGTTTGTGTATGGGGAAAGAGCAATTACAAATTGTTTTGAGTGCTATTGTAAGTTGCAATGATACATTTGCACTGTTGATATTGTAAGGGATATAAAGTTGCATTTATTTGTTGGGTAACACCTGCCATAATGTTGGAATGAGGAACTCAGGTGTTTAGTTGGCAGCAAAGACATCTACCCTCTGAGCGAGCTCACCAACCCTTGGGTGAAATTTTAAAAAATATATTCACTGGGTGTGATGGCACACACCTTTAATTCTAGCACTTGCGAGGCAGAGGCAGAGGCAGACAGATTTCTGTGAGTTCGAGGCCAGCCTGGTCTACAAAACAAGTCCAGGATAGCCAGAGCTGTTACATAGAGAAACCCTGTCTCGAAAAACAAAACAAACAAAATTATTTGTGTGTGTGTGTGTGTGTGTGTGTATCTGTAGATCAGAGGACCACTTGCAGGAGTCAGCTCCCTCTTTCCACCATGTGGGTCTTAGGGATCAAACTTGGGTTGTCAGGGCTGGCAGAAAGTGCCTTTACCCACTGAACCATGTCACCAGAGTGAAATCTTTCTGAAAATGACATTTAGAGGGCCTGGAGTGTTGGCTTTGTGGTTAAGAGTGCTGGCTGCTCTTCCAGAGCACTTGGGTTTGGTTCTCAGCACCCACAAGGTGGCTCACACCATCTTTAGCTCCAGTTCCAGGAGACCAATCCCTCTTCTGACTTTTGAGGGCACCAGGCACATAAGTGGCTGACAGATGTATATACATGCAAAATGCAGGTGGATACACTTTTTGAATATTTGGATACACTTTTATTTTCTTTATTAATTCTTTTTTTTTTCTTTTTTGATTTTTCAAGACAGAGTTTCCCTGTGTAGCAGCTCTGGCTCTCCTGGTGTTAGGTTCAAGAAACAGGATTTCTGAACCTGAGTGTGGGGTGACCAAGGAATCACCAGAAACTAGAGAACGATACAAAAAGCAAGAGGATTTTATTGGCCAGCATACTGGGGTCAACTTCACAGACTCTCCATGCAAGGAGAGGGAGGAGACCCTGTTCAGTTCAGGTTAAGTACGTTTCAGCAAGACAGAATCAAGTATCATCAAGCAACAGTGCTTTCTTTGGTTAGTATAGGTGACCTAGGAAACAAGATGGGGATTTCCAAACTCATGACCATTGACAACATGTGGTTTTTGTTGTTCTCCCTGTTGCTCTGGGAACCCTCCATACCCAAGCCGGAACTTGGCCTCCTGGTAATGATTAGAGCTTCCAAGCCCTGGGGGGGTAATACGTAACAATTCTTGGGGCAAGTTGACCTGGAGTTTTTGGGCCTGTTCAAGTTCCCAGACTTCTGAAGTCTGACTAAAGTTTGGTCAAGTAAACTTTGGCCCTGACACTGGAACTCACTCTGTAGACCAGGCTGGACTTGAACTCACAGAGATCCTCCTGGCTCTGCCACTTAATCTGAGTGCTGGGACTAAAGGTGTGTGACACTGTTGAACCCGCGAGGGGGCTCCCCGAAATCCTGACGCCCAGAGACCACCAAAGTACCAGAATACAAGAGGTTTATTCAAGCTGATGCGCTGGGGTTCTACTACCTCCGTAGAGGAGTGAATGCCATAAAACGGTTTTCAGGCCCTTTTAAGCACACAAGCAGCAACAAAAAAGGTGGGGGCACTAAGGAGTAGCTTTTTTTAGCCTGCCAGGCGACAGCTGCAGGTGGGGATTAAGGAACAAAGAGTATGTTAAGTTAGGTGGTGACGCAAGTGGGGAGTGAAAATGAGAGATCAGAGGGGAGTGAAAGCAAACCAGCCAGCTATGCAAGTTTAGATATTTTCTTTTTTTTTTTTTTTTGGTTTTTTTTTTTCGAGACAGGGTTTCTCGGTATAACAGCTCTGGCTGTCCTGGACTCTCTTTGTAGACCAGACTGGCCTCGAACTCACAGAGATCCGCCTGCCTCTGCCTCTCAAGTGCTGGGATTAAAGGCGTGCGCCACCACCGCCCGGCTCAAGTTTAGATATTTTCAAGGACCGTGTTCTGTGGAATGTCTCCTGAAGAAGTGAAGTCAGGGTCTCATGAAGGAGGAGAAGGCCTTGTATTCATTAATTTTTACAGTCTTACAACACCACGTCCCGCTCTTTATTAATTCTTTAGGTATTGCCAAAACACTTGTTCATAACAACTAGTAATTCTGCGGAAAGGAAAAAAAGAGTAGTAAATTACAAAAGCTCTTCTATATGTCATTTAAAAATATTTACTTAGTTTATGTCAAATATTATCTCACATAGTCCAGAGTGCCCTTGAACTTGCCGTGTAGCCTAGGAAGCACTTGAATGTCTTATCCTCCTGCCTTCAGCTCCCAAATTCTTTGTTTATAGGTCTGTGCCATTACATCTGGCCAGTAGGGTTTCACTTTAAAAGTATACATTAAAATATACACTAAAGCCTGGAGGTGTGTCTGTGTGGTCCTGGGGTACTGCAAAAATAAATAAATAAAACATAAAGCTGGGCATAGTGACTCATGCTTTTAATTCCATCTCTTGGGAGGTGAGACAGTTGAACCTCTGAGAGTTTGGGACCAGTTTAGGCTACAGGGTGAGGCCAGCCTGGACTACAAGGTCCTGTCTCAAAGAGCAAAACACGGTAGTGTGTCTCCACTGGTAGAGTGTCTAGCATGTACAAGTCTCTGATTTGAGCCCCAGCACTACATAAACTAGATATTGCCACAACCTGCAATCCTTAGAGGACGATATAACTGTTCAAGTGGTAAATGAAGAAAGGACAAACCCACAAACAGAAAAGCTAGGAGTGTGCTCTCTGGTGGAGAAGGCTGCAAACTCCACAGAAGAGCAGGAGGTGAGTTGGCCGATCTGTGGAGAAGCAGGCTCAGGTTGCAGTCATCTAGGAGGAGGAAGAAGCGGTTGATGGTTTCTGAATAAGTGTCATCATCTAGGTCATAAAAGCTGCAGTTGGCAGGCTGGAGAGATGGCTCCGTGGTTAAGAGCACTGGCTGCTCTTCCAAAGGATCTGGGTTCAAATCTCAACACCCACAGTTTGAAACTGTGATGACTGGGCGAAGTGGTGCACACCTTTAATCCCAGCACTTGGGAAGCAGAAGCAGTCAGATCTCTGTGAGTTCAAGGCTATCCTGGTTTACAGAGTGAGTTCCAGGACAGCCAAGGATACATAGAGAAACCCTGTCTTGAAAAACCAAGAGAGAGAGAGAGAGAAAGAGCTGCAGTCACTAGTTTCTACACACACTGGTATTAGCTGAAGGTTAGCCATTTGTCAATGTCTACTCTCAGGTCAAGAGAAGAGTCTCAGGTGTTGGGGTTCTTGATGTGGCCATGCTTCTGTAACAATACACGTCCACTCAGGACTTCATCTGCTCCCCATAGGGTGTTGTGGTATATACCTAAAATCAGTGATCCCAGAAGTCGGGATGTAGAAACAGGAGGATCAGAGGTTCAAGGCCATCCTCATAAATAGCATTATGGGCAGCCTGGGCTGCATGAGACTTGCTTGTAAAATAAATAAACAAACAAACAAATAAATAAATAAATAAACAAACGAATAAATAAATAAATAAGGACTGGAGGTAGGGCTCACAGTTAAGATCATATACCACTCTTGCAGAGGATTGGAGTTTGGCTCACCTCATGCATGTAGGGCAGCTCACAATTGTAACTCAAGCTCTAAGGGATCCAGTAGCCTCAGAGGGCACTGCACTCAGATGCACCACCCCCATACACACAGATACACATAGTTTTTTGTTTTGTTTTGTTTTTGTTTTCTTGAGATTTGTTTCTCTGTGTAGCCCTGACTGTCCTAGAACTAGCTCTGTAGACCAGGCTTGGCCTTGAACTCACAGAGATCCACCTGCCTCTGCCTCCCTTGTGCTGGGATCAAAGGTGTGCACCACCACTGCCTGGTTTATATGCATAGTTTTGTGGGGTGTTTTGGTTTTTTTGAGACAGGGTTTCTCTGTGTAATAGCCCCAGTTGGGCTGGCCTTGTATTCACTGAGATCCTCCTGCCTCTGCCTCAAGAGTGCTGGGATTAAAGGCATGTACCACCATCCCACCTGGCTTTATGAATAGTTTTTAAAACAAATCTTTAGAAATAAGTAAACACTTTTCTGTTCTGATGTCACTCCCTTGAATGTGGTGAAGGTTGTTAAGAACCACAAGACTTTCTGCAAGAAATGTGGTAGACAGTTGGCCCCACAAAGTGACTCTGTACAAAGATAAGGGAGAACAGCATTATGACAGGAAACCCAGTGTGTATGGTAGGCAGGCGAAGTCTATTTCCCCGAAAAAAGTTTAAAACTACAATGAAAACTGTACAGAGACTTGAGAATGTTGAGCCCAGCTGCAGATCTAAGAGAACACTGCCTAGTAAGAGATGTAAGCAGGGTGTGGGTGTTGCACACCTTTAATCCCAGCACTTGGGGGGCAGAAGCAGGTGGATCTCTTTGAGTTCAAGGCCAGCCTGGTCTACAGAGTGAGTCCAGGACAGCTAGGGCGGCTACACAGAGAAACCTTGTCTCGAAAAAAAGCAACCCAAAACAAAAAGTAAATAAAGACAAATTCAAGTTATTTAATTTATGTCTTTCAAAATTATCTTTCTTTTAAAATATTCAAAATTATTACTGAGGATTGGGGAAATGGTAGACTGTTTACCTCTTGTGCAAGATGCTCTGATTTCACATCGTATCTCCTATCCACTGAAAGCCAGGTGTAGTGGTACTTGCTTTTAATTCCAGCACTGTGGAGGTAAGACAGCCGGTCTGTGAGTTCAAGACCAGCTAGTCTATATAGAGTTCCAGACCAAGACCTTGTCTAAAACAGAAAAGAAAAATCTATTAAATTAAAAACTATAGCTGGAGCCAGGCATGGTGACACACACCTTTAATCTCAGCGCTCGGGAGGCAGAGGCAGGCAGATCTTTGTGAATTTGAGGCCAGCCTGGTCAACAAACTCAGGACAGCCAGAGAAACCTGCCCAAACCAAAATCAAACAAACCAACCCCCCCCCCCAAACCAAATAAACAAAAACCATTCTTTGAAGTTTCCATTCCCTACCTGCTGAGACAAAGTCTTGCTAATATTGCCTTGACTGGCTACCCTCAAATTTCTGGACTCAAATGATCCTTCTTTCTCTGGACATCAGGAAGGTAGTGTGGTTTGGATTATCTATCTATCTATCTATCTATCTATCTATCTATCTATCTATCTACCTACCTACCTACCTATATTAGTGCATGTGTATTTTCTCTGCATGTATGCCTAACGAGGGTATCAGATACCCTGAGACTGGAGTGATGGATGGTTGTGATCTATGATGTGGGTGATGGAAATTGAACCCAGGTCCTCTGGAAGAACACTGCTGTTAACTTCTGGGCTGTCTCTCTAGTCCCAGTTTAAGGTTTTTTGTTTGCTTTCTTTTTTATTATTTTTTAATGTTTATTTATTACTTCAGGTTACATCTCCATCACTGTGCCCTCTTTCCACCCCTCCCAGTCCCGCCCTCCCACCCTCTACTCCCTATCTTTTCCATCCCACTCCTCTGGAGTGGAGTGTCCCTACATAACAGTCCCCCGCCCCAGTTCAGCAGTCATATGAGGGCCAAGAGCCTCCTCATACACTGGGGCCTGCAAGGCAGCACCATTAGGGCAAAGTGTCGCTTTGACAGGTAACAAAGTCTATGTTCCTGTTCCCTTTGGTGTATTGGTTGTAGTATAGTTATCCTGTACTATATGGCTAAAATCTGACTATAAGTGAATAGACGCCATGTGCATCCTTCTGAGTCTGGGTTAGCTCACTCAGGATGAGCTTCTCTAGTTCCATCCATTTGGCTGCAAATTGCATGATTTTGTTGTTTCTGATGGCTGAGTAGTATTCCATTGTGTATTTGTTTGTTTTCAAGACAGGGTTTTTCTATGTACTTTTGGCTGTCCTGGAATTTGATCTCTATACCAGGCTGAGCCTTGAACTCACATAGATTTATCCACCTGCCTCTTCCTCTCCAGTGCTGGGATTAAAGGTGAGCACTACTATTGGGGAAGGTCTAATACATTGCTTCTTTTTTCTTTTCTTTTCTTTTTTTTTTTTTCCAAGACAGGGTTTCTCTGTGTAACAGCCTGGCTGTCCTGGACTCACTTTGCAGACCAGGGTGGCCTGGAACTCACAGAGATCCGCCTGTCTCTGCCTCCCGAGTGCTGGGATTAAAGGCATGTACCACCACCACCCGACAATACATTGCTTCTGATAGCCTGATTTCATGCTGAGATCTGGTTATCCCCCCTTCTGAGGCATTCTCTTTCTTAGTTAATAAAAGTCGATGATGGCCAGTTAGCTGGGCAGAAAGAGTATAGGAAGGTAGGACTTCCTGAGATGGAAACAGGAATCCTGCATTTTACACAGAGGAATCTCTCTTTCCGCCAGGAGACATGGAAGCAGATAGATATGTTTCAGAGCTCTGGAAGGTAATAACAGGTCACATGGCGGTTTGGGATTAGGTGGTCCAGGTTAATTTAGATTAGCTAATTGAGAGTCTGCCCAGCCAAGGGCTAAGCATTGAAACATTAAAAAGTCTTGGTGTGTTTAATTACTGGGGAAAAGACTGCTGTGGCTTATAGGGTGTCAGTCCAAGCAATCCAGGGTCATTGGCTTCCTGACGAACCCCAGTGAATCTCCCTCCAAGCTGCCAGCAATTCTACCGGCCTAATATAATAACTTATCATTATTAATGAGAATATTAGTTAACAGAGTTTAGGTTGCAGGTGGTGAAGGCCACCCTTGGTCCAGGGCTTTTTCCCCAGGATAAGTCAGGGCACCAGTTAAGGCGGGCCAGGCCGCCAGCTGCTCCACTGGCCTAATCTTACAGTTTATACTTATTAATAAATACAACTGATAATTAAATTGCACTTTCACACCACCACCACCTAGCTTCCAGTTTAGATTTTAATGCCTCCCAAAGGCCCATGAGTTAAAAGCGTGGTGGTATTGGAAGTTTAAGGAAGTTTTAAATGTTGAAGACAGAGGCTATAGGTAGAGCTCAGTGGTAAAATATACTCAACTTGTACAAAGCCCTGGATACATTTATGCATACATACACTTTAAATAAAATAAAAATATGTAGATTATATAAGTATTTATTTATATAAATATAAAAATAAAAGTGGGGCCTCATGAGAGATCTTTGCACCTTTGACAGGGCTGCAAAGGGGATGCTGGGATCTCAGCACCTCCTC
>CAJQZJ010000338.1:691969-714806 GCA_907164525.1 Lophiomys imhausi | reverse complement strand
CAAAGGGGATGCTGGGATCTCAGCACCTCCTCAGTTTCTTGTTTCCTGGCCATGAAATAAACACTTGTCCTCTGCCCCACACTCCTGCCATGTGGTGCTACTTCATCACAGGCCCCAAAACAGCCACAATTTCTAGACAAAAATAACCCTCTTTTTGAATTGCTTATCATAGACATTTTGTTATAGCAATAGAAAACTGACTAATATGCTGGGCATGCTGGCTCAAGAATTTAATCCCATTACTTAGGAGGCAGAGGCAGGTGGAGATTTGTGAGTTCAAGGCCAACCTGGTCTACAGAGCGAGTTCTAGGACAGCCAGAGCTACATAAAGAAACGCTGTCTCGAAAAGAAAAAAAAAAAACCTTTAATCACAGCACTCGGGAGGCAGAGGCAGGCGGATCACTGTGAGTTCGAGGGCAGCTTGGTCTACAAAGCGAGTCCAGGACATCCAGAGCTGTTACACAGAGAAACCCTGTCTCGAAAAAAGAAAAGAAAAAAGAGAAAGAAAAGAAAACCTAATACACTGACATTGTAAGCTAATTAATATTATATTTATTTATTGGGATTTTGGAAACAAGGTCTTGCTATATAGCCAAGGCTGGCTTTGAACTCATGGTCTTCCTGTCTTTTCCTCCAAATAACTAACACTTATAGGCTTGTGTTAGTTACTATGGCTGACTCACCCAGCTTTTAAAGTTAAAATCTGAGGGCGGACATTATGGTGCAGACCTGTAGTCCCAGCAATTGGGAGGAACCGGAAAGAGGGTAAGGAGTTTAAGGTACGTATCAAGTTGGGTGTTTATACGAGGCCCTGTCTCCAGAAAGAAAGAAGGATGGTAACATGTCCAGTGAGTGAAGGTGCAAGCCTGAAGACCTGAGTTCAGATCCCTGGAACTCACCTAAAGACAGACAGAGAAAACTGACTCCACAAGGTGTTCTTCTAACTGCCAACATGTACTTACTATTGAATACCTTCCCACATAAAATAATAAATACAATGAAAATTTAAAAAGAAACAGCTGGGTGGTGGTGGCAGCAGTGACAGCACCACACGCCTTTAATCCCAGCATTAGGGATGCAGAGGCAGGTGGATCTCTGAGTTTGAGGCTAGCCTGGTTTACAGAATGAGTTCTAGGACAGTCAGGGCTACACAGAGAAACATTGTCTCAAAAAATCAAAAGAAAAAGAAAGAGTTGCTTTTTGAATATTTAATTAAATTCCGGGGTACCTTGCCCCCTGATTTTGTTTTCTTTTCTTGAGGCAGAATCTCCTGAATGGGGAAACTTGCCAACTGAGCAACAATCTTAGCCCCTAATTAAATACTAGCAAGTACTTTAACAAAAACAGTTATTTTTATTCTGAGATTGGAAGTATACATTGTTTCCAGTGTGAAGAATTGGGATCAGGTTTCAGGAATTACACAATAGATAGCAAGATCTTCAGCAGCTTTAAAGAGGCAGGTGTGTAGATTACCACCCTAAATCTTGGCAACTCTCCCCCTCCCCCAGCAGTGTCTTCAACAGAAAGGAAGAAAACAGAGTATAGCTCAAAGGGAAGGCGTAATCCAGTGTATAAGAACTGATGTCACATGCTGTGGTGGCGCACGCCTTAAATCCCAGCACTTGGGAGCCAGGCAGATGCCTTTTTTGAGGTCGAACTGAGTCTTTGCTTTTGTTTCCTCTGGTGGTGTATTTCTTATATTCACCAGAAACCCCATGTCCTAAACCCCTTGTGCAACTCTAACCATTCCTGCTTTTTCCTCAGCAAATTATTATCCCATTTGAGGCATCTCTAGAGCCACCTGATAGGCATTCTCTGCCAACGAAATGAAACAATTCAAGACAAATTAAAGTATGTAAAGGCAGGTTTTGGGGTGCGGCCAGTTCTTGAACAGCTTCACTGGTCCCAAGTAACGGGGCCAGGGAAGTCACCAAGCAGACAGGGAGACAGAAAAGCAGAGGGCAGAGAGAGAGAGAGAGAGAACGACAGGAAAGAGAGAGAACCAAAATGCCTGGATCATATAGTGGGGTTTCTGGGTGAGAAGAAGCCCAGGGGGACAATAGCCGTTATTGTTCAGATTCATAATCCATTTTTAGAATTGTGTTGTTTGTATTCTTGACTGTTTTTTAAGTTCTTCGTATATTCTGAAAAAAAAAGACTTACCTGAGAGTATCTGGGAGACTCAGTTGTACACTAATTTAAGAGCCACTTGAGAACATTTCCAAGACAACTGCTTTATGTTGGAAATATATGGCTTCTCTCTATTTTGTCAGTAGGTTAGTAAATGCTAGACAAAGTAAATAATCAGAATTAGAAAAAAAAAGATGACCTTCCCATGGCTGGATTTTGTCAATTTCTTGCAATAATTAATTTACTGAGGCCTTTCTGTTGCTAGTTAGTTTATAGGGCCCTGGGGATAAGAATAAAATAAAATAAGAGAGAAAGAAAGAAAGGAAGGAAGGAAGGAAGAAAGAAAGAGAGAGAGAGAAAGAAAGAAGGAAAACACATTTCCTTCTTTTAAGGAGCCCAGGCTAGTGAGAAGTCCATGTAACAAAATTACAGGGAAGCTCAGGGACTTGGGGCTTAAAAGGGGGCATCTCTAAGCTGGGCGTGGTGGTGCATGCCTTTAATTCCAGCCCTCAGGAGGCAGAGGCAGGTGGATCTCTGTGGGTTCCAGGTTAGCCTGGTCTACAAAGTGAGTCCAGGGCAGCCAGAGATACACAGAGAAACCCTGTCTCGAAAAACCAAAAGAGTGTGGGGGAGGGCATCTCCAAATGGTCCTAGTGAAGACTAGAGCCTTAGAAACATGGGCTCTCTATCTCTTGGCAAGAAAAACCCCTTGCTTCAACTGTAGACAGAATGCTGTCCAAACAGGACAAAACTTGGAAGCAGGTAAGTCGACAGCCTAGCTCTGCCAAGACAGGGAAGGCAAGTCCTTCATAATTCTTGCTTTAAATCAATGTCTGTCAGAGAAATGGGGCCAAACGGCTGAAGATTGACACTGTAATGTATGGAGAGAAAATGGGAACTGTCCAGGCAGCCACTGGTATGTCAATTCTTTTTTTTTTTTTTTTTTTTTTTTTTTTGGTTTTTCGAGACAGGGTTTCTCTGTGTATCCTTGGCTGTCCTGGACTCACTTTGTAGACCAGGCTGGCCTCGAACTCACAAAGATCCGCCTGCCTCTGCCTCCCAAGTGCTGGGATTAAAGGCGTGCGCCACCACCGCCCGGCTGGTATGTCAATTCTTAGTTTTGGAAGCTGTGGGCCCTGCACTTGCTGTATAATCAGATATATTTATCCCTCTCAGGTCTCTGAGGTGGTTGAAGACTAGATAGCTAGAGTCTCATAGTTAAATTTTGAGTTGTTTAGGAATCAAGAGGCTGTTCTGGATTTAAGAAGATGTTTTTAAAATTGTGATGCAAGTTAGTATGAAAGCTGAGTTAGATATAGAACTTTAAACTCATGGAGATGGTTAGATAGTAGAATGTTAAAGTCAGGTGCCAAATACATATGGACTGGACATTAGGAATGTATGCTAAGCCGTATAACTCTCATAATTGTGGCCTATTAATTTCTGTTGTTTTGTATTGTATTTATTGTTATAAGAGAAAGAACCATTTGTTGGACTGAAAGGGGGAACTGTTGGGGGGAAAAGATATACCTTAAATTAAAAAAAAAAGGGAAGAGGATGGGGGGGTTGAGGGGGAAGAGGGTGGGAGGGTGGGACTGGAGGGGGGAGTAGGGAGGGGATTGTGATTGAGATGTAACTTGAAGAAATAAAAAAGAAATTAAAAAAAAGAAACCTGGGCTCTAAAGAATGCAGAGAAGGGGCTAGAGAGATGGCTCAGTGGTTAAGAGCACAGGCTGTTCTTCCAAAGGACCCAGGTTCAAATCTCAGCACCCACATGGCAGTTAGAAATTGTCTGTAATGGCCCAGTGTAGTGGTGCACGCCTTTAATCCCAGCACTGGGGAGGCAGGGCCAGGTGGATCTCTGTGAGTTCAAGGATGGCCAGGGCTGTATAAAGAAACCCTGTCTTGAAAAACAAACAAACAACAATGCAGAGAAGGCTAGGCTGTGGTGGAGATGGCTCTTATCCCAGCACTAGGGAAGCAGAACAGAAGTTCTCTGTGAGTTCAAGGCCATCCTGATCTATTTAGAGAGTCCCAGGACAGGACTACACAGAGAAATCCTGTCTCAAAACAACAAAAGCTGGGTGTGGTGGCCTAAGCCTTTAATCCTAGCACTCAGGAGTCAGAGGCAAGAGGCTCTCTGTGAGTTCAAGGCCAGTTTGGTCTACAGAATGATTTCCAGGAAAGCCAGGGCTACACAGAGAAACCTTGTCTCGAGAAAGGAAAACAAAACAAAACAAAAAACCCAAATTCATAAAATCAAAACAAAACCAAAGACAGGAATCATCCAAGCAGAGAAGGTTTTTCTTTTGCTTTTTTTTTTTGGGGGGGGGGGTTGGTTTTTTGAGACAAGGTTTCTCTGTGATTGTATAACAGCCCTGGCATGTGCCACTATGCCTGGCCATTACAGACATTCCAAACTGCCATGTGGGTGCTTGGATTTGGAACCTCGATCCCTTGGAAGAGCAGCCAGTGTTCCTAATCTCCCCAGCCCGGAAGATACACTTTAAATGTGGGTATCACTATTTCATGGGCTGGGATCTCCAACTGAATAAAAAGTAGAAAGTTAGTCCAGCATTCTCTTTCTCTGCTCCTTACTATGGAGGGAATGTGATATCATGCCTTCCCTGACAAGATGAACTGTATCCTGGAATTGTGAGACAAAAATGAAATGAATAGGCTGGGCATGGTGGCACACGCCTTTAATCCCAGCACTCAGGAGACAGAGTCAAGTGGATCTCTGTGAGTTCAAGGATAGCCTGGTCTACAAAGTTAGGCCAGTACAGCCAGTACTGTTATACAGAGAAACCCTGTCTCACAAAATCAGGAAAAAAAAAAGTATAAGCCCTTCCTTCCTTAAATTCTAGATCAAGTATTTACCCCATCAATGGGGAGAGTGATCCGTGATCTTTCCAAAAAGAAAATAAAAAGAGCTGAGAGGCATACTTCAGTTGTAGAGTACCTTTCTGGGTATGCAAAGTCCTGGGTACCCCTTGAATGCATTCCAGTGCTCAACAGACTGAGGTGGGAGGATTTCTTTGAGTTCCGGCCCAGCCTGGACCAGCAATCCTCTAACCTCTAACCTCCACCAGCACACCTGGCTAACAGCATGTTTTTAACCTTTTATATCTTCATACTTCCAATTCTTCTGAGATTGTATTCTCTGTACAAACACATGCTTCTTTATACCAGTGTTTGGGTATTTTGTAATTCCCAGAGCTCTAGGTTTTTGTCTAGTTTAGTCCAATAGTATAGAGGCCATTGAGTACTTGAATGTGGTTGGTCTGAGGAGATATCTGTGAGTGAAAAAGTATATAATAGATCTTACAGACAGATGTGTGGCTGTCAGACTCAAAAATGCCTCTCAACAACTCCTGCCTGTGATATTTGGGCTCAAGAGCTTGGTAGAGCTGATGCCCAGCTCTGCCTAAACCAGGCTTGGTGGTGCATGCCCTCAATCTCAGCACTCAGCACTCAGGAAGTGGAAGCAGGAGGATCAGGAGTTCGAGGTCATCCTTAGCTATGTAAAGAGTACATGGGCAGCCTGGGATAGATGAGACCCTGTCTTAAAAACAAAAAATAAAAAACGACAACAAAACCTTCTGGATAAAATGTCAGATGAAGCCGGGCGGTGGTGGCGCACGCCTTTAATCCCAGCACTTGGGAGGCAGAGGCAGGCGGATCTTTGCGAGTTCGAGGCCAGCCTGGTCTACAAAGCGAGTCCAGGACAGCCAGAGCTGTTAAACAGAGAAACCCTGTCTTGAAAAACCAAAAAAAAAAAAAATGTCAGATGAGAAGCTCATTGATGAAAGTCAGTGAGAGAAAACCCACTATGTTCTCTTCCTGCCAGAGACAACATCTGTGAGTTTGATAAGCTAGGAAAGACCTCCACAGAGAAGCAGGGAGCTGATGCAGACTGGCATAAATTGGCACCTGGATTAACCAGGCTGAGCCAGCGAGAGTGGTGGCAAGCTCTCCCCCATCCGCCACTGAATGTGCTTCTCCTCACATACATTTGCTCTTCTGGAAGACAGGTTGAAGCAGAGTGTGGGGAGGTTGAGTGAGGTACAACCACCAAGCAATGACTTGTACCCAGTCCTCCTCTCCTTCCTCCCTCACATGCTGGCTCTGTGGAAGACAGATTGGCACAGGAAGCCAAGGGTTCCCGTATGCCTCTCCAACACAAAGTACCTAGTTCAGCTAAGACAAGCTGAAAGAATACCCAGGAGGAAATCAACAGCTCCACTCAATGCAGGTGTGACAGAAACTCACTCCAAAAGGTAACTGGTTCAAACTCCACCAGGGCAATGCATACCCTAAATCTGGTTCTGTTATAACAGGGAAAAAAAAAATATGTGATACAAACAGACTAAGCAATTCATTATTAAGCCAGCTTTATAGTTACTTAAAAGAATCTATCAGATTGAAGAGAAAAACAAACACATCCATGAGGCCACAGGAAACAGTTAACTAAGCTAGAATAATAGTTGTGCCAATAGGGAGGAATAGGAAAACAACAAACACTACCAAGTGCACAAACATGACAGGGATTGACACATAGATTTCAGCAATAATTTGGTGAATATAAATGATCTTAACTCAACTCCTCAAGTATAAAACAGACTATCAGAAGGGATTAAAATCCAGGGTCCTCCTATTTGTTTCCTCCAAGGAAAACACCCCACCAGAAGAGACAGATACTACTCTAGAGTGAAAAGATGAAAAAAGATATTCTAAGTAAATGGAGCCAGGAAAAAAAAAAAAAGCAAAACCCAAACCAAAAACCATCACCAACAACAAAAACAAACAAACTAACTAAACCAGCTACCATTGTTCAGATACTTGACAAAATAGAATCAAGCCAAAAGTAGAAAAGATAAAGGTCTCGGTACTGATTGAAGTAATAATCCCTGAGGCAGGAGAGATGGCTCAGCGGTTAAGAGCTCTGGCTGCTCCTCTGGAGGAGACGGATTGGATTAGCAGCATTCCTAGTCAGTCTGGGGGATCCCGCGCCCTCTTCTGGCCTCTGAGCACTGCATGCACATTGTGCACACTCATGGAAGCAAAACACACATATAAAATAATAATTAAAAAATCTTAAAAATAAAAAAACAAAACTATACACTATTGGATGATAAATATGTCATTGAAGAAATTAGAAAAGAGACTTGAAAATGAGGGTGGATAGTTGGCTTACTGGTTAAGAGCTTATTGTTCTTACAGAGGACCCAAGTTTGATTTCTAGCTCTCACAGGTGGCTCACAAACATCTGTAACTTCAGGGTCAGGTATATTTTATTGTTTTTCTTGGAACTGGAGGTCAGCTCTGAGTCAAACCTAATACAAAATGGAATCTTTTTTCAAGATGGAGTCAAACCTAATACAAAATGGAATCTTTTTTCAAGATGGAGTCAGTCAGGCTCCACAGATGAGTCAGTAGGCAGCCTCACATGCTCTCTGATGACTCTTAGCCTTTTGGATTTTTTGTATTAATACATTCCAAGAGGTTTTCATCTGTTTCATGACAGAATGTTAGATCTGACATGGAGCTGGGCAAGGAATGGCTCCAAAGGGGCTAAAGATAACCTAAGATAAAATAGGCTCCGGAACTGGGCGTGGTGGCACATCCTTTAATCCCAGCACTTGGGAGACAGAGAGGCAGGCAGATCACTGTGAGTTCAAGGCCAGCCCCATCTACAAAGTGAGTCCAGGACAGCCACGACTAACCAGAGAAACCCTGTCTTGAAAAACAAAACAAACAACAACAACAAAATAGGCTCTGGACCTGCCACATTACAAATGAAGGAACTCTGGTCAGCTTGTGTGTAGCAGACATGGCTCTAGCAGGCCTTGCCCTTCTCCCCCATTCCCTCTGCCTTGCTTTTTTGTTTTGTTTTATTTTATTATTATTATTTTTTTTTTTGGTGTTTCGAGACAGGGTTTCTCTGTGTTTCCTTGACTGTCCTGGACTGGCTTTGTAGACCAGGCTGGCCTTGAACTCACAGAGATCCACCTGCCTCTGCCTCCCTTAGTGCTGGGATTAAAGGCATGTGCTACCACACCCAGCAATTACAGACAGCTGTGAACTGCCATGTGGGTGCTGGGATTTGAACCTGGGTCCTTTGGAAGAGCAACCAGTGCTCTTAACCACTGAGCCATCTCTCCAGCTCCCTCTGCCTTTGTAAAAACCGTTAGATTACATTGCTAGCCCCCAAGGTCTGTTCCCTTATTTGGTCCCTTTCTCCTCCTGAGGCTGACTAACAATGTCCAGCTACCAAATTATTGGAGTCCAGCAATCAAAAGCCCCCTTTTGTTCACCTTATTAACATGCCCAATCGTAGTATACCAAACTGCATCCTAGCCCATTCTAATATAGACATCCCCTTTTCCTTTTTTTTTTTTTTTTTTTCTTGAGACAGGGTTTCTCTGTGTAGCCTTGGCTGCCCTGGACTCACTTTGTAGACCAAGCTAGTCTTGAACTCACAGAGATCCACTTGCCTCTGCCTCCCAAATGCTGGGATTAAAGGCATGCAAACCACATCTGGCCCCCTTTTCCTCTTCTTAAAAATTACACCTGCAATGTTGTTTGCTGTTTCTGTCTGAGTCAGAAAACAGCCACTTTAACTTTTCTTCTCTGCTTAATAAAGAGTCTCTCTGTGAAAACAGGTGTTTAGTGTGGTTCATGCCTAATCCGGGGTCTGAAAGAGAAACGCCCCATGTGTGTTGTAGGGTGGCATAGGGGTGGGGAACCTCACAATTGCTGAGGTTCTGACCTGCTAATGAGACTGGCAGAGCTTTCAGTTTGAAGGTGTGTGTTTTTTTCTGGGTGTGTCATTCACACAACACCCAGCTATGTACTCTTGGGTGTCCTACCCCAGAGAGGCTTGCACACCCAGGATTAGTACCACTGTTCACAGTAGTTAAGGAATCAAACAACCTAGATGCCCATAAACTGATGAATAATGATAGATAATCATGCATACATACATACAAAAACTTTTTATTCATTTGTAAAGAAGAACAAAATTGCAGGGAAATGCTTGTCTTGGTCACCGTTCTAGTTCTATTGCTATGTAAAGACACTGGGTCCGGGTGTGATGGTGCACTCCTTAATCCCAGCACTGGGGAGGCAGAGACAGGCAGATTTCTGAGAGTTCCAGACCTGCCTGGTCTACAAAGCAAGCCCAGGACAGCCAGGACTCTGTTCTTACACAGAGAAACCCTGTCTCAGAAAACAAAACAAACAACAACAACAAAAAAGAAGCATTTAATTGGGGGCTTGCTTATAGATTCAGAGGGTTAGTTCATTGTCATCGTTGTGGGGAGCAGATATGCATGGTAGTACAGCTGAGAGCTTCACAGGCAGCAGGGAAAAGGACAGAGACAGAGAGATGCTGATGTAGGACCAGGGTCCCAGAGGTCTCAGAGCCTAACTGTGACATCAGTCTGCTTTCAAGGCAGGCTTTCTTTCTTTCTTTCTTTCTTTCTTTCTTTCTTTCTTTCTTTCTTTCTTTCTTTCCTTCTTTCTTTCTTTCCTTTCTTTCTTTCTTTTTTTTTTTTTTTTGTTTTTTTTGAGACAGGGTTTCTCTGTGTAGCAGCTCTGGCTCTCCTGGACTTGCTTTGTAGACCAGGCTGGCCTCCAACTCACAGAGATCTGCCTGCCTCTGCCTCCCGAGTGCTGGGATTAAAGGAGTGTGCCACCACGCCCGGCTTTTTTTAAGGTTTTTTTTGAGACAAGATTTCTCTGTGTAACAGTTCTGGCTGTCCTGGACTCCCTTTGTAGACCAGGCTGGCCTTGAACTCACAGAGATCTGCCTCCCTCTGCCTCCTGAGTTAGTTGCTGGGATTAAAGGTGTGAACCACCACGCTCGGCCCAAGGCAGGCTATTTATAAGAAAATCATATCCAGGTAACAACCAAGTAACCAGATCTAGGAAACAAACGGCATCTAGGTAACAACCAGGTTCATGTATGAAACAAACCATATCCAGGTAACAATCAGATAACCATGTGTAGGAAACAAGGGGAGGGTAGCACTACATCATTTTGATTAGCTAGACAAAGCACTTCTTTCTTTTTAAAAAATTTTATTTATTTACGTGTATTATTGGTTTTTAAGGTATGAATGCTCTGTCTGCATGTACACATGCATGCCAGAAGAGGGCATCATTTCCCTTTATAAATGCTTGTAAGTCATGTGGTTACTGGGAATTGAACTCAGGACCTCTAGAAGAGCAGCCACTGCTCTTAACCACTGAGCCATCCCACCCCCCCCCCCCCCCGACAAAGCATTTCTAACTGACCTAATTTCTAATTTTGATTGGTCCCAAGTAGAGCTGTAGTTGGCCTCTCTTCAGAGTGTCATGGTAGCAAAGTAACAAAATGTGAGTAATTTCATCTTATAACTAAAATGGATAATGAAGACAAAAATGGCTGCAGTTATGCTAAAGAAGCAGGCCCCAAACGGGGACTAAATGTGCAACTATATGAACCTATGGGGCCATTTTTATTCTAACCTCCACAGTACTAGGGAAAAAATTAGTGTTGCGTGTGTGGCAGTTACGCCATGGTGTGAATGTATACTTCAGAGGACAATCTTATGGGGGTGGATTCTCTTTTTCTAACCTATATATGGGTTCTTGGGGTTGAACTCAGGGCACTAGGTTAGTGTGACAAATGGTTTACCCACTCAGTCCTCTTTGAACATGGTGGTTTTGTTTGTTTGTTTTGGTTTTTGGTTTTTCGAGACAGAGTTTCTTTGTGGACTCACTTTGTAGACCAGAATATCCTTGAACTCATAGAGATCCACCTGCCTCTGCCTCTTGAGTGGTGGTATTAAAGGTATGCACCACCACACCCAGCAAACATGGCATATTCTTTCACATAGTTTCTTACTTTTCTTTTCTTTTTCTTTTTTTTTTTTTTTTGGTTTTTCGAGACAGGGTTTCTCTGTGTAGCCCTGGCTGTCCTGGACTCAATTTGTAGACCAGGCTGGCCTCGAACTCGCAAAGATCCGCCTGCCTCTGCCTCCCAAGTGCTGGGATTAAAGGCGTGCGCCACCACTGCCCGGCTTAGTTTCTTACTTTTCAACTGCCGTGAAGAGACATCATGACCAAGGCAACTTGTAAAAGAAAGCATTTAATTTGGGGCTTATAGAGCAGAGAGTGAGCCTTTTACCGTCATGGGAAGGGGCATGGCAAGAGGCAAGCAGGGATGGTCCTGGAACAGTACAGTAGCTGAGACTTTACATCTGATTCACAAACACAAGGTAGAGAGGAGATGGATGGATGGATGGATGGATGGATGGATGGATGGATGGATAGATGGATAGATAGATAGATAGATAGATAGATAGATAGATAGATAGTTAATAACTGGGAATAGCTCAGGTCTTTTTTGTTGATTGGTTGAGTTTTTGAGACAGGGTTTCTCTGTGTAGCTTTGACTGTCCTGGAACTCACGCTGTAGACCAGGCTGGCCTTGATTCATGGAGATCTCCTGCTTTTGCCCCCTGAATACTGGAATTAAAGGTGTGTGCTGACACCACTTGGCAGCATGAGTCTTTTATTGTCTCAAAGACAGTAAAACACCTCCTCCAACAAAGCCAGACCCCCTAATCCTTCCAAAACAGTCCCACCAACTGGGGACTAAGTATACAAATATATGAACCTTGGCTGGGTGGTGGTGGCACACCCCTTTAATCCTAGCACTTGGGAGGCAGAGGCAAGTGGATCTCTGTGAGTTCAAGGCCAGCCTGGTCTACAAAGTGAGTACAGGACAGCCAGGGCTACACAGAGAAGCCCTGTCTTGAAAAACAAAACAACAGCAACAAACAAACAAAACTAAGGATGAGTGAAAAAGCCATAAGGAAATCTGATTCTTGGTAAACTAATAAAAAAAATGTTTGAACAGAGGTACCCTGCATTGGTGGATAAACTTTCCCCCAGAAGACATAGGTTATGAAATGAAAAAAATCCATGGGGTTGGAGGGAAGACTCAGAAGTTAAGAGCATTCATTATGTAGGACCTGAGTTTGGTTCCTAACACACACACACACACACACACACACACACACACACACACACACACACGTCAGGTAACTTACAATCACCTGTAACACTAGCTTCAGGGGATCCAACACTCTCTTCTGGCTCGACTTCTGCAGGCACCTGTACTCAAGTGTATATACCCCCCCCACACACACACCAAACATGCACATAATTAAAAAGGAATTGCTTTTTTTTCTTTTTTTTTATTATGTATACAGTATTTGCTCTACATATATGCCCAGGCAGATCTCAATGTAGATGGTTGTGAACCACCATGTGGTTGCTGGGAATTGAACTCAGGACCTTGAGCCACCTCTCCAGCCCGGAACTGCTTTTAAAAAGAAAAAAAAATTCCAGTGTCAAGTGCAGAGTACCTCCCTATAAGCTGGCTATGCATCAAGGAGGCCTTGGAGGTCTCCAAAACAATGCAGATCTTGCTATTGCTTTGTTGCCTATCAGAACTAAATAGTAAGATGGCTGCTGAAGACACTTGTTCTAGTTTGCTTTCTATTACGTTGTTAAAGACCATGACCAAAAGCAGCTTAGGGAGAAAATGGTTTATTTCTATTACACATTGTAGTCCATTAATGAAAGCAGTCAGGACATGAACTCAAAGAGGGCAGGAACCTGGAGTTAGGAGCAGATGCTGAGGCCATGGAGGGGTTGCTGTTTACTGGCTTGTTCCTCGTGGCTTGTTTAATCTGCTTTCTTTTTTTTTTTTTCTTTTTGGCTTTTTGTTTGTTTGTTTCTCTGTGTAGACATGGCTATCCTGGAGCTAACTCACTCTGTATACCAGGCTGGCCTTCAACTCACACAGATCCACTTGCCTCTGTATCCTCAGTGATGGGATTAAAGGTGTGCACCACCATGCCTGGCTAATCTGCTTTCTTATAGAACCCAGGACCACCAGCCCAGGGATGGCACCACCCACAATGGGCTGGGGCCTTCTCCATCAATCATTAATGAAAAAAATGCCTTACAAGCAGCCAGGTGTGGTGGCACACATCTTTAATCCCAGCACTAATGAGGCAGAGGCAAGTGGAACTCAGTGAGTTCAAGGTCAGCCTGGTCTACAAAGAGAGTCCAGGACAGCCAGGGCTACACAGAGAAACCCTGTCTTGAAACAGAAAACAAACAAACAAATAAACAAAAAGCCTTACAGTCTGATCTTATATAGGTATTTTCTCAATTGAGATTCCCTCCTCTCAGGTCATCCTAGCTTGGGTCAAGTTGACATAAAACTATCCAGCACACAAGGGTTTATTCTAGCTCACAGTTGTGGTACATTATGAAAGGAAGCCAGGGAAGGAACCTGGAGAGCAACTGAAGCAGAGACAAAGGAGGAAGGATGCTTACTGGCTTGCTCCTCATGACCTGCTCAGCCTGCTTTCTTTTTTTTTTTTTTTTTTTTTTTAAGATTTATTTATTATGTATACAGTGTTCTGTCTGCAGGTATATCTGCAGGCCAGAGGAGGGCACCAGATTTCATTGTGGATGGTTGTGAGCCACCATGTGGTTGCTGGGAATTGAACTCATGACCTCTGGAAGAGCAGCCAGTGCTCTTAACCGCTGAGCCATCTCTCCAGCCCCCTCAGCCTGCTTTCTTATACAAGCTTCCCAGGAGTGGCGCTGCCTAGGGCAAGGCTTCCTGCATCAATTATTAATGAAGAAAATGCAGGTCCCTGGGAATGAACTCAGACTGTCAACACTATCAACACTCACCAAGTGTGTTGAAGTCCTTACGCGCAGTGCATTTCCTTTGTTTTTCTTCTAGGCAACATCTTGCTCTATAGATTAGTCTGGCCTGGAATTTGCTATGTAGTGCAGGCTGGCCTTAGCCAAGCTTATTATTCTCCTGCCCCAGTCTTTCAAGTGCTGGTATTGCCAATGCATGCTACCATGCCTGGCTTCCAGTTCATATCTTCCTAGGAAGTGTAGAAAGAACAAGCCTTGGAAAGGAAAAACACATCTTTTCTTGGAAGAAGGAAACAGAGTTTTTGCCTCATGTTCTGACTCTAGCAGATTCCAGGAATCGCTGCTGATGCCCCCTCTCCCCCCATCATGCTGTTCCCAGTTTAGGATCCTCCTCACTCATGTGAGAAGCTGCTTAATGTCATTTGGTACTCAGCTGGAAGCAGGGCCTGGTGGGATTTGGATTGTGTAGAGTTTGTGGTTGGTCAACTGCCTACGCTGTTCTGGTTGTTTCACTAACCTTCCAGAAATACGGTGAAACATTTTGTAACTGGAACTTTTTAATTGTGTTTTGCTGAAAGAGGGTAAGGCAGAAGTGTGCATTACCTCCCAAGTCAGCTCTCTGTTCTCATGTTCTCAGTACCTCCTTACACACACACACACACACACACACACACACACACACACGCACACACACACACAGATTTCAAAGTGTTCTTTTTATCACATTTATTTATTTATGTGTGGAGGACACACATGTGCTTGTGCCACAGTGTACATGTGGCAGTCAGAGGACTATTAGGTTCAAGAAAGGGATTCCTGAACCTGAATGTGAGGTGACTGGGGAATCATCAGGAACTTGAGAATGTTGCAAAATGCAAGAGGATTTTATTGGCTAGCATGCTGGGGTCAACCTCATAGACTGTCCATGCAAGGAGAGGGGGGAGACCCCGAACAGAATTTCAGTTCAGGTTAAATATGTTTCAGCAAGACAGACTCAAGCATCATCAAGCATTGGTCAGCACAGGTGACCTAGGAAACAAGGTGGGGATTTCCAAACTCATGACCATGGGCAGCTTGTGGTTTCTGTTGTTCTCCCTGTTGCTCTGGGAACTGGGCATATCCAAGTGGGAAACTTGGCCTCCTGGTAATGGTTAGAACTTCCAAGCCCTGGCGGGTAATATGTGACAATTCCTGGGGCAAGTTGACCTGGAGTTTTTGGGCCTGTTCAAGTTCCCAGGCTTCTGAAGCCTGACTAAAGTTTGATCAACTGAACTTTGATCCTAACAAGGACAATTTTAGGAGACTTAGTTCTCTTTTTACCATGTGGACTGGGGAGATCAAGCTCAGGTTACCAGGATTGACAGCAAGCCCCTTTAACACTGAGCCATCTCAATGGCTAATATATATTGTGCAAATGTTAGGGATTGAAGTCTGGGTTTTGTACACAGGAAATAAATAAATTTGTTTGTTTATTTATTTATTATGGACAGAGTCTTTAGCCTTGACTGTTCTGGAACTATGTTGACGAGGCTGGCCTTGAACTCACAGAGATCTACCTGCCTCTGCTTCCCAAGTGCTGTGGAATTAAATGCATACACCACTGTGCCCTGACATTTTATGCACCACTTGTGTGCCTAGTGCCTGAGGAGGTCAAAAGAGGGTGCTGGATCCCCTGGGACTGGAGTTGCAGATGGTCGGGGGTCTCATGTAGGTGCTGGTAATCAAACCCGGTCCTCTTCAAGAGCAACAAGTGTTCTTAACTCCCTAGCCATCTCTCAGACCAATGCCACAGGAAATATTTTGAAAAATTTATAGAGATAGGGATCAGGGAGATGGCAATTCTGGGAATTAAACCCAGGCCCTTGTACTTGCTAAGTAAGTGTTCTACTTCTAATGAGACCTATATCCCAGCCCATAACCATCTTCTCTCTTTTTTTCTCTTCCAGACAGTATTTCTCTGTGTATCCATGACTGTCCTGGACTCACTTTGTAGACCAGACTGGTCTTGAACTCACAAAGATCCACCTGCCTCTGTCTCCAGAGTGCTGAGATTAAAGGCGTGTGCCACCACACCTGGCAACAATCTTCTTTTTTGTCTGTTTGTTTGTTTTGAAACAGTCTCACTAGGTAGGCTTTCTGGTCTGGAACTCACTATGTAGACAAGGTTGGACTTGAACTCAAGAAGATCCACCTGCCTCTACCTCCCGAGTGATAGCATTAAAAGCATTAGTCACTTCTATAATATTCTTATATCTTTGTATAGTTTCCAAATTGTTCTATATTGAATATGAATTACTCTTTTTTAAAAAATTTAAAGTTGGGCATGGTGGCGCACGCCTTTAATCCCAGCACTCTAGAGACAGAGGCAGGTGGATCTTTGTGAGTTCAAGGCCAGCCTGGTCTACAAAGTGAGTTCCAGGATAATCAGGGCTATTACACAGAGAAACCCTGTCTTGAAAACAAAACAAAACAAAATAAAACACCAACAACAAATTTAAATTAAACAAGCAAACAAACATGTATGGGTGTTTTGCCTGCACATGTGTCTGTCATTACTTTCATGCCTGGTGCAGTTGGAAGCCAGCCAGAAGGGGCATTGGTTCCCCTGGAGTTACAGAATGTTATGAGCGACCAGGAATTGAGCCCAGATCCTCTGCAAGAGCTTCCAATGCTCTTAATGGCTAAGTCTTCTCTCCAACCTTCTGCATTACTTTTACCTGCAAAGAAATGTATAAATGAATATTGAGAAAAATCATTGTTTTTTGATTTTTATTTTATGTGCATTGGTGTTTTGACTGCAGGTATGTCTGTGTGAGGGTGTTGGATTCCCCTGGAACAGGAGTTACACACAGATGTGAGCTGCCATGTGGGTGCTGGGAATTGAAGTTGGGTCCTCTGGAAGAGCAGTCAGAGCTCCTAAGCCCTGAGCCTTGTCTGCAGCCTGGAATCTTTGTTTTTCAGTCAGAGCTCTGCATGTTACCTTTAACTGAGATATCTTTCTTCCGCAGAGACGATTAAGTCCACTTGGTCCCATTTTAGTGGCTCAGAAGAACAAAACACTTTTTTTGTGACATCTTAACGCTGTATTGAGCCAGAAGTAAGTAAGCATCTGCTTTGGATATGCTGAGTGTAATCTTGGAAGAGCCCTGTTAACTGATTGAGAAAGGATTTTACAAAGACAAGGGAAATGTGTTCCTGTTTCAGGTTCCTGTAATGTTTCCTTCAACGTGTCATTGTTCTTTTGGGTTATAAAAATATTTTATCCAACTTTCCAACCTATTAAAACCTCAGTAATCTCTCACAGCACAAGCGTCGCTGTTGATTAAGCAGTAACAGAATATTAAGCTCTGAGAAAGGAGCTTGGGGTGTAGCTCGGTTGCAAAAGCGCAGATGTTAAATGCGCCCAGCACTAACTCCCAAAACAAAAGCCTCCAAACTGACAAAAACAGAGGGATGTAGAGATGGGATTAAACCGTACAGGTGGAAAGCAAACACAGGATCTTGCACTGTTCCAATCTCACTGTTCATGAGCAGAGAGGATCATGGGACTCAGCCTGCAGTGGTACGTTGCGCACACTCTTGAGATGTGCGCACACTTTTTTGAGGTGAGAGTGGGATTTCATTCATTCTAGAACTTAGTTACCTTCATTAGGCCTGGACATGACTGTTGTAAGTTGTTCTCTGACCTCCACAGTCCTATAAATAAATAAATAAATACATACATACATACATAAATATAAGCAAAATAAATTAAAATTTACCATAAAAATTTCTTACATGTATATTATATATACATATAATATATAAAATAATATAATATTCTTTTAAACTCTTTAATAACTTCACATATTTTTGATAACTTTATAATATTTAATAGTATAAATATTATAATATTTTTAGCCAGGCCTCAATTTTTGGATAATTAAGTAATTTTCAGTCTGCACATTAATCTTTGTACAAATTGGTTTTGTTGTTGTTGTTTTTTTTCCCCCAAGACAGAGTTTCTGTGTGTTACAGCGCCCAAGCTGACCTCCAACTCACAGAAATTTGTCTACTTCTGTTTCCCCCGAGGGCTGGGATTAGAGGCGTCTGCCACCACCACCGCCTGGCTGTACAAGTTTATCTTTCGACTACATTTAACATTAGAATTGCCAGAGGGGACATGCATCCTTTCCTGCAGACCTCAGGGCTTTGCTCACATCCTTACAATATAGTGATTCATAAAACTTTGAACTTAAACTTTGGCGGAGGACATTAAGAAAATTAAGGAAAATTCTTTTTATTTAATTCCCTTAAGCAATAGCGACACTACCACACTAGGGTACTTCCGAATGGGTCACCTTACTTAATTTGCATCTAAAAATAGCCCGGATTGTTCCTATTTACATCTCACACATGGAAAGTTACTGAGTGGCTCCGGTAAGGCTCAGGCTAATGCAGCCACAAACCAATGGCTATGGATTCATTCCACTGTCAGCTTGCTCCCATAAAGCTTTGTTTCTTGTTGGGTGAGGCTGAAGAAACGGGAGAATTTGAAAAAAAAATCTATAGGAGAAAAAAAGAACCTAACTACAAAAGAAACTCAGTGTGGTTATTAGATTCTCAAGGATCAAAATTTAGGGCTTTTTATCAGCATAAAGGAAGATTTTCCCATTCATTTATTTATTTATTTTTGACAATGAGAGCTGACAATCTGTGTGGCCAGCAGAGGGCAGCACATCCCCACAGAGTGTCCTGGAGATGCCACCAGTTGACAACCGCTTTAGCGGGGACTTTGGACCCCGTTAGGCTGAATGCTCACCCACTTTGTCACTTCCCCTGCCTCCAGGCTCGGAGCTGGTGAAAGTGAGGAACAAAGTTTGCCTAAAAGACCAAGATAACCTGAAGAATCGAATGCCAGGGCAGCATAAAATTAGGAAAGAAAAGACTATTGCAAACACAAACATCATTAAATAGATTTTAATTAAATGCGATTATCCCAGGCATTGTTTGTACAATAAAGCACAGAAGACATACTTTATTGCATTAATACCTTATGTCACACCCATTTTGCTAAAAACTGAGAAAAATGTCAAATAATTTAGCTCTGCAGTTAATCTTGTATTTCCTTAAAAATAAGACCTATTTTAAAATCAAAATGCAAATTAACCTTCCCCTTAATGTTAGTTTATTTAGCCAATATTGATGCTCTGTGTAGAGGGCACTGTGTGGACACAGTCTCTCTATCTCTGTCCCCACCCCTACGTACTGGGATTGAACCTAAGGCTTTGTACAAGTTTGATAAATGGTCTACACTTGAGTTATATCCCCAGCCCTTTTATTACTATTTTGAAACAGGGTCTTCCTAAGTTTCCAGGCTAGCATGACCTCACATCATCTTTTATTTTATTTTAATTAATTAATTAAATATTTTTGTTCTTTTGTTGTTGTTTTGTTTTTCAAGACAGGGTGTAACAGTGCCCTGGCTGTCCTAGACTCACTTTGTAGACCAGGCCTCAAACTCACAGAGATCCACTTGCCTCTGCCTTCTGAGTGCTGAGATTAAAGGCATGCGCCACCACGCCTGGCTCTTTCTTTCTTTTTAAATTGGTAATACTGGAGATTGAACCCAGGGTCTTGTGCATGCTAGGCCATTGTAGCACTGAGCTATATCTCCACCCTGGCCCCTGTTCTTTTCAGCAAAGCAGAAATGACTTAGAACCTGGGTCAGGAAACTTTGTAACTTTAGAGGTGGCATCATAACTGGCTCAGTGGCTGTGGCCAAGTTTCTTAACATCTCTGTGTCTCAGAATAAAAATGATACCGATGCCATCTGCACTACTGACCTCACAGATGCACAAATGAAATGCCACATGAGGGCTGGCCAGATGGCTCAACAGGAAAAGACGCTTACCACCAAGCCTGATAACTTGAGTTCAAATCCTGAAACCCACACCGTAGAAAGAGAACCCAATCATGCAAGTTTTCCTTTGACCTTCATATGTGTGCTGTAGCACATGTGTTCCCACACAATAGATAAATGAATGAATGAATGAGTAGAGATAGATAGATAGATAGATAGATAGATAGATAGATAGATAGATAGATAAATGGGGCAGGGAGAGAAAAGAGAAAGAAAAGAAACACCATATACAAAGATACTTGGGGCAGGGGATGGAGCATGAATGGTTTAAAGAGCCACAGAAAAATGCCCATGGCAACAGAAGGTGTGGTTGGGTGTGTGTCCTTATGTGAGAAGAGCACTCTGCTATCTGTTGGAATTAGTTCAGTTGGGGCTGCACACAGGTCCACTTGACAGGTCTCCTGTACTCTAGCTGTTGGATGGTGGGGAAGCTCACCAAAAATCAGGCAGGCTCTTAGAAACTGCTAGAGAAGGCTTGGGGGGGGGGGTTGCTGAAGCCAGGGTCTCCTGGGTGCTGCTTCAGCCTGGCTCATCAGCGTTGTCCTCGGTTGAGCACATAGGAGTTGTATATCTTGCTATTATACTTTTACCCAGAACAGGACCAACATCCAAATAACAGGTTACAGAGCTGTAATCCCCATTGTGGAGACTGGAGCACAAGGATTCAGACTTCAAGGCCAGCCTGAGGTCCTCAGTGACTAGGAAATGGCAGCAAGAAGGAAGGTCATAGACAATTTCATTAAAAAACAAAACAAAACTGGCCTTAGTTAGCCGGGCGGTGGTAGCGCACGCCTTTAATCCCAGCACTTGGGAGGCAGAGGCAGGCGGATCTTTGTGAGTTCGAGGCCAGCCTGGTCTACAAAGCGAGTCCAGAAAAAAAAAAAAAATAAAAAAAAACCCTCTCAAAAAAACCCAAAAAAAAAAAAAAAAAAAAAACTGGCCTTAGTTGCCATTTTCACACACATACCAGTACATACAAATAATGTTTCAAAATCACTCCATGCAGCATTCTCTCTATAAAATGTAAATTGGAGATTTTCTTAAAAAAAAAAAAAAACTCTGAGATAACTGGTAAGACTCTCTTCAGTGTTGTGGCATGAGCTATCATCGGCTAAGAGAAAAGCAAACTTGGAAAGATGGAGAGCAGGAGGCACACTCATAAACAATCAGCCCAAAGCAGAGCCATCTAGAAGGGGTCTTAGACGTCGAGCTTTATGGGTAGTATAAGTCAGAAGGAGCAAAATGGAATCATACTTCTGGGCACAGAATGGCCAAAGTCCTGTAAATTGAGAGAGTTCCAAGGGAACTTCTAAGCAGATGGGCAAAAGGGTCCGGCTTAGAATTCTGTGGAGGAGATGGGTCCTATCGAGGACCTGCACGCCTCACCAATTTCGGGCATTGGCTCAGCTTGCTATTTCTTTTGAATCACACAGATACAGGGAAGGTAAACTCTCTGTTTCCTACTACCTCCTGCCAAGGAGCAAATACCAAGAAAGAACTGAGAGGTGGGCACTGGAGCATTTACAGACACAACACTTGTTTGTTGTTTGTTTTATTTTTGAGACAGGGTCTTTCTATGTAGCCCTGGGTAGCCTGGAACTTAAGTAGACCAGGCTGGCCTTGAACTTGCAGTGATCTTCCTGCCTCTGTCTTCTGGGAGTTCAGATTTCAGGCATATACTACCACATCTGGTATTCAATAATCGCTTAATAACTTACCAATTATAGTACTAGTATCATCTCCATTTTGCAGAGGAAGAAGCTGCAGCTTTTTTTCCCCAAGTTAAAAAAAAAAAGTCTCATAGCATTTGAGCTTGGAAACCTGGCTCCGGAGGCTGTATTGTTAACTACGGCACTAGCACGTTTCCTTAAGGTAATACCAAGAAAGAGGAGGAAGAGGAAGTAAGAGGAAGGAGGGGGAAGAACAGAGAGCAGAGGAGAAGGGTAGAAAAACAAGCGGAGGACAAAATAAATGGCAGCCATGAGTAGAGCCAGTAGTAGCCCCACAGCGTGTCCTGGAGAACCTCTGAAGGCAGGGAGGGCCCCAGGGATTAGGCGCTATTGAGTCAGCCATCCTTGCGCCACCCTGGAAGAGGAGCACTGAAGCTGTGCACAGAACGACATTTCTGTACAGTGTGGTAACTGCTAAACAGGAAAGTTCACCGACAGTAGAGAAAAATTCCTGTGTTCCAAAGCACATCTCACACGTGGAAAGTTACTGAGCGGCTGTGGCTGACCCGTGAGGCTCAGGCCAATGCAGCCACAAACCAACCATTGTTAGTTTGCTCCCATAAAACTTTGCTTTTACGAAACAGTTCTGCAAAAATTGAAATTTAAACAAATTTCCATCGTTGCTAGGTTTGGTCTGTTTTGCTTAAGGTCCTTAAAACACGTGGGCGAAATTTTAAATAGAAAGATCTAAGCCCCGTGATTAAAAATTAAAAAATATTCTACTACTAAATTATCCAAAAAATTGCTTTGAAGTCTTCACAATAGAAGGCTTGAAAGAAAGATTCCATTAAAATGTGCGGATGAATGACTAATCTTTTTGCACCGGTTTATCAAATTACTAAATGGCAACTATGGAAAAGAAATGGCTTGCATCTGAAGGCTTTGGCTCTTTGAACGAATGACGAGCGGGTCGGGAGTCTCATCGAGTCAGGTCCCTAAACCCGGGCAGGCTGCAAGATTTGGGACCGAAAACCAGTCCCTTGCGGTGTCACGCCCCGTGGCGGTGCGCAGCCGGCTGATCCTGAGGTCTGAGTGGATGCTGCCAGGGTATGCCCGGGTGCGCTCTGCTGGATGCAAGACTAGAGCGCAAAACACAAAGCAAACAGCCGGGCGAGGGGCGGCCTCCCAGCCGGACACACTGACGGCTGGGGCCCAGGATCCCTGCGATCCCTGCCGTGCAGCCACCAAGGGCTAGCGCGAGGAGGCCCCGGGGGTCTCCTAGTCAACCAGGCGCGCCACCGCTCAGGGACCAGCCAAGCTTGTCCAGTTCCCCCTTGCAGCGGGCACTTGAGAAAACCCAGTCCCAAGCTCCGACTTTTTTTTGGGGGGGGGG
>CAJQZJ010000338.1:676025-691869 GCA_907164525.1 Lophiomys imhausi | reverse complement strand
CCGGCCCGGGGAAACTCTAGCTGTGCTGGAGTCCTGGGCGCCCGCCCACCTGCCGCGCTGCCCGCCCGGGGACATCCCAAGTCACCCGGGGCCCAGGACGGGCGGCGGGGGAGGGTGAGCGGGAGCCGCGCAGGGAGGAGGGGGGTTGGAGGGAGGCGGCAGGGGAGGAGGAGAGCACGGTGGGCGGGTCTCGCACGTCACGGCTATTGTGACTGTCCTGGCATATAAGGTCCGCCGGCCGGCCGCGCACCCCACCTTGCAAGCCCCCGCGCAAGCCGGAGCATTTTTCCACGCACCGAACATTCAGAGAGTCACATCTCTCGCCGACGGAGCGGACATGGGCAGAGCGATGGTGGTCAGGCTGGGGCTGGGGTTGCTGCTTCTGGCACTGATCCTACCCACGCAGGTGAGACCCTGTGCTCGGTGTGGCACTGGGGGCGCACTCTGGGGGGCGTGTGCGTGTGTAGGAGGGATGGAGTCCCTACCTTCCTCCACGCGCTGGGACAGGGAATTTTGTGTAACTGACTTGGGGAACCCGTGGTGTGGACTCCCTGGAGAGAGCGCCCCTCCCTTCCCACATAGGGTCTTCGCGCTCCCAGCGAACCACACAAAGAGAGGGGACTGTCCCCTTCGGGGAGCGTGGCACACGCCCATCCTCTACTGCCCAAACTGGTTTGGGGATCGCCCGGGAAGCTCAGCCTGTTACTCTACCTCCCACCAGTCCTGAAGCTTTGTTAGGGACCTCCCAACGGTACAAACTCCCGCTGTGCGACCTCACACCTCCACCCCTGGCCAGCGTAGGGGCCCCTTCTCAGCCTAGATGAGGTGGAGTGGCAGGACTTTGTGTCCTGAGTCTCCGTCGGTCTTTGTCCTAGTCCACCGCTGCTTCCTCTCTAGATTTGTCGGGGGTACAGATCTCGCCCCTAACACCAAGGGAGGCGCTGCTCTAGCTGAGTTGGAGGGAGGGTGAAGGGGCCGCGCCCAGAATGAGACCTGGGAGCTGAGCCTGGGACGGGACTCAGAGAAGCAGCCGGTGACTTTCCACAGCCCTTGGTTCGCTCAGGAGTGTCTCTTGGGCTTCGCCCCTGAAAAGTTGGGCGCGCCGGGTCTTTGGTCCCTAGAGATCCAGACACCCCGCTCACCTGGGAGAGCAGCCCAAGAGCTTGGATCGGGCGCTTCGTCTTCCCCACCGGGGCAGGGAAACTGTACCCCATTGTCTTCTCGCTGTGGGTTGGCCTGTGCCCGGGGCCTTTCTTAGTCGTTCTCTTCCATCCCCCATCGAGGAGGGGCCCGGCCTGAAGAAACTCGCTTGTCTCACACAGATTCCTTTCTCCCCAGCCCCCTCCCCCATCGAAATGTTAGAGGGAGGGTTTGCTTAAGCTAATCAAGGGAACTTGGTGGAGAAACATTGTTTAATGCCAATTTAATAATTAACATTAAAAAAATTGTTCATGGTGTTGTAGAGGACCCCTAGACTTTCAGATAGACGCACTGGGTGGTTCTCTCTCTCTCTCTTGTCACCTGCTGTACTAAAGGTTCTTTGTATAAATAAAGAACGGTTACTTCCAGGTACTTCAAGACAAGCTATTTTAAACAACTTAGCGTATTAATGTGTTCCTTTTCATGGGAATGGCACTTCCTGATAGGACAAGCTCTATCTTACACACAGTAGGGCACCCAATAAGTGTAACTGACTGGTTCAGGATTTTGGTATGGGTAGTTCACTTTGGACACAATTTGTACATTTCTTTACTCAATATTTGTTTAATGGCTTTAGAACAAAAGGAGCCAGCGTTAATGTAGGGGGGTTTATCTTTTGGATCAAGGGTAGCCAAATGTACATGTGGCTGGACTCCTGGTGCCACGTCGCCCTCCCTCTTTCCTGTAATTGGAAGCTCTCACAAGCCCTGGCAAACCCTCCTTTCAGCGAAGGCTGAAAACTCGCATCAGCCTTTGTTCCACGACAAAGGAGACTATCACGTGCTTCGCTGGACTGTGCATTTCATGGCTCGCAAAACCTGCAGTGAATATGCCACTAGGTTGCTGGGACACCATGGGAAGCCTTGGGTCCTGGCCACTGCAACCTAGCTAGTCACCAGGCAATGAGCTGGTGAAATTTAACTACAAACCCTGCCTTTTGTGAAGAGAGGGTGTTTTAACTGAAGTCCTTCTGTTGTAGACCAAGGACTCTTCAGTATTTCTGAGATTTAGATGAACTCAATCATTGTTATTAATTAACCTCTGGTGTTGGTCAAGCCCAACCTCCTGCACATACTAGGAAGTGTTCTACTACTGAGCTACAACCTAGGTGGTCAGCTCAAATTTTTCAATTTAAGACAAATACCATGTCCAGTTTTGAGAAGGGTTATAATTTCAAGATTTCAAAGGAGTAGAAAGAATACACAAATGAGCTTTTAAGTTTTAAATGCTAAGGTATTTCCTTAAGGTAATGTTTCCCAGGCTGTGTGAAGCCGGAAGGAGACTCAATGTCAGTACTGACCGTGCCCCAACAAACTCTAGTACCACAGATCTCAATCACCCCACAAGTGTATGCACACGCCATCCCCCGCATCTCCCATACCACATACACGGTTTTGTTTGTTTTTGAGACAAGCCCCCACTGTCTCAACTAGGCTGGATTTTGCTTTGTAGACCAGGGAAGGGTATGAACTTGAAGAGATCTGCCTGTCTCTGATTCCTTAGGTGGGTGCCACAATTCTTGGCCACTCACAGGTTTTGTTTTCTTGAGACAGTGTCTAGGTGTAAAACCCAGGCTGGCTTTAAGGTCTCTAGGGTTTCATTCTCTGGGGCTGGGTTTACAGATCTGAGCCACTGACCTGGCTCAATTACAGTATTTTAAAATTCAAAAATTTTAAGCAACTTTAAAATGTCCCCTTGTCAAGGGAAACAGGAAACCTTGCTGCAGTGCTAGACAATCCATGTAATATCTGAAACTAGATTAAGCAGCTTTTTTATTACACTGTGCAGAGTGAGAAAAAGCCCTGCTCTTAGCAGTTATGTAGTTTGGAGAAGTCTTTGTTTTTGAGACAGGGACTCATGTAGCCAAGTCTGGCCTTGAACTCCTGATCCTTCTGCCTCTACCTTCAGAGGGCTTTGCCATACCAGGCTTCAAGAACTTTTATTGTTACTGTTTGATTCTCTAGGTGTCTACATAGGTAGTGTTTAGATGAAAGAGAATCATTTTGGAGGGATCAAATGAGAATTCAGAATTTAATAAATGTAGTTCAGAGAACAATGTGGGGGGGGCAATCTTAGGATGGACCAGGGACCAGGGGACAGAGTTCAGTGGTGAAGTGCTAATACTTAGTGTTCCCAAGACCCTATGTTTGATTTCTTCTGCTGTAGCTGTAGAGACTGTTATTAGGGTGAGTGTCATTACAGAGTGTAAGTGGAGCTAGCTATGAATGGTTCTGAAAATTTATCTGATTTTTTTCTTATGTATTTTAGATTTATTGCAACCAAACATCTGTTGTGCCATTTTCAAGTAACCAGAATATCTCTGCTGCCCCAAATACAACTGGTACCACCAGCAAATCAGGTGGCAATGCCCTGCAGTCCACAGCAGGGCTCCTTGCCTTCTCACTTTCTCTTCTACATCTCTACTGTTAGAGACTCAGGCCAGGAAACGTCTCTACTTCCCCATCTTCTAGACCCACCCCAAATGGCAACCACAAGTCCAGCGTGACCAGGAAGAAACAGGTCCACATCAAATCTGCTGTACCACACTTCAACAGAAAACATTGGGAATATTCCAGATTTGACCGGTGTAAAGGACGTGTGAAGGATTTGAGAGATGACGAATGCTAATATTGAATCTGTTGGCGTTTTATGTTCAAGATGAAGATGGACAACATCCAAAATTGATGTGATTTCCTTGAATTGTGGTTTAAGAAAATGTGAACATGTAAAATTCTAACTTGAAATTGGGCATAAGTTTTAGGTAGTGATAAGAGTGGCATGTAGAATGGAGATTCATTTTTCATTGGTTCATTCAACCTATAAGACCACAGCAGAGTTAGGTGATATTAAAAAGCTGCTCTGATGCTATTTATGTATGTGTAGAAAGGAACTACCAGGTGTTACTTTAAGTCCCCACTGTATCGTTTCATTACTACCAATTTCACATGCTAAACTCTAGGTAAAGCTCCACCTTGTTGAACTATCATGTTCTCTTTGGAACTGAACATTTTACTCCTCCCTTCTGAGGCTTTAGGATTGGCATTATCTTTGACCTTTATCATAATTGACATGTGACAGGCAACGATGGATGGGATCAACCCCCGAATCCAGCCACCACTGACTAAATCTTATTTCAAAAGTCAAATAATAGGCATTTTTCCATTGTCTTTTTTTTTTTTCACACAGCAAGAGTGACAGATTCTCTTAAGTAAACTGGTTCCAGAGAGCAGAATTATGTTCACCTCAGCTAATTTCAAAATGTTCCTTTTTATTTCTGCGTATGTTGAGGAATTTTCATAATTTAGAATGTGGTCTGTTAGGAAGGCAAATTTATGAATCTTGAAACTCTACAGGCAAATATGCAAAGGAGCCAAAACTGTAACCCTAGCATTTGAGATGTGAAGACTGGAAGCTAAACACTCATTGAATTCACAAAGTCTTTTATACAATTTCTGTAAATACTTTTTTTTTTTAGAGAAAAAACAATGGATCAGAATAGCCACATTTGGAATACTTTGGTTATCAGTTTATTTTTAGATAGTTTGACATTGGTCCTGTGCCTGAAAGGCTGCTTGGTTCTACAGTAAGTTTTTCCAACTGCCTCGAGAACACACATACCCTCTAAAACATAGACATTCCTCAAAAAAAATCTTGTGTTTGAATGGTCACACACTGATGCTTATGTATTCTGGGATCTAATATGGCCACAGTAGTCCTGATAATCAGAATCATTTTCTCCCTCTCTAGAAACCTACCTGGGAACAAGGAGACCTCACAGACCCTAAGCTACTGTGTGTGTGAATGAACATTCCCTCTTGCCTCATAAATGAATGCTGTACATCTGTTTGATTGTATATTGTGTTTGTGTATTTATGCTTTGATTCATAGTAACTTCTCATGTTATGGAATTGATTTGCATTGAACACAAACTGTAAATAAAAGAAATGGCTGAAAGAGCAGTCTGTTGAATTTTAAGTGTTTCTTGAACAATAATTATGGTTGATCATGATAATGGCTGTTATATAAGCCATTGGGGCTTATATCTTGTCCTACTAACTAGAATATTTTTTTATTTTATTATATATTTAAAAAAATGTTTTTATTTTTTGCTTCAAGTTACATCTCCATCACAGTGCCCTCATTCCACCCCTCCCGGTTCCACTCTCCCATCCTCTCCTCCCTCTCCCACACTTCCCACTCCTCCGATGTGGAGTGTGCCCACACATCAGCCCCTCTCAGCTCAACAGTCATATGAGGGCTAAGAACTTCTTGCACTGGGGGCCAACATAGTAGCACTCCTAGAGCAAATTGTCCCCTTAATAATTAACAAAGTCTATGTTTCTGATCCTTTTGGTGTATTGGTTGTAGGATAGTTATCCTGTACTACATGGCTAAAATCCAATTATAAGTGAGTAGATGCCATGTGCATCTTTCTGAGTCTGGGTTAGCTTACTAACTAGAATATTACATGCTGTCTATTTTCAAAAGATCAGCTAGCAACAGTTTGTTTTTGTTTTTTTCCTCCAGACAGGGTTTCTCTGTATAGCTCTTGCTGTCCTGGACTCAGTTTGTAGACCAGGCTAGCCTTGAACTCACAGAGATCTGACTGCCTCTGTCTCCTGAGTTCTGGTATTAAAGGCATGCACTACCACACCCAGCTAGCAACAGGTTTGGCCAAAAAATTTCATCCCAAAGTTGACCTTTTTTTTTTTTTTTTTTTGAGACATGGTCTTACTATATCCCTGGCTTCCCTCGAAGTCATAGAAGTCCATCTGCCTCTGCCTCCCAAGTGCTGGGAATAAAGGCATGTGCCACCACACCTGCCTCCAAGGTGACATTTAAATCTTTAAGGCAGCATACCTACTTACTCAACAACTGAGTGCTAGCTGTGTGCCAAATTACCCATGACTAATGAACTTGGCTGGAGAAAATGCCTTTGAGATGAGAAAGTGTCTATGTGATATCAGGCAAACTGTATGGTCAAGTAGTGCTCTTAAGACAACATCAGCAGGGCAGCTCAGGGACCATGAGTTGAGAAACCATTAGACCTAATGTCTGACAGATGATTGTGGAAGAATGTGAGGGGAAATTCTAATTGAATGAACAGCATTTATTTATTTAGGTTTTTCAAGACAGGGTTTCTCTGCATAGTCGTGGCTGTCCTGGACTCACTTTGTAGACCAGGCTGGCCTTGAACTCACAGATCTGCCTGCCTCTGCCTCCCAAGTCCTGGGATTAAAGGTGTGCACATATTCTAAGTGCCACTTTCTCTTGTCTTTCTGGAGGTCTACAGATACTTTTAGTTTCCTAAATTGGCTGCTCTCTCCTGCTTCTTCCACACATCAAATACATTCCTGGACCCCCAACACTCTTCAATTTTATCTGCAGATTGCTCTGTACAACATGAAGTGTACTGGGTTAGTGTTGGGGTAGCTGAGAACTACTTAAGCTGACATGTAAACTGATCACCACAGTCCATCTTGTTGCAGATTGTTGAAGCATGTTTTGTCTCCAGATGAAGAATAACCTTTCTCCCTAGCATAGAAGTATCTTTCACACAAGCAGAAATACTTCCCAGGAGAAGATATAAAGTCCTGGTTGTAGTAATTCCCATTCTCCTTTGGCTTTAGTGTTTGTTTTGGAGACTGTCTCATTCTGTATGCAGCCTAGGCTGGTCTCAGGGTTAGGGTGATCTTTGCCTCAGTCTGCTGAGTCCTAGGATTGTAGTCAGGTGCCATCATAGCCAACTTTTCTTTGTTTTTGTGAAACAGGGTCTTGCTATGTGACTCAGGCTGGTGTTTAACTCACTGTGTAGCCTGGGCTGGCCTTGAACTCATGATCCTCTGCCTTCGCTTCCTGAGTGTTAGTGTTGCAGATGTGTGTCACCATGTCTGGCTTGTGTTCACCCCTAGTGTCCTGTAACTTATACTGTTAGTCACTATTGATAGTTATTAATAAATCTTGTCAATTGAAGATACAAGAGGAGAATGTAAAATAGGGGCCACGCAGCTGCTGCTGGTCTTTAGAACTGACTTCTGGTATTTCCTTTCTGCCAGTAAGTTGTGGTTCTTAGACTGGCAGAATGACCCAAGCTTTCACTTGGAGTTTGTTGTAGTTTTCTCCTGAATTTAATCACAGGGCATAGGCCCTAAGATCTTCCCTCCCAGCCCCTCTTCTCATCTCCTTCTCCCTCCCCTCTCCCCCCTTTTCTTTCTTTCCTCCCTTCCTTCCATTTTCTGAGACAATGTTTCACTTCCCAGGCTAGTCTGGAACTCATGGCCCCTTCCTGCCTCAGCCTCCCAGGGTTATAGGTGTGTGACAACCACACTTAGTTTAGAGGTGTGTTTTTCAAGCTTATTTTTCCTTAACTTCCCTTACTTGTATAGTAGAAACCTAATTTCTCCATGGTATTCAGGATCACTGATAACTAGAGTAAGTCCTTTCTTTATATTTTGATGCAGAAGTTCGAGGATCAACTGGTGACTGTCTCAACTTCTACTTCAATAGAATCATTGTTGTATCTCCTGATGGAAGGAAGCTTCCTCTTCCGTGTCCTTCTTCCTCTTTTTTCTTTTTCTTGTTCCTTGCATTGTTGGGGATGAAACCTAGGGCCTCACAGATGGAAGGAAGATTCTGGGCTGTTGAACTATGCCCCTGGTGCTGTTGGAATCACTCTTTCTCTAGACTCAAGAGCTCTAGATGAACACAGCAGGAGGTCTTACACAGGAAGTAAACATTTTGGTAATGCGTCACTAGGAGTAATAATGGTGCTTATAGGGCTGAAGAGGTGGCTCAGAGGTTAAGAGCACTGGCTGTTCTTCCCAAGGTCCTGAGTTCAATTCCCAGCAACCACATGGTGGCTCACAGCCATCTACATTGAGATCTACCTGGGCATATATGTAGAGCAAATGCTGTATACATAATAAATAAATAAATAATGTTTAAAAAAAATAATGGTGCTTCTATCATTTTCATCTTTGACTCCCAGGCCTGAGAGACCTTTTGCAGAAATGGTGCCACATTTAGAGCATGTATAGCTAGCTTCCTGGAGGACACAGTCCCAGTCCTGAAAGGTATTGATATTAGTTGTCAAGGTAAAACATTTTCTCCTTCCACCAGACAAGCTGCTTCAGGTTGAATTCAGTTAACAAAATCAACTAATTCTTGACCATGAGCCCACCGTCACACATCGATGGCTGTGAAGTGAGCTCCTTGGTCAGAAGCGGTGCTCTGTGGACTACCACTCATGGTAGAGAGGACCAAGGATGGATGGGAGTTTGGTCAGAGCATTGCATGCAGAGAAGGCCTACTTTGAATTCAGATAGTACTATGCCATGGGATTGGGTCTTGGACTCCATAAAGGGAGAAAGGTAACTAAACTCCACCATTCATCTTTATCTGCTTCCTTACTGTGGACATGGGTCATCCTATGGAGGTTCCCAGCTGCCTCAAGCTCCTGGTGACAGTTCTTCCCAACCATGATCGGCTGTACTCTCAAATCGTGAAGCTAAATGTACCCTTCCTTAAGTTTGGTTTTTGTTTTTGTTTTTTTTATATAAGTACTTTTTTTTTTCTTCAAGTTACATCTCAGTCACAAACCCTTCCCTATTCCCCCTTCCTGTCCCATCCTTCCACCCTCTTCCCCCCAACAGCTTCCCTTTTCAATCCAACAAATGGTTCTTTCTCTTATAACAGTAAATTCTATACAAAACAGCAGAATTAAATATGCCACATTTATGAGAGTTAAATGGCCCAGTATACCTTCCCAATGTCCAGTTCATACATATTTGGCCCCTGACTTTAACCTTCTACCTTCTAACCATCTCCATGAGTTTAAAGTTCTATAACTGACTTAGCTTTCATACTAACTTGCATCACTATTATAACCATCTTCTTAGATCTAGAACGCCCTCTTGATTCCTAAACAACTCAAAATTTAGCTATGAGACTCAAGCTGTCTATTCTTCAACCACCTCAGAGAGCTGAGAAGGATAAATATATCTGATTATATAGGAAGTGCAGGGCCTGCAGCTTCCAATACTAACAAATGACAAACCAGTGACTACCTGGACAGTTCCCATTTTCTCTCCATACATTCCAGCATCAGTCTTCAGCCTTGTGGTCCTGTTTCTCTGACAGACATTTATTATAGAGCAGGGATTATGAAGGACTTACCTACCCTGTCTTGGCAGAGCTAGGCTGTCAACTTCCCTGCTACCAAGTTTTGTCCTTTTTGGACAGGAGTTTTTACATGCCAAGAGATAGGCTTGCCACTAATTCAACCATCTTACACTGGCGATTCTTCGATGCTTATCTTCTACTTGGAGTAGAATAGGGGGTGCTGTCAGGCGCTGATATGTCACGATATCAAAAAAATCTTAATTTAAGACCACATCTTTGAATGCCATATTCTGCAGATCTCTTGGGGTTTTTGAAGATGCCCTATCTATCTCTTGTATTTAGATAAGCAAATGTTGCTTGTCTCTTTTTTTTTTTTTTTTTTTTGGTTTTTCGAGACAGGGTTTCTCTGTGTAGCCCTGGCTGTCCTGGACTCAATTTGTAGACCAGGCTGGCCTCGAACTCGCAAAGATCCTCCTGCCTCTGCCTCCCAAGTGCTTGGATTAAAGGCGTGCGCCACCACTGCCTGGCTTGTTGCTTGTCTCTTAACAACTTGATTACTGAGTAGCTTAGAGAATATCTGTGATAGACTGTCATAGTAGCTAACAAGGTGACATGCATGCATGACTAGGAGTTTGTTTTTCTTAACTATACTAAACAGTTTAAGATGGTTGGTATCAAGAGGCCAGAGCTTCACATTTCATTTTTAAGTATCTCTAGGTATGATACCATTAGGAAGCGTTATCTTTAATTTTGTATCAATATACAAAGATCTATTCAAATGTGGCTAAATATACTCTTAATTTTGTATCAATATACAAAGATCAATGCCTATGTGGCCCAATACAATCTTAATATTGCGTCCATATACAAAGGTCAATACCATTGTGGCCAACTATAATCTTAATTTTGTATCAATATACAAATATCAATACCGATGTAGTCCAATACAATCTTATTTTTGCACAATAAACAATGGTCAATACCACTTTAGCCAAATATACTATTAATTTTGTATCAATATACAAGGGTATAAGGGCATATTCAATAATGCGACCCTTCTTCTTGGTCCTTCCTGTGCTGTCTATGTCTCAATTTTTCTCAAGTCCGTGCATTCCTACATAGGAGATAAAGAAGGATACAGAAAAGGGAAAGAAGGAATACCCTGGGTCTAACATCCAAAACCCATTAAACAGGACCATTTAACAACTTGTAATCTCTTCGCCTAAATAACAGAGTTTTCAGTTGTCCTTCAAATAACCAAAAAAGGAGGGGGCGGAGAAACACCCTCCCCACCCTCTGGGTATGGGACATCGCTCTCTTAAAATGACTTCCTGCTGATTTGGGTTGTAGTAAACCTGTTTGGGGCCCGAACCAAAATGGAAAAATGGTTAAAAATGTTAGTACAATCCTTTTATGTTCAGTCCTTCTGTTCTCAGCTGTTTAGATGTCCTAAGGAGTTTGTAGGCAGAAGCTGAACTTCCAGGCTTTACTGAGGTTCTGGCTGGGGCATTGTGTAGAGCTGAACGGTCTTAGCGATATTGAGTTGTTGTGGTTGTAGACTTTTGATGGAGACAGCTATTGAGGGAGTCTGTCAGGCTGAATCAACTGGGTCACTCGTCTTCTTTTGGTGTCTGATTCTGTTTTCTGCTGAGGTTTCCGTTGTCCAGTTGTCCCTGGGTTCCTTGAATGGATGCTTTGATTCTCCTGGAAAGATAAGAACAGAGCCCTGCCCTAATCCTCACTCAGGGACAATCACCCTCTTTTTTTGGGGGGAGGGGTAGGTAATATTTCTCCTGAAGCAAATTTGGTTTTTTGACAATATATAAAGTGTTATCTTTCAATCTGGTTTAAAGAAGAAATTATTTTGTTATTTTGGAGCTAAACCAGCTTTAGTGTATATATTTTGAGATCTTCAAGGATAATTTGTTTGTATTGAGTGGGCCTTTTGTAAGTAGCTTTTAAACTTAGGTCCTTCCAAATCCTATGTGTGTGTCTCTGCATTCTAATTATTGGGATCAGAGACCTGTGGTTTCCATCTGAAGGGATTAAAGATGTGTTCCACCACTCCTGGATTGAAGTTTTTCTCTATTTAGAGTTTGTTTTGTATCAGGCTGAACTTGAGCTCTGAGATCTGCCTGTTTCTGTCTCTAGTGTGTTGGGATTAAGGGTGTACTCTTCTTGAATGATGGGATTAAGGGTGTGTACCCTCACCACCCTGTTCCATGTAACTCTAGAATTTATAAGTCCACTAACTCTATGGTGCTCCTCCCGTCTCTGCTGAAGTTAAAGGCATGGGTTAACACCACATTTCTCCTGTATTTTACCTTAGCTCTACGTTTTTTCGACACTTGGAGGTTTATAAAACCAGGTTGAATGGCTGTATCCTTTATTTTATTTACAGTGTTTTAACGTTGTTACCTGCTTTTTTTTAAATTAATAAATTTATTTGTTTGTTGCTACAGGTTACATCCTTATCATATTGTCCTCTTTTCCTGCTTCCCATCCCCACCCTCCCATGCTCTACCTCCTGACCCTTCCGTCTTGGTCCTCTGGGGTGGAGTGTCCCTGCATAACAGTCTCTCACCACAGATCAGGAGTCATATGAGGGCCAAGAGCCTCTTCATACACCGGGGGCCTATGAGGCAGTACTGCCAGTGAAAGGTGTCTCCTTGCTACGGGGGGAAAACTAAAAAAAAAAGACCAACAGACACACAAACCCACAAAAACAAAGAACAACAACAAAAAAAGAGAGGAAAAAGAAAAAGAAAAAAAAAGGAAAAGGAAAAAGAAAAAGAAATGAAAAAAAAAAGTTTATGTCCATGTTCCTTTTGGTGTGTTGGTTGTAGTACAGATATCCTGTACGATATAGCTAAAATCCTACTATAAGTGAATAGATGCCGTGTGCATCCTTCTGAGTCTGGGTTAGCTCACTCAGGATGAGCTTCTCTAGATCCATTCATTTGGTTGCAAATTGCATGATTTCATTGTTTCTTATAGCTGAGTAATATTCCATTGTATAGATGTACCACAGTTTTTTAATCCATTCTTCAGTTGAGGGACATCTGGGTTGTTTCCAGTTTCTAGCTATTACAAATAAGGCTGCTATGAACATAGATGAGGAGACTTCCCTATGTCTCCGTGAGATGTCCTTTGGGTGTATACCCAGAAGTGGTATGGCTGGGTCCTGAGGCAAGGTTATTCCAAGGTTTCTAAGATATCTCCAGACAGACCTCCATAGTGGTTGCACAAGCCTGCACTCCCACCAGCAATGGAGTAGGGTTCCCCTTTCTCCACACCCTCGCCAGCATGTGCTGTCATTTGAGCTCTTTATCGTAGCCATTCTAACAGGAGTTAGGTGGAATCTCAGGGTCGTCTTGAGTTGCATTTCTCTGATGATGTTTTTTGTTTTTTGAGACAGAGTTTCTTTGCATAGCCCTGGCTGTTCTGGAACTCACTCTGTAGACCAGGTTGGCCTTGAACTCACAGAGATCTGCCTGCCTCTGCCTGCCGAGTGCTGGGATTAAAGGCATGTGCTGTGGAGCCTGACTGACTTCATCTTGAAAAAAGATTCTGTTTTGTATTAGGTTTGACTCAGAGCTGAACTCCAGTTCCAGAGAAATAACAAAATGTACCCGACCTTGCATTCCAGGGATGTTCCCTTGTCATATCTCGACAGCTCACTCTGAGAAAGCACCTAAAAGTCTAAACAAGCTTTCTGGCGGTCAACGTGACCACAACTAGTTAGTCAGTAACAACAAGCCAATCAGAAATGGACATGACTAGTTATCCAAATATCATCCAATCATATGATAAACAACTTGGTTTTTTTTGGTTGTTGTTTTGTTTTGTTTAAGTCTCTATATAAACCCTGTGCTTTCTGGGCTCAAAGCTCTCAACTCAGACCATTGAGTTGGTGAGCATTGAGAGTCCAAGCTCTGAGCTTGAATAAACAACCCTCATGGATTTACATCGGATTTGACTCCTGGGTGGTCTTTGGGGTCTTGAGACCCAGGTAGAACAGTGCCATCACACCCAGAAATTACAGACAGCTATAAACTGCCATGTTGTAAGTACTGGGATTTGAACCCCGATCCTTTGGAAGAGCAGTCAGTGCTCTTAACCACTGAGCCATCTCTCCTGCCTCCCTTAAGTTGTTTTTGCCAGGTATTTTTGTCACAGCAATACATAAAATAACAAGGATAGGAAGCTTATACTGAGAATATTGCTGTTATTGTGATAAAGCTGCCCATGTGGTCCACAGGTCTTCGGAGCTGGTTTGCAAAAAAATGGACGAGTTGGGAACTTTGAACTAGAAAAGCCGAAGAATACTATAGGCAGCACTCTGGGGGCTATTCTGGGGAGAGTTTGGAAAACCAGGATAATAAAGGGAAACCTGACTGACAGTCCCAGCCCATGGGGTTTCAGAGACAAACACAGCATCACAGTCTAGCAAAGAACCCACCCGCAATCTGCCTCTGTTATGAGAGCACAATCAAGGTAGAACCAAAAGGTAATTTGCCAAGGGCAGGGTCTCAAGACAGGTTAGTGCTCCTTCTATCTACCTGTTTCTCTTCTTTCAGGCAGTGAGATAGGGAAACAAATGGGCTGGAAGCTATAAAAATGTGTTGTTTGGCCAAGAAAGCTGTTTAAGGTTGTAGACAAGGTTATTTAAGGTGTGCAGACAGCTGTAATTGTTAAAGAGATGAGCACTGTGAAAAATAAACCTGGCACCTTGTGTTGGGACAAGAGGGTAAGAGTCCACTCACTGGAGGTTGCAACTTATAAAAACTCAAATTCGTCTGAAAGGAGAGAGACTGAATTAAGAATGTGGATAAAAGAGTTCCCAGCTCAAAAATAGCCAGCCAGGGAAGTGCTCCCCTAGGGTCAGCACATAGAGGTCACCGAAGCAGTGCTCCAAGGAGTCCAATGCTACATCTCAAGCTGGCAGCACAACTTGCCAGTGCAGCTTATATGGGCATGAGAGATGCAGGAGCAATGGGAGCTTGTGCCAAGGTTTCAGAAAGCAACTGAAGGAAGTAACGTGTGGCAGGGTCAGATTTCCTACTAGGAGTCCTGGAAAGGCCATTGTGTGAAGTTGTGACGGTGAAGCTTTCATTGCAGTGCAGACCCCAGGATGTTGGCGATGTCAGGGGTGTGAGATGTCAACCCAGGAAAACCGTAGGTACAGCATGGAGCTGGCTGGGATTGGGTGGGTGGGCAAGGTGGTGCGGTTGTACAAGTGTTGCTCATAACTGATAGATAGGTCACCAAAGCCCTCTGGAGCCTGAATGGCTCCAGCATTAGTCCCCCACACTGGACATGGCTTTGTAGGATTTAATGTTTTCCGTGATGGTTTAGGGCTTGCTTGTCTGAACTTTCTCTGCTGTGTTTCCTCTCTCTCTCTCTGGAATGGAACTCTGCCATTGTACATTTATGTACCTTTCTTTTTTGAATTTTCTAGAGGCTCACAGTTCAGAGATTTCTGTCTCGTGTCTCAGAAGAGACATTGGAATAGTGGTGGCACTGTTAAAGACTATGGGGACTTTTAGAGATGGACTAAATGCATTTTGATATTTAAGAAGAAAGTGAGAGTTCTGGGGGCAGGAGTGAGGTGCAGTGATACAAAAAAGGGCTAGGTTAAAAGGGGTAAGATCATGGTAGGCTGTACCCTAAACCATGAGCTGAAATAAGCCTCTCTTTCTCAAGTTGATTTCGACAGATATTTTGAACATAAGAACTGACACCTGGTTCATGATTGGCATCTCAGTGTGCACAGTGGCCCTTGATTAAGGTACCATGTCTATTAAGGCAAAGTAACAAATCAACAGCTGTTTCTAAAATGAATGAATGAATGAATGAAGGAAGGAAGGAAGGAAGGAAGGAAGGAAGGAAGGAAGACAGACAGTCAGAAAGAAAGAATTGTACCAGACCCATCATCCTAGCTACTTGGCAGTTGAGGCAAGAGGCTGTTTGTATACAGAATGAGTTCAAAGCCAGCATGCGCAATTTAAGTGAGACTCTGCCTCAAAATCAAAACCTCAAAAGAAGCTGAAGGGTGTAGCTGAGGTTGGAATAGTTGCTTGGTAGGAATTCCTAGGACCACAAAAGTCTCTGTCTGCAGAGGACAGCAGGGCTCTGCTTTGAAATCCAACCTCTGATCATCATGGAAAGCTTTGACCTAAAGCGCTTATTAAAAAGGAACCAAAATTGGAAGTGTATCTTCATTTTAGTGTATTGGTTTTATAGTGCTACAGAATCAAATCCAGGGCCTTGTGGATGGCAGTAAACACACCATCACTGAGCTACATCCTCAGTGAGAGCAAGATTTAAGAAAGTAAATATCAGGGGCCTACGAGATGATTCAGCATTTAAGAGCTCTAGCAGCTCTTTCAGGGGACTGCTCCATTCCAGGACTCCCAGTTCATAATCACTTGTAATTCCAGTTCCAGGGGATCCAATGTCCTTTTCTGGCCTAAACACACACACACACACACACACACACACACACACACACACACACACA
>CAJQZJ010000338.1:649896-676015 GCA_907164525.1 Lophiomys imhausi | reverse complement strand
ACACACACACACACACACACACACACACACACACACACACACACACACTACACATATGCACGTATGCACACAGACATTTTTTAAAAGGAATGGCCAATAGTTGAAGAACTGTTCTTTGAAAGTTGTTTTAAACTACCCTGGGCTGTTCTACTTATCAGAAAAGATCCACTTTGTCATTTAGTGGTTACAGTTTACATATTCACACTTAAATTCTCAACATGTAACTTATGGCTAAGTTGAGTAACGAATGACTAAGTTGAATAACCTTGCATGAGTGCTTCTTCAACCAAGTTTACATGGTAGACAAAAGCAGACAATAAAGGCAAGAAGTGAGTTGATGTACCACGTCATGGAGTTAACATGCGAAAGATGTAGTTAGAACTCAACACATCCTAACTCTCAGCCAATGTCACCACTGTCCTTAAAATAGAACTTGAGTCATTTGGGTAGCTGAAAAATGTGTGTGTGTGTTTCATTTTCCATAGACCTCATTTGGAGGATGGGTTGGTTACCAGTATAAAGAATTTTGTTTTCTGTTATTGGTATGATGATCGAAAGTCACCATCACGGGTGCTTCTCATTTTCTCTTCAATTTGAGAATCAGTGCGTTTCTAAGAAACTTTAGGACGTTTCCATATTTATGATTTCTGAAGAGAAGTATCTCAGAGTGGAAGGGTCTGAAGAAGTTTAACTGCCATTCCTGTTGGCAACTGGCAGCTGGGAAGGTTTGTGAAGTAACGCACACACGGAAAGGGGATCATTAGCTCCTCTCCACAGAGCTCGACTTCTCCAGTCAGACCTGCCAAGTCTCTCTCATTTCAGACCAGAGTTACCTTTCTCCTGTGGCTCAGTCATCAGTCAACTAAAACAAACAAACAAACAAACAAACAAACAACAACAAAAACCTGTTATTTTTAAGTCAGAGGTATCTAGATGCTTTTCTCATTCTCCCATCTCCATCGCAGCTTTCCTTAGCTGGCATGATTTTGGGGGAGCTGTGTGTCTGCCTCATTCCTCCTCCTTGTAGCTAGCTACTCTTGCCCTTTTCTCTAAAATATTGCTCTGTAGTTTAAAACTATGGCTGCCTTTTGCCTACAAGAGCTAAAAATAGAAACTCCCCATTTCCAATTCTTAAGGCCTTTTGTAATCTGACCCCAATCCCAAATTCCAGCCCTGTGTTCAGCTATATCAGGCTACTCACCATCCCTCAAATACCTTCTTTTTGTATCTGTGTGACTCTTTAATTTTCTTTTCTTTCTGGTGTGTGTGTATGCATGTGTGCGTGTGTGGAAATGCATCTATGTGTGCAAATGCACCTGAGGCATGTGTGCATGCTTGTGAAAGTCAGGATACAATCTTAGTCACTATTCACCTGGTGCTTACCAAGTAGGTTAATCTGAGCTGGCCAATATTCCCCAGAGATCCACCTACGTCCACCTTCCCCACATGAGGATTACAGACATGGCAGATTATGTACCACCACGATTAGGTTTTATTACTTTTTAAAAATTAAAAACATTTTTTAAAAACAATCTGGACATGGTGGCACATGCCTTTAATCCTAGGATTCAGGAGGCAGAGGCAGGTGGATCTCACTGAGTTCTAGGCCACCCTGGTCTACAAAGCAAGTCCAGGACAGCCAGGGCTATTACAAAAGAAATACTGTCTAGAAACAAACAAACAAGACAGCAACAAAAAACTTCCCAAATATGCATTGTGTTTTTTTCCTATGTGAGAGTGTCTGTCTGTGTGAGGGGGTCAGATCCTGTCAAACCAGAGTTACAGATGGTTGAAAGCTGCTATGTAGGTACCGGGAATTGAACCTGGGTCCTCTGGAAGAGCAGCCCAGGAACTCTGGAAGAACAGCCAGTGCTCTCAGCCACTGAGACATCCCTCTCCAGCTCCTTAAAAACATTTTTTAATGTGGATTCTGAGGATCAAATTCAGGTCCTCGTGCCTGCAAGGCAAGCACTTTACTGCCTGGACCACCTCATTATTCAGGCCCTCCCCCCCACACACACACACCTTTTTGAAACAAGTTCTCAGTATCCTGAGGCTCCTGGAACTTAGTATTTAGTCCATGGTGGCCTTGAGCTCAGGCATTAGACACCACATCTGGCTGTCTCTCTATGATACGTCAATACATCCATTTCCATGTAGCCAAGGTGAGGTGGGTAGAACCAGGGCTGCCTCAGTTAGACTTTCAGCTTGTTGCGTGCTACCAAATGCTAAAGGATCTTAGCCAAAGGGCATAAAGTCTCTGTTACCCCGGAGTCTTGTATGTTAGATGGACTTGATAGTAATGTGAACTATCTCATAAGGTGGGGAGAGAATGCAACAAGTTAATATACAAAGTCTTGGCACAAATCTGGCCCATTGTAAGTGTTATAGTTTAATGTCAGTGAAGCCTCCAAATGCTACCGTCCAATAATAGTCGCATAAACCATCCAGTCACTGATATCAATCAGATATTGATTGGTTATTGAATGCACACCCAAAATTGGTCATAGCTATCATGGCCAGGGTCACAGAGGTCATGGAGCCTAACTGTGACATCGGCCTGCTTCCAAGGCAGGTTTTTTTGCTTTTTAAATAAGACAAACCATATCCAGGTAACAATCAGGTATCCAGGTCTAGGAAACAAACCACATTCAGGTAGCAACCAGGTTTGTGTATGAAACAAACTGCATCCAGGTAACAACCAGGTAGGAAACAAGGGGATGGCAGCTCTACATCATTTTGACTTGCTAGACAAAGCATTTCTAACTGACTTTTAATTTGATTGGTCCCAAGTCCCAATGTAATTGGGGACTCTTCAGAGTGTCAAGGTAATAAAGTAACCAAATATGAGTAATTTCATCTTATAACTAAAATGGAGACTGAAGAAAAAAGAAATGGCTGCAGCTATATTAAGAGCTAAAGCAGGCCTCAACAGTAAGTACTGGATACACTGGTAGCATTATTTCCTATTAGCTCAGAAAAATTAATTTTGACTTTTCTGTCAACATTCCTACTCTCTGAAAGAATGTGTCATTCATTTCTGAGTTCTTGGGATGTGACAGAGGGTAGGTTCCGAATGAATGCTAAGTGAAATAGATTACAGTCATACTTTATTACAAGGGTAGCTGGGGAAGAGGAAGGGCAGCCCTCTGCTAGCCTATTAGGTCTGAAGAGAAGCTGGGGCTATTTCTAAATGGCTGGTCTCTCAGGACCTCTTCACTTGCATTAGAGAAGAGCTTCCTCTATCTATAGCGATAGTGTTCAGTGCCAGCACACATCACGACTATTTGGGTAACTTTTCAAAAAATATTCATGCGTACTACTTCTCCCTGACCAGGAGACTGTGAGAAACTTGTTTGGGTGGAGCTCAGTTCTTGGGAGCTTCCAGGAACTACTCAGACAATTCTAAAACACAGCTAAAGTTGAGACACGAAGCACTGGGTGTGTGAGTATGAGCAACTCTCCATCAGACCAATTGCTAGCAGGGTTGAACCATTGTGCCCAGCAAAGGCCTTTCTTCTCACCAGGGGTGTGCACACTGGTAAGTAGGGGGGCCACTCTCTTCTAGTCCATTGTTTAATTTCTACCCACATGGGCATCCTGGTGCCTTGGCTCAGCTCTGTGTGCAGGGATGTCTTCCCTGAAGGCTTGGGGATCCATGGAGGACTATGTTCTCTTGAGTTGGTGAATAAATAATACTCAAGAACATTCTTTAACTACAAGAGGAATTAAATGGTACCCCTAAATGGGAAGTGTGGTCCTACCACAGTAGGGTTTGTTTGAATGGCTGTATGGATTTTGGGTGAGTCACCCACGTCCAAAGCCGGAGACATCCTTTCCAGCAGATCCTGATCCCAGTCTCAACATCTGTCAGCTTGTTGCATGGCCCTTGGAAGCATCTCTAGGATTCTGGGGGCATTGTACTTGACCAGGTACTTTCTAGTTTCTAAATACAGGATTCCATTCCACTTAGACAATTCCATGATTCACTCTACAACTCACAAAAATTTGGGCTTAGAGTTTCTAAGCTGAGCCCACAAAAATGAATATATGGTCACTTTTATTGTTCCTGGAGATACAATCATATTTATTCAGTGACTTGGTGGTCATGTTTTGCACCCTCCTCTATTTAGAAAGGGTTTGGGAAAGATTTATTCTTCTGATGAATTAACATAACTGACTTTCTAATTAGTAGTTGCTGTCTACTTAAACCCAGAAAAATAACTTTAAATTGTTTGACGGAGCTTACGAAAGACAGCCAGTGTCTCAACAACAAGTGTTGAGACACTTGGGCGCAAATGCAATCATGAAGCAAAGTATAGTCTCACAATTACCACTGTGCTTATCAGAATGTATTTGGTTTTGTATCTACTCTCGACAAGTTATGCATCCCTTATCTGAAAAGCTTAGGGGTTATGTTTTATATTTTAGAATATTTAAATACACACAATTAGATATCTTGGTGATTGAACCAATGTCTAAACAGGAAATTAATTTATTTTTCATATATGGTCTTTATACACAGCCTGAAGCTAACTTTATTTATTTATATTTATTATTTTATTGATACAGGATCTCAGGTAGCACAGACTGGATTCAAACTTGTTATGCAGCCAAGACTAGCCTTGAGTGTTTGATCAGTTTGCCTCTATCTTCTGAGTGCTGGGCTTATAAATGTATACCTTCACATCTGACATGAAGGCAATTTTATGCACTATTTTCAATGTGCCTGTGTTTTTTTTTTTTTTTTTTTGTTTTTCGAGACAGGGTTTCTCTGTGTATCTCTGGCTGTCCTGGACTCGCTTTGTAGACCAGGCTGGCCTCGAACTCACAGAGATCCGCCTGCCTCTGCCTCCCGAGTGCGCCACCACGCCCAGCTTGTGCCTGTGTTTTGACTGCCACATATTATATGAGGTCATCTGTGGAAGTTTCCACTTGTGGCATTACGTTGCCAGTCATAAAGCTTGGGGTTTTGAAGCATTTTAGATTTGGGATTTTTGGATTGGGCATACTCAAGTTATGGTTGCTTATTTTCTTATTTATTTTTTTTGTCTCGGTTTTTAAAAAATGAAATTTTGAGTCAATTTATAGGAAAAGACACTATATTATGCAAGTTTACAAATAATTGAGGAATTTGAGGTACAGTAAAAATAAGGTAGAAAACTCATGGATTCATGGGTAGAATTCAAGGAATATGTCACAGGACCCAGTGGAAAGAAAGAAGGAACCAGGGTTAGAGACAGAAGCTTGGTTGTCTGTTTTTCTTTTTTTATTCCTTTCATTCTTTGTCTCTGTCTCTCTCCTTCCCTCTCTCCCTCCTTTCCTTCCCCTCTCTCTTTCTTTCTCATTCTCTCACTCCTTTCTTTCTTTTGTTTTTTTTCTTTTTTTTTTTTGGTTTTTTGAGACAGGATTTCTCTGTGTAACAGCTCTGGCTGTCCTGGACTTGCTTTGTAGACCAGGCTGGCCTCGAACTCACAAAGATTCGCCTGCCTCTGCCTCCCAAGTGCTGGGATTAAAGGCATGCGCTACCACTGCTCGGTTCTCGCTCCATTTTTCATGGCCTTATTTTTTGACACAGGGTCTCTGACTGAGCTGGAGCTCAGCTGATTCAGAGATTGTTGGCCAGTAAGGATCAGGGACCCTCCTGTCCCTGCCTTACCAGAGCTGGGATTGCAGCAGCCATCACAGCACCTATGAGTGCTGGGGATAGAACTCAAGGCCTGGGCTCAGCAAATAAGAGAGCTTGCTACTCCTCCAGAAGACCCAGATTTCATTCCCAACACCTACATGCTGACTTACAACCATCTGTAACTCCAGTTTCAGGGCATCCAACATTCTCTTCTAGCCTCCTTGCCAGAACCAGCCATGCATGTAGTACACATGTATACATGCAGGCAAACACATACACACACCACCACCACCACCTCCTCCTCCTCTTCCTCCACTACCACAACCACTACCATCACCCAAAACAATTAAGGTTCTTATGCTTTCTTGGCGATCATGTCACAGACTGAGATATCTCCAGTTCCTTGTTAGAGACAGGGCCTCATGTAGCCCGATCTCACCCCAAACTTAACATGTAGCTGAAAATGACCTTGAACTCCTGATCCTCCTACCCCAACTCCTCAAGTGCTGGGATTACTGTAAGCAACACCACATCTGGCCCCGTGTGCATTTAAACAAATGATTCAAACAGAAGTGCTGAGGTCTGAGGCAAGATCTTTGAATAGGCTATAGAGAAAGGGTTTCCACTTAAAATATGGTTGATATCAATGTTGGCACCATCCCTGCAGCAAGGGCACCAGCAAGTATTTTTGTTGTTGTTGTTATTGTTGCTCATGTTTTATAATTTTCATCAAGACAAGTGAACAAGAAATAAGAATTTAGGGCTGGAGAGATGACTCAGCAGTTAAGAGCACTGGCTGTTCTTCCAAAGGATTCAGGCTCAAATCCCAGCACCCACATGGCAGTTCACAGCTGTCTGTAATTGTTGAGTATGGTGGCTCAGGGTTGTAATCCCATCACTCAGAGGGCAGAGCCAGGTGAATCTCTGTGAGTTCGAGGCCAGCCTGGTCTACAAAGCGAGTCCAGGACAGCCAGAGATATTCAGAGAAACCCTGTCTCGAAAAACCAAAAAAAAAAAAAAAAAGTGGCATTGTGTCATAGTAATAAAGGACCCACTCAAATCAGAAAGTATGCAAATAGCATATTTATGGCTTGGACTTAGCCTTGTCTCAGAAACAATTTCAGATCTTCAACATGCTGCAGAAGTGGAGGTATAGGCTGCAGAGGTCTATGGATTTTAAGCAGAACTCAAAGTCAAGGGCATGGGAAGGAGCCGGGGAAGATGATGAAGAAGTGTGTTGGGCAGACTGCCCTGCAGCACCCCTGCAAGTACAGTGATGATGTATTTCCCTTTTGGGTTTTCATTTTAATTAAACAAAAACATTCATGGCAAACAAGCTGGACATTGTTGTTTTGTGCAGTCCCAGTCACAATATCTTTTTAAGCACCCAATTTATTGTTTCCTTCCAGTTATGTAATCAATATAAATTCGTTGCTAAAATATAAAAAAACAAGACTACAAGGAAGAAACTAGAAGTCATCTGTAGTCCTATCATCCAGCAGCAACTAGTTTACATCTGAATGTTCTGTTTTTTTCTCCTGTCCATTTACACACCTTTGTACATGAAAACATATTTCAGCAAGATGTTTTTTTATAATCTTCTTTTCATTTAATGATATGTGCATTATGAATAATTTCTCCAATATGTTTTATTTATGTTATTTTTGTTGTACTGGGGATTAAATGAAGGGCTTCACATCTGCCAAATTCTCTAACACTGAATTCTGCACTTTTATTGTTTATTTTATTTTTTCCAAGACAGGAGACAGGGTTTCTCTGTGTAGCCCTGGCTGTCCTGGACTCACTCTGTAGACCAGGCTAGCCTTGAACTCGCAGAGATTCGTCTGCCTCTGCCTCCCAAGTGCTGGGATTAAAGTTTATTCTTAGCCGGACAGTGGTGGCGCACGCCTTTAATCCCAGCACTTGGGAGGCAGAGGCAGGTGGATCTTTGCGAGTTCGAGGCCAGCCTGGTCTACAAAGTGAGTCCAGGACAGCCAGGGCTAGACAGAGAAACCCTGTCTCGAAAAACCAAAAAAAAAAAAAAAGTTTATTCTTTTAGTAACTATATGTCTTCAGATCCATTGTACTTCACAATTGTTTTCCTGTAACTTACTGGAATTTTAGATTTGTCTAATGTTCTTCCAATTATAAATAGCTTTTTAACAAATATCTTCATAGCTAGCTTTTGCTTATATTTGTAATTCCCTGGTGTTGAGGTTCAAACCCAAGGCCTTTTGGATGCTGGGCAAACATTTTAACACTGAACTAGGAGCCCAACTCTATTTCAATAAATTCTTAGGTGAGAAATTTTTGGTGGATGTTGTAGTATGTCCCAGTATTCTTCCTTCAGGATCCATGAACTCATTTCCTCACGTCCAAGAGCTTGACTGGTAGCAGTTCACAACTAATATTCTCCTCAGGAATGCCTTTGTGAAAAGAAACAGGCTTACTCAAGCTTAGGTCTCATCCTAGGGCAAGTTACTTCCAGGGTTGTTTAGGTGTAGCCTGGCCTCCTTTCTCAGTTACTACAGTGATCTCAGCTTCAACTCCCATGGGACTAGTTGAGGTCTTGGCATCACAGCCAGATGTCTACCTCTGCCCACCTTCCTCCTACCTTCTAGGGTATAAAAATAACTTTTATTTGCCTGATGTAATTGTCATGCTACTGCCTCCGTCTGCTAACCTAGGTCCTGCCCTGGTCGCTTCTAGCCTCTGGAAAATCTAACCTAGGCCTAGAATATTTTCAGCCTCTAAGACTTACTACTGAATAAGCTCACCCTTTCTCATTCTTTCTGAACTCTGGTTGGCTGGTTCAACTCAGCTGCTCTAGTGCAAACTCCTCTCCTGGCTGACTGATTCAATCTGGTTTCTCCCTTGGCTTCTGCTTTTTCTGAATTGTTCTGTGTGACCTCAAACTAACTCTAGCAGTATGTTCTAATCTTCTGGCTCGTCATTCTCTGGCTTGTTCTGTCTAGCTTGTTCTTTCTTCAACCTGTCTCTGTATAATTGTCCTGGTAAAACTGTCTCCCCTCCCCCGCTCTGCATTGCTTTCCTTTAAGTAGCCTCTCTCTTCTCATGAGAGTTAGGCATATCCTATTCTGTCAAATCTTTTTCTGATTAGTCACTTTGCCTCTCAATTAGAGAATACTTTCAAACATGGGAGCTTCCTTCTACAAACTAACTTTACCTTCATTGTTTGGGATTAAAGGTGTGTACTAAGGATGGGTCTGCATTCCAGCCAGACCACACAGACCTAGAAGGCCTTTGGACCTGACCAGAGCAGCCATGTTGCTGGATTAAAATTCCTCTACCCTAGGGTGTTGCTGACAGGACATTGAAGTGAGCTCCCTGCACCCTGATCTCTGTCTCAGCATCTGCTTTCCTGAGATCTGACTTACAAGATGTCACAGACATCGTCCACACTATTTCCAATGTAGAAATCGGACCTGTATGCTAGTTGGTGTCTTGAGTCTAGTCTGAAGAACTGACAGAGATTGCAGGGTGAGGAGGAAGTGTAAGGAGAGGGGGCAGCATTTGGCCAGGGCTGGACTGTAAAGGAACAGGTGAGTTGCTACAACTGAAAGTATGTAATCCATTTCTAGCCTGTTACAGGAGCTGTGTTTGGCTCATCTTGAAGGCCAGAGCTGGACCCAAGAGGTAGAGACCATCACAAGCATCCTGGTAGATAATCACACAGTGTCCTATCTCATCTCTGGGTCTCTGGGATGTCTGTAGTGGTCCCTTTTGGGGATGGGTTCTCAGTGAGCCTCAGTAGCTCATATTGAGTCCCTGGGGCCTACTGTATGTAGCCAGAGCTGGCTCCTGTACCATTTAGTCTGGGTGTATTATAGGCAAAAAGGAACTCTAGCCAAGGTCTCCTCGATACATATGCATAAATCGTGGTCGAGGGTAGTAGATCCGTCTAAATTGCACTGACTCTGAATCTGGAATTGAGAAGCCAGGTTTCCAATTTATCATGGAGTTTGAGTTTAATTAACTTAAAAGAAAATCAGCTTTTATGTAAATTTGATTTATTATTCAAAAAAGGTTTTTCAAAGTAATTGTAACACAAATTTATACCATGGCTTCTTTAAAAAAAAAACTTCTTAAAAAACAAATAAACAAAAACTTCAAGGTATCAAGAGTAATTGCTAAGGATTTTAAGTTGAATCCTTAAATAATTGGGTTGTATTGAGGGATTTGGACAACAACAAAATCAAATCAGGGTCTTGCTATGTAGCCCAGTCTGAACTCATACTTTTTCTGTTTTACTCTGAGTGCTAGGATTACAGGCATGTACCACAGCATCTCATAGAGGAATTTTTACGTATTTATTTTTTGATTCATCATTGTTATTATTCTTTTCTTTCTCCTCCTTCCCCCGTCCCCTCCCCTTCCTCTCTCTCTCTCTCTCTCTCTCTCTCTCTCTCATAGCTCAGGCTGACCTGTAACTCCTCATCTAGCTGCAGGCTACCCTTGAGCATGATTGTCCTGCCTTTTTCCCTCAAGGGCTGGGATTTAAAGATGTAAAGCACCACTCCCAGGACTGAGGGATTTTAAAATAAGGTTTGCTGTTTCTAGTGAGATGAACAACCAGAAAAAAACACAAATGAAATTTAAATATTGGGTTATTTTCCGAGTGGAGAGGAGAAAGTAAACCCAGGAAGGTCCTCCAACAGCTGTTAGAATGTCTTGGGTTTTCATAATCAGACAAATATGAATATTGGCCCCTTGCAGCTTTGCTTCAGATCCGTGTGTTTCTAGAAGGGTCCCAAAGGCTCCTCTGGTCTCACTCTCCTTTGTGTTTCTAGAAACAGCTGTCAGAGAGACTCTGAGCTATGCTGTTAGTATGTATCTGTCCTGAGTGTTCTACTCTCTAATTACACGGCAATTTGTGGTCTCATCTCTTCCTGAAAGGCTTTTGTTCCCCCCACCTCCCCTAATCCTGTTGCAATGATGCTCCTAGCTCATTTACTCTGCCTGTATTTTTCAGTTTCTACTCAGATGAGAGGTTGCTGGATCATGGGAGTGTGCTCGTTTGCAGCTGTACTAGCTGGCAAGAATGGATTGCATCAGTCAACTGATTTATTGGTGTTGCCTTGCTGTTGGAAGGTTTTCTGGAGTTTCTTAGTAAGGATTGACATTTGTTAGGCCCAGTATGTTCCTTTATGCTTACATCCATGATCAGGCTTGGAATAGAGAGTCACCTGCAAGGAGACTGGGCTGACCTTTGGTTTTATATATATATATATATATATATATATATATACACACACACACACACACACACAAATATATATATATATATATATACATACAGACACACACACACACACACACACACACCTCTATAGACCAGGCTAGCCTTGAACTCATAGAAATTTGTCTGCCTCTACCTCCCAAGTGATGGGATTAAAGTTTATTCTTGCAGCAACTATATATATTGATACGATACATCTGTGCAGCATTTAAAAGCAAAAAACCTTCACAAACATGAATGTTTCTTGCTCTTTTAATTTATTCAAGAATTCTGTCACTAAATGTCAGAGTAAAACAACACTTTCATGCACCTATGGCATGAAATCATTACATTTAGTCTAAACAAACCTCCGAAACAGATGACACAAAGCCTGTAAGAATGACTCTGTATTAGGACAGACACATTTGAGTGGCCAGAAAGCGCACATGCCTAAGTGTTTTGTTGCTAAGAATCTTTCTGTTCTTTAGGCGATGTGTTTGAACAACTTCACTGAGTCTAGATGTAAATGGAGACCTTTGTCAAAGTCAGCTAGTTCCCTAGGTCATTTCACAATGGCACATTTGTGTTTGTAAACCCCAGGTACATATTTAAACAGACAAGAAGGAAAGCCATTTCCTGCTTTCAGATAGCTCAGTATTGTTAGGTTCAGAGCGGCTTTCCTTCTGTGTCTGTCCATCATGTTCTGTGGCCAAGCTCTGTGTGAGAGGAAGTTTTAAAATACAGTATTTTCTGTATGCTTAACATTAGTTAAGATTTTTTTTTTTAAAGATACTGCAGCAGTTTTTTCTAGGTCCACACTGCCAGATTTGAATTCAAACTACTGTCTTGTAATTAAACTTGTATTTTCATTTATTTCTTTTTCAGTTTTAGGGATTGAACCCAGGGCTTTACACACACAAGGAAAGTGCCACTGAGCTACATCTCCAGTCCTCTATAAAAAGAAAAGAAAACAAGCCGGGCGGTGGTGGCGCACGCCTTTAACCCCAGCACTTGGGAGGCAGAGGCAGGCGGATCTTTGTGTGTTTGAGGCCAGCCTGGTCTACAAAGTGAGTCCAGGACAGCCAGGGCTACACAGAGAAACCTTGTCTTGAAAAACCAAAAAAAAAAAAAAAAGAAAAGAAAACTAGGCATGGAGGCCCATGATTGTAAAATTCCAGCACAGGAAAATTGCTAAAATCTGAGGCCAGCCTGGTCTACATAATTTGTTCTAGGCCAGACTACACTATAGAATAAGAACTGTCTCAAAAAATAAATGAACAAATAAAAACAAAAAAAATGGGATTTCATTTAGGCAACGGTTCCTATTTGAATGGAAATACTTTTACTATTTTCAGTCTTGAGAAATAAACTGTAACATCTCTGTGGGAAGTCCTTGGCTGGCCAAGTGAATCCTCTTAGAGTCTAGGTTCCTGGCACGCAGAGTTGGGCCACTAGGTGCTTTAGGAGCAACTTCTGGGGTAAGATGGAGCTTTTGAGCAAATGGAATAAAATTCCAGTATGGAAAATTATATCACCAGAAGGGATTTGTAATTTATGGTATGAAGTCACAGCCTGATTTCTCGTAATTGCATTTGTTACTGACCTTATATTACATTTACTCTTAAGGGCCCTACTTGTCCCTTTTCTATTTTTTTTTTTTTTTTTTTTGGTTTTTCGAGACAGGGTTTCTCTGTTTAACAGCTCTGGCTGTCCTGGACTCGCTTTGTAGACCAGGCTGGCCTCGAACTCGCAAAGATCCGCCTGCCTCTGCCTCCCAAGTGCTGGGATTAAAGGCGTGCGCCACCACCGCCCGGCTTCCCTTTTCTATTTTATAAACAAATGTTCTGCATAAAAATGTTTCCCAGCCGGGCGGTGGTGGCGCACGCCTTTAATCCCAGCACTTGGGAGGCAGAGGCAGGCGGATCACTGTGAGTTCGAGGCCAGCCTGGTCTACAAAGTGAGTCCAGGACAGCCAAGGATACACAGAGAAACCCTGTCTCGAAAAACCAAAAAAAAAAAAAAAAAAAAAAAAAATGTTTCCCAGGCATGGTGGCAGGAGACAGGATCTTTGGGATGCAACTAATCAAATTATGGAGGTGGAGTTTCTGGAGTGGGAATAGCATCCTCCTTACACACTAGATCAACCAGGCACCTTTGTCTTTGGACTTCCAGTCAATAGTTTATTTTCCTTTATTGATGGTTATATTCCATAGCATACCAGTGCTTCCAAGTTTTGGGAAAACAACCCTTTTGTTTTATTTATTTGTTTGTTTGTTTTTGGTTGGTTTTTCTTTTTTCTTTCTTTCTTTCTTTCTTTTTTTTTTTTGAGACAGGGTTTCTTTGTGTAGCCCTGGCTGTTCTGGACTCACTTTGTAGACCAGGCTGGCCTTGAACTTGCAGAGATCCACCTACCTCTGCTTCCCAACTGCTGGGATTAAAGGGGTGCGCTGCTACGCCTAGCTTATTTTTGTTTTTTCAAGACAGGGTTTCTCTGTGTAACAACCCTGGTGGTCCTTGACTCACTTTGTAGACCAGGCTGGTCTCAAACTCACAGAGATCCACCTGCCTGTGCCTCCTGAGTGCTGGAATTAAAGGGGTGCGCCACCGTGGCCAGCATGGAAAAACAAACCTTTAAATCAGGGCTGGAGACCAAGAATTGAGTACAGAGTGTTTGCCAGGGACTTTGGTCTGCAACCAGACCTTTGGAAACTCAACAATACACACGTCTTTGTGTATGCATGGGTGCTCACATGCATTCACACACTCACGTGCACACACACACACACACACACACACACGACTCTTTGCTGTGCATTTATTGTTTCTGAAGTTTCCAAGACACCAGTTATCTAGAAAACTCAGTTGATGGACTGAGAAGCAGACATCAGAGGGAAGCCACAGAAGATGGAAGTGGGATATTACATTGTTCAAATGCTCAGGTAATGGCAAAGGAGAGCTACCACCTCCAGCTCTTCACAAGCTCTTGTTCACTGCACCCATGTCAGGGCTGAGATGTTTGCTTAAGGTCAGTCAGCTGTTTTTCACCCGAGCCAATGCTGTAAACAGTCCTCTCACCACTTGAATATATGACTCATTTTAATATTTTGTTTTGCAAATGTAGTCCTGACCTTTTAGCACAATTGAAACCTTGAAACTAATACTATGCTTTGAGGGGGAAAAAAAGCTGAGTAATCCTGGCATGGCCTTATCTGACCAGCACCTCTGGCATCCAACTCCTTCTGTCTTACTTTTTGGTCTTGACAAATCTCCCAGGACAGAAAGGCTTTCCATCCAGGGCATGTATTCCTTAGGTTCAGAGGTAACCCCACTTTGGGTTTAGAGAATTGGCTCAGTGGTTAAGAGCACTGACTGCTCTTCCAGAGGACCCGAGTTCAATTCCCAGCACCCACATAGCAGCTTACAACTGTCTGTAAATCCAAGATCTGACACCCTCACACTGACAGACATACATGCAGGCAAATCACCAATGCATATGAAATGAAAATACATAATAATAATAAAAAAAGCAACTGGCTTGAATTTACTAAGTGGATAAGACTATTCAGTCTCCTAGACTACAAGAATTTGGGATGTTTCATTTACTTTGTATTAATAGATAACAGGGAGTTATGTTTTATGTATATGTTTACACATCATAAGTCAACCATTTATAGTCATACCATGACTAGCAATTTAAACTGCTGACCACAGAGCAATCCCATAAAAACTCAGGCTATTTGTGAAGTTTGCAATTAAAATGAAACAGAGGGCTGGAGAGATGGCTCAGAGGTTAAGAGCACTGGCTGCTCTTCCAGAGGTCCTGAGTTCAATTCCCAGCACCCACATGGTGGTTCATAACCATCTATATTGAGATCTGGTGCCCTCTTCTGGCTGCAGGCATACATGCAGTACAAGACACTATACATAATAAATAAAACATTTAAAAAAAAGTAAAATAAAACGAAACAGAGCAAAGCCCGTAGACGGCCAAGCAGCAGCGCTTCCTTTCTCGGGAGTGGAGCAAGTTCTAGACCACATTTGATGAGCCCCCTTGGGATACACATGGGGGCCAAAACTGTGGGTCCAGCACTGTGGCAGGCACTTGGCCCAAGTTAGCTCTGCTGACGCTCACGACAGACTGGCAGAAGACACTTCAAGAAGTTCTGCTTGTAGCAAGTGTTGGAACCAGGGTTGCAAGTCATGTCTGACTGGCCTCCAGCCACCACTCCTCAGCACCAGACCTCTGCAGGAGGCTGCAGTTCAGAAGAATGCTCTCTGCACTCTTTGGAGAGCCAGGATCACCTTGCTTTGGTCAGAAGTGTTCCAGTTGCCAGGAGTACACACTGGGGTAAAACAGACCTAAGCAAAGCAGTCGGAAGGACAGGGGTGTGACTTCTGTTGCCAGCTCCTGGTCAACCTCCTTCCATTCTGTAATGGCTTCCAGGACCCCTACAGTCTCATACTTTACTTGGGAGCTGCACAGCAGAGTCCTCTTCTAAAACTGAGCCTTATCTGGATCAAATTTGGAGGCAGGCTTATTTTGAATGGTATTTCCCACCTCTGGCCTAATCCCTTATGTTAGAGACTTATTAGATATCCATGTCACATGGCCTCATCTTGTTTGGGGCTGTGGCTGGCTTGTAGAGAAGGTTAGCAGAGACATTAGACAATGGGTGCATTAATTACTACAGGGTTTTGGTGATGCTCCAGGGGGAGCATATTGAAGGACGCACATTTGGTTTTCAGATGCTGGAGATAATGGATCTCATTATAGATAAGAAAGTCATGAATGTTAAGGAGGCTGCCTGGATGCCCAGTCTTACAGGACAGCCCCTTCACAGCCTCCTTGCTGTGGAGCTTCTTCAGCACCCGCTCAGGGAGATTCCACATGCCCACCACGACTACCCTGTAAATCAGTGAGTTCACAGCACAGAAGTAAACCTCCAGTACCTAGACTACTTGTTCCTACCTTAAAGATGACCAGAGGCATGGATGATTCACTCAAATATGTGATGAACAGAGGTTCAGAGAGTCAAAACACAGGGAAGAGACCCTGGGAATGCTCAATAACCTTTCTTTGCTTCTCAAAGAGTACAGATTCATAGCGTGCAGCATGGCAGTCCCTCTGCCCTCCTCCCTGTCTCTCATCTCTGGCTTTGGCACAGTATTGTGTAACCAATGATCCTTAAATTCCTGCTTTATGGGCTCTGCTCCTGTAGGTGATGACATCATTTTGTTAACAACTTGGTTAAGTGAAGGCTTGGTTTTGCAAACGCTTCAGACACATAATCCAATGTCCTTTTCTAAGATCATTCTGATGACACAGAACAGTAGCAATCATTAATGAACACTTACAGGATAGTAACCTCTTTTTTTCTCTTCCAATCCTGGGAATTGAACGCAGGATCTTGTGCATGCTAGCCATAAGCACTGAACCATTGAACTACATTGCCATCCTGGGTACCAGTACTAGCTTATAGTTAGGGCTGGTGAGATGGTTCAGCAGGTAAAGTACTTGCCTTGCAAATCTGATGACCTGAATTTGATCCCCAGAACCTACCACAAAAAGGTGGAAGGAGAGGACTGCTTCTGCAAAGTTGTCCTCTGACATCTACACATGAACTATACTATGTATGTGTGCCCGTGTGCACATACATACATCACACACTCATGCATTAATGGCACATATAAAAATGTTATTGAAAAATAAAAACGCTTTTATTGGAAAATTAAGTATCTTTGTTTTTGACAAGCAAACATATGTATGTGTGCACATGGTTGTGTGTACACACACACATATGTTGAATAACTTGCTAGGATTTATACAAACATAATGTGGTCTCTTCTTTCCCCCTGCTTACTCCTAAGATCAAAAGGCAAACACAACCCTGGGTTGGAGCCTGTGGTGGTTTGAATGAGGATGTCCCTCTTAGGCTCACATATTTGAATAATTGGTCCCCAGATGTTGGTGCTGTTTGGGTAAGTTTAGGGGATGTGGTCTTGTCTAAGGAGATATGTCACTGGGGGCTGGTTTGAGGTTCATAAGTCATTTGTTTTCCTGCTGTGATGGACTATAATTCCTCTAGAATCGTAGGCCCAAAGAAATTCTTTCTTCTGTAAGTTGACTTGGGCATCACAGCAATAGGAAAGTGCCTAACACAGAGCTTCAAGATCTAGCTTCAAGGTCATCCTTGGCTAATAGCTACTGAGTCTGAGGGTAGCCTTGGACACATAAGACTGTCTAAAAGCCGGGCGGTGGTGGCGCACGCCTTTAATCCCAGCACTTGGGAGGCAGAGGCAGGCGGATCTCTGTGAGTTCGAGGCCAGCCTGGTCTACAAAAGCGAGTCCAGGACAGCCAGAGCTGTTATACAGAGAAACCCTGTCTCGAAAAACCAAAAAAAAAAAAAAAAAAAAAAAGACTGTCTAAAAAAAGGCAATTATTGTCAATATTTAAAATTGTTGGGGTTTGCTACTGTCCCTTAGATTTACAAATGACACTGGAGTTTGATTGTTTGCTTTGTGTTTGAGTCAGGGTCTCACTGTGTAGCCCTGACTAGGAACTCACTATGTAGATCAGGTTGACCTCTAACTCACAGAGATCTGTCTGCGTTTGGCTCCTAAGTGCTGGAATTAAAGGTGTGAGCCATCATGCCTGACTACTTCCTGATATTTGAATGCTAGGTCTGTGCTGACTCTATAGAAAAGGATGTTCTAGCTCTTTTATTTCTGTTTCTATCCTATAATTCTTTTTCATCTGATATCTCAGAGAGTTGACATGCATTTTCTTACTTAAACCATAACTTTGAGCTTAACACAGATATGGAAATATTATCTGATGTAGCACACATAGCAGCAGTCTTGGGTACACACATTTTTTTTCCTGTAGAGTAGTATGACTTACACTACTTTAATACTGTTTTGTTTTCGCTTTGTTTGTTTGTTTGATTAATAAGGTACATGGGAGATGCAATATTTAAAACTGTAGGGGCCTGTTTTCTACCTCATACCTACCTAACTGGTAAGAATTCTGGGTATGATTATAGTTTTGAAATTACTTCTTCAAGTGGCAGGCTTTCCCCTTCACCTTCTAGATTTCAAAGAAATCAGTTGTCATGCAGGTTTCAAATTCCTTATGAATTCCTAGATTGTTTCTTTTAAAAAATATTATTACTATATGTGTGTCTTAGTTACTTTTCTATGGCTGTGATAAGATACAATGATCATGACAACTTACAGAAGAAAGGGCTTATTTGGGGCTTACAGTTTCTGAGGGTTAGAGTCTCTGACCATTACGGTGGGAAGCATGACGCAGGCATGCATGTGGGCATAGGGCCGCAGCAGTAGCTGAGAATTTCCACCTTGGTCCACAAACAGAGGCAGAGAGGGCACACTAGGAATGGCTGGAGTCTCTTGAAACCTCAAAGCCCATCCTCAGTGATACACTTTCTCCAACAAGGCCACATACCACCTACTTCCCAAATAGTTCCAACAACTGGGAACCAAGTATTCAAGCATATGAAGTTATATAGGAGAACATTTTCATTCAAACCACCACAGTACATGTGATGTATGTGGGGGGGGGGGGGGAGGGAGGGAGCGCATGGTGTGCCTATAAAAGTCAAAGCGAGACTTTGTGGGTCAGATCTTTCCATCCACCTGTATGTCGGTGCTGGGGAGTGAACTCAGGTCACCAGGGTTGCATGGCAAGTGTTGCGCTTTCTTTGATGAGCCATCTTGATTCATTTTTTTCTTTCTTTTTAAAAAGCTTTTAGGATTGGCTTGTTATCTTTGGAAGGATATAGGATATATGTGAATATTTTGAACAGGTTACACATTGAAGTAAAAATTTCCCTCTTACTCCTGTTCTCTAAACAGTTTCCTTCTCAGGGACAGAGGGCATTAACTGTCTCTGCCTTTGAGAGTCATTCTGTGTATAAACACAAACACATATACACACACGCTTTAATACAAATTATAGCATACACTGTCAGATGATACTTTTCAAACATAGCTACCATAATATATTAAAAGTATTTTATCAATAACTTTCCCAATAAGCAATGAAGCTAATGTTCCTTTGTCTTGTGTGTTGAATGTGGTGGTAGTGGTCCTTTACTAATTTTCTGTCTCTTGGGATACTTGATCTTAAAACCCAGCTGTCATGCTGTGTGAATGCCCTGGACACACGAGGCAGAGGGTATAATGGGTGAGTTAACTGCCAGATGTGTGAAAACTTCAGAGAGTGTCAGCCTCTCGGTGTCAAGTCAGCTTCAAGTCTTTTCAGCTGAAGTCTCAAACCAAACAGAACAAACTGCCCACTGTGCCTTTTCAGAATATCCTGCCCTGCAGAATTTGACAGTGTAATAACATGGGTGTCTGTTACATTTAGGGGATGGTTTATTGTACAAAAGTAGATCACCAAATGTATGTGTCAAACGTGGCGAAGTCTGTTCTCTGCTTTGCGTCTCAAACTGTTACATTTTTAAATTTCAATTTGTAAGTGATAAGTATATAAGCCTTACCCTGCTTTGCCCTTCCTTCCCTTCCTTCTTCTCCATTGTCCTTGCTCTCCCCTTTTGAGACAGGATCATGCTGTATAGCCCGGGCTGGCCTTGAGCTTGCAATCCTTCTGCTTTAGCTTCCCAAGTGCTGAGATTGCCAGTGTGTGCCACACATTCCTATTGCTCTTTATTATTTATTTACTTATTTATTTTTGGATTTTTGAGACAGGGTTTCTCTGTGTAATAGCCCTGGCTGTCCTGGTCTCACTTAGTAGACCAGGTTGGTCTCCAACTCACAGAGATCCACCTGACTCTGCCTTCCAAGTGCTGGGGTTAAAGGCCTGTGCCACGATGCCTGGCTGGTTTTGTCTTCTTGATAGTATTTCCTTTAAATGTTTGGTAATTTTTAGACAGCCAAGACGCAGTGCTCAATATCTGGCAAGGAACTCTAGGTGTGGGAGAGAGGAGGAGACAGTGCGTTGACTGGCAGGACTCCACCTAGCGAGATAAGATGGCTGTCCCTCAACTTATAATGGGACTACATTTGGATAAATTTTATGGCTAATCAAAAACACCTAAAGGCAAACACACATTTCTTTTTACAATAAACCAATTGCAAAGTTCAGAGACTGTAAGTCAAACAATGAAAGCTGGGGACTTCTGTGTAAGTCTGGCAGTCAGTCTGATTGTCTGAGGAAGACAAGGGTGAGATCCTCATTCACACTCCAGCTTCATCAAATCCCTAATGCCTTCACTAGGAGCTACTGTGCACAATCTAGAACACTCCTTATCCTCTCTCTCTCTCCCTTCCTCTACCTCTCCTTCTCTTCCTCGTGTGTGTGTGTGTGTGTGTGTGTGTGTGTGTGTGTGTACACACATGTGTCACAGTACATGTGGAGGCCAGAGGATGATTAGCTCCAGTTGGTCATTTCACCATGTGGAGTCCAAAGATTAAACTCAGGTCAGTCTTGATGGTGAGTGCCTTGACACACTGAGCTATCTTGCAGGCCCTATAGCTAGAGCCTTAATATTTCAACCCTGTAGAGATGAGGCCTTTCACTTTCCAATATGGGAACAGTTATTTCCTAGCTTGGTGGGGCAGGAAGGAGACTATCCTGGGAATCTGGATACTCCTTATATGCTTCCTTGGCTTTTTTTTCATCCTTCACTTTCCTGCCTTCAAAAGTAACTTCTGCCCCTTGACTTCCATCTAGGGCAGTCATCCTAGCTTATCCTATAATCTCACAGTCTGTCTCTACATTCCTTTCCTTTAAAGCTTTGGTCCTTGAAATTCAGAAGCTAAGAGCTGGCAGTAATAGAGTGCTTGTTTAGCATCCCTAAAAGAATGTTGGGATATACCATCACTTCTGGTGTGTGATGGAAAGACCCAGATACAGAGTGGAAAAAGAGATATTTGGGATTTAGACTGAGATTAGGTTGGCTGAAAGACATGGCAAATTTCTTTCGTTTGCTGTGCTTCTTGAAGCTTCCCTGAGTCAAGGAATGAAAGCATTGAATCTAGGCTATAGATTATGGAATTCTCATTATCTGACACAGGAAGAATAACAGTAAGCTAAAAAAGATCACACAAGGACTGGAGAGATGGCTCAGAGGTTAAGAGCTCTGGCTGCTCTTCCAGAGGTCCTGAGTTCAATTCCCAGCAACCACATGGTGGCTCATATGGCTCACATGGCTAGGCTTCTTCCTTCCCAAACTTACAGAATCACTCTCAGAGAAGCCAAGCTTTCTGGAAGAGGCAGAGACCAGCCAAGTTGTCTGAAAGAGACATTGTCCAACCCAGTCACCCGCCTGCAGGTTGTGCACGGAGTGTCAGGCTTCCAGCTTTCATGGGTGGTCACCCATGCTCAACTATGTAGTGAGTGGCACACCATATCTCAGACAAACACATAACAACAAAAGGATGAACCCATTTAGGGGAATCCCCATGAGATTCAGAGAAGTAAAGATGCTGGCCTGTCCACTGCTTCCCCTCATGTTTTTCTGGGGGTCCTCATTAGCTGAATTCATCCAGATTATCAGGGATTCTATTGGTTCTTGCTGACTTTCTGTTGCACAGAAACAATACAGTATACAATGGAGCTACCTTGCAGAGAGGACATATTGAATATTTGGAAATTTTGAATTCATCATTCCCTTTGTTCTGATAAACTTTGGTGGAACAGAGAGAGACATATTGTCCTGTCTTTGACACCCATGCTTTGATAAGGAGACAGTCATCATCGTGTTATGAGAAACAATTATGTGGGTAAGCTATATGTAAAGAAAGACAGTGTTGGGGCTGGAGAGATGGCTCAGAGGTTAAGAGCACTGGCTGTTCTTCCAAAGGTCCTGAGTTCAATTCCCAGCAACCACATGGTGGCTCACAACCATCTACATTGAGATCTGGTGCCCTGGAATATATGTAGAGCAAGTACTGTATACATAATAAATAAATAAATGTTTAAAAAAAAAAAAGAAAGACAGTGTTGAGAAACAGTGATCTGGGAAAAAGGATAACATTATTTCCCTTAAATAGTGTTTCTCAAATGGATTTGAGATTGGGGCTGAGTCATAGCCTGGCATGACAAGGCTTGGAGAAGAATTTGAAGGTAGCTCCTAAGCTTGGAATATCAGATGAATTATGAGTCAGTGCTTGCAAGCAGAATCAGATAACCTTTGGGGAGAATGAGCTATTTTCCCAGAGGCTATGGAGAAATCTCACACCATAAGGATACATTGATGGGGATCTCTGGGGACTATGCCTTGTGATCTGCTATTCGATTTCGGCTTTCACAGTTCATAGGCAAGACTCTCAGTGCCAAGACAGCCTAAAAACCTGTATGTCCCCATAGTAACAATAACTATTATCATAGTCATGCAGACAAAACCAACTGTATTGCCAGTGAGGCCATTTAAAATACTGGAAGATACATTCTAGCATTTGTGGAATATTTGTCCCAGTCCTCAACATTGCATGTTCTCTCTGATTTGAAACCTGTCATTTTAAAAGTGAAAAAGAAGCCAAACATAGACATGTATGAATAGATATGTTTCATATTTAAATCTCCCATAAACCAAAATGTTTCTTTTTTATAGTAAAATATAAGAATTTTCAAACATAATCAGAATTAAAAGGAGGTTGTTCAATTTCAGTGTGCTACTGAGTCATGAGTGGAATTTATTGAATTTCCATTCTGTGCTGTACTTCTGTGCTGGGGAGAGAAACAAGTGACAGGCTGAGAAAGTTGTTAACTTCTCATTTTTATTAAAACAACACTTGAAGGCAACTGACTTTAGACAAGACAAAATAATCAGAATAACCTGTGATGTTACTTTAGTCTAAATCCAGGGTGCCTGAAGCTCAGAGATAAAGAGCAAGAACAGGATGAATGTTTTCACTGAAGTTCTAACTTCAAATACCATGAGGGTCTCAAGAGGTTATCCAGTCTACTCCCAGCCTTTGGCAGGATTACAGTGAAACCAGCTCAGGCAGATGGCGATCCACCCTGAGTCTGAAATTGCCCACTCAAGAAATTTGATACAACCCTTTCAACAGTCCTTTCAATACCCTCACTTTTCTTTAAGTCCTAAGGGGATTCATTTATGCAGTATCAAAGAACACAGGACAACATGCCTGGTACCTAGCATGCCTAGGCTCTCCATATCTACAGAGGAGGCAGAATTATCTTTTAATGTCTGCGACAATGCATAAACAATACCACACCATACCCTTCCCCCTTCTCCATTGAACCTCACAGATCTTATGTCTCTCTAAGTAGTGCTCCCACCTGGGGGGTTGGCTTTTGCCTCTTACATTTCCCTCATTGTCCTTTGGTTCATAATCCCTGGGAGGTTAACATATAGATTTTTAATTTTTTTTTATTTTTTTTGTCCCCTGGGGAACTGGAAAACAATTATACCTCAGTCAGTGGTCCTGTTGTCAGCACCATGGACAGTGGCTCATAGGCCAAAGCAAGTGTTTGCTGAGGAGGCATACAACTTGTCAAGATGTGTTGATGACTTGAATATCTTGGAAGGGCTTCATCAACTCCTTTACCTTCTCTGTTTTCTCCATTGAGGCTTCCTCCTCACAGACGAATATAGCTTGTGTCAAGTTGAACTTAAAACTAGCCAGCACCCCTCCCCCCATTCTACTCCAAGTAGATGATGAATATCTCCATTTGGAGATGTCTGCATTAGTGGCAACCTTTTCACTGGGCAAGAGAAAGCCCTTGCTTCAACTGTAGACAGAATTCTGTCCAAAAAAGGACAAAACTTGGAAGCAGGTAAGTTGATAGTCTAGCTCTGCCAAGACAGGGTAGACAAGCCCTTCATAATTCCTGCTTCACAATTAATGTCTGTCAGAGATACTGTGCCAAAAGGCTGAAGATAGATGCTCCAACATTATAGAGAGAAATTGGGGGCTAACCAGGCAGGCAGTTGTCTTTCATTTCTTAGTTTTGGAAGCTGCTGGCTCTGCACTTCCTGTTAATTCAGATATATTTATCCTTCTCATGTCTCTGGTGTGGTTGAAGACTAGATAGTTATAGTCTCACAGTTAAATTTTAAGTTGTTTGGGAATTAAAAGGATGTTTAAGGTCTAAGAAGATGTTTTTAAGTTGGTAATACAAGTTAGGATGGAAACTGAGTTAAGTACAGAACTTTAAACTCATCAAGATAGATAGATAATAGAATACTAATATCAGTTGCCAAATACATATGTAGGGGCTGATAGGTTAATATAAGTTAGATTTAGTGAATACCTAAGTTTCTGATACAGTCTCTTAATTCGGGGCATGAAGATCAACTGCTGTGAGCAATTAGCTTATCAGCTTATGGATGAAGTCAGGTGAAATGAGGGGAGTCTCTTTGGACTGAAAAACAAGGTTGAAGCCAGGTGAAACAAGGAAAGACTTTATGACCTGGCATTGCTTTCAACTGCTAAGTGGGCAGAGCCCAAATTAAGCTGAAGCAGGTGGAACAAGGAGTGATCCTATTTAAGGACAAGTGGATGAGCCCAGAGAGCTGCGTGCTAAGGGCCTCCCGATACAAGAGAGCTCCGAGAGTCCTGCTGGAGAAAGTTCTGGTAGACCAATGGCCAGATCTCCCTGAGGCAGAAGGAAGCTGGTGAGCAGAGAAAGCCTCGACAAGACAGCAAAAGGCCAAGGACTAAACCCTGTGGCTCAGCTTTTGCCTAGAGGGGTTTGACCTGTCCGAACAGTGGCCTGAACGGAACTGTGGCCAGCTTTAAAGACTGAGGCAGAACGGCAGAGTTGCTGATACGAAGGAAGTAAGGTGGCCTACAGACGCTGAGGTCTCCCAGAGAGAAGAAAGCCTCAAGCCTTATTTAAAGTGAGACTTCGATAGCCAATTTACCCTGACGAACCTGCGTCTGAGCTATTCCAGAAAAAGGACTGCTAAGTGCGTTAAAGAGTCTACCCCCGAGACTGGTTTCCTGCCGACTGAGGACCTGCCCCAGAGACTGTATCATTCTAAAAGGGTATGAAAGTAGTTGTTATGATTATCAATAGGTTTAGTGGATAGGTTAAAGAGGTTGTAGGAATTTATAGGATTAATAGTTAAGAAATTGTTGGTGTTTGTTATAAGTGAATTTAGTAATAAATAAATAAGAGTTAAATAAATAATAATTTAAAAGTTCGGTTACATACATATATGGACTGGACATTGGGAATGTATATTATACCTTATAATTTTCATAATTATGGCCTAATTGTTCTTATTGTATTGTATTTATTATTATAAGAAAAAGAGCCTTTTATTAGACTAAAAGGGGGAGCTGTTGGGGGGAAAAGATACACCTTAAATTAAAAAAAAGGCAAATAGGCGGGAGAGGGGAAAAGGGTAGTAGAGCAGGACCAGGAGGGGGAGGGGGGAGGGGAATATGATTGTGATGTAACCTGAAGAAATAAATAAATGTTAAAAAAAAACCCAGCCAGTACAACTGACCCCTTGTCAACTTGACACACAAACACATTGTCACCATTAAGCAACAATCTTTCCTTTCTTATTCATCCCCAAGATCACACATTAATAAAGACATCAAAATATAAAACATTTTATTTGGCCGGGCGGTGGTGGCGCACGCCTTTAATCCCAGCACTTGGGAGGCAGAGGCAGGCGGATCTTTGTGAGTTCGAGGCCAGCCTGGTCTACAAAGTGAGTCCAGGACAGCCAGAGATATTCAGAGAAACCCTGTCTCGAAAAACCAAAAAAAAAACAAAAAACATTTTATTTGTTTTTTTTCCAGTTTTTTGAGACAGGGTTTCTCTGTGTAATGGTCCTGGCTCTCCTGGACTCATTTTGTAGACCAAGCTGGCCTCGAACTCACAGAGATCCACCTGCCTCTGCCTCCCAAATGCTGGGATTAAAGGCGTGCACCACTACACCTGGCTATAAAACATTTTATAAACTTAAAAGGTCCCACAGACTTATAAATTCAAACACTTTGAAAGCTTTCTCTTTTAAAATATCTAATCTCATTTAAAAATCCAAAGTCTCTGTAAAACTCCAAAATCTTGCTGGGTATGGTGGCTCACACTTTTAATCCCAGAGGTAGAGACAGGTGGATCTCTGTGAGTTTGAGGTTACCCTGGTCTACAAAGTGACTTCCAGGACAGCTAGGGTGGTTATACAGAGAAACCTTATTTCGAAAAAAACCAAACCAAACCAGACCAAACGAAAACACACACACACACACACACACACACACACACACACACACACACACA
>CAJQZJ010000338.1:583792-607969 GCA_907164525.1 Lophiomys imhausi | reverse complement strand
CACACACACACACACACACACACACACACACACACACACACACACACTTAAAAAGAGCCATACTGCATAATTAAGGGGCAGACATGAGCACAGAACTTTTCTCAGTAGGAGATTATATGACTATCCAAACTGTAAGAAGCTGGGACCAACATGGTTGACACTGCTGCTAACTGACCTTTGCTTCACACTAGAGACATCTTCATATCATTTGTCTTGCAAAACACCTGATCATGTCATGTATCTGATGCCATGAAACTGTAAGGGCAAAAAGACAGTAAACCCTGTTCTAGGAAAATCCTCATTCTGGAATACCTCACCTCCTTCCTGCCTTAACTCGTGAATACTCAGTTTCTTCATTTAAGTTTGCTCGTAAGAAGAGTGAGCTACCTTTCAGATCCCCACACTCACCCCTTGGACATATAGTTTTGCTCTGTACAAACGTTACTAAACCAGCATAGTCCCGAACAACAGTCTGTAAACATTTGTTCTCATACCTACATACATATAAGCGTAGTCTTTGCCCTTCATCAGGGAAACTTCTCTTTGCAACAGATGGAAGCCACCATAGAAAATCACAATCTATCAGGATGCAGAGGTGTGACTATGTCTACAAAACACTCCCACATCTCAGGCTCAGGGAATATTGTAGAAGAGGGAATGGAAAGATTGTAAGAACCAGAGGATCAAGGAGTTTGCTGTGAGATTGTGTCTCCTAGTAATTTTCTGAAACTATTTCCACAAAGTCTCAGCAACATGACCATCCAAAGATGAGTTTAACAGGGGCAACACCAATGAACATGTCAAACTGGACAGGGTTGAGGCCTCAACTCTACATACAGAACTAAGGAAACTGAGTAAAAATGGATGCAAGAAAGGTTGTCATCCCCAGGGTGACAATTGATTGTCCAGTGCCAAATGGCCAGCCATAAAAACATACATACAGGCAACATATAGGCTCAACAGTTTATAATTATGAATATATATGTATGTGCATATAAATGCATGCAATAATAATTAGTGAAATAAGAGGCCATGAATTTGAAGGAGGTTGTGGGAAGGTTTGGAGGGAGGAAAGTGAAGGAAGAAATGATATAATTAAAGTATAATCTCAAAAAATGGAACAACTTCTTTCCAATTCTTTGTCTCATCTGTGAATTCTTTTTCTGACAGTGAAAGAAACCTGGAAATGCTGGGGAGAGAACTCAGAGAAGAGGGCTCTGTCTGGTTTCTGCACTTTAGAAGTCTAGCTCTCTCCTCTTTTATTATCAGCAATGCACTTGCCTTTGGTTTCATTAATGTCTCAGGAGTGTAGACAGCTCTCCTGTGATGGAGTCCGCTCAGCTTCTCAATGACACCTGTTTTTGAATGCCTCTTCTCTCTAGTATGGTTGTTCTCAACCTGTGGGTTGTGACCCCTGTGGAGAATTTCTGCTGGTAATTTTGAAGTCTGGCATTACCAGAAAGCCTCTGAGCTTGGGGCTAAAATGATGGATGCTTTTTTTCAGTGGATGCTCTTCCTCTTCCTGATCTGAGGAAACTTTAGACCCTTTAAGGAGTGTCATGTGGCCCAACCCTTCTCTGGTAAGAAACCTACCCAACAAACACCTGGAGATTTCTGAAAGAACTTCCTCATGCTAATGAGGTCTGTTGGTGCTTTTGTTTTTAGCCAGTGACATTTGTCTATTCCTCTAACTCTACCTGCAGTTCTACCCCCAACCCCACTGCCCATGGAATAATTATGTACTGGGTTTGCTTTCTTCTGATAGCACCATACCCAGCAAATCAAATACGTTCACCTCTAAAACCCCTCCCAACTGCCCAAAGCCTTATAATGCCCCTGATTCACAAAATAAACTCTCTTTCTCCATTTCTCCACTGTGACCACCTGAGACTTGGCTGTTTATCTCAGGCTTGAGAAGAAAGAACTCATTGCTGGACACGTTACCTCACTAGGTCTCCTACTGCTGGCAGCTGGTGCTCATCTTTGAGCACCCAAAACACTAGCTCTTGCCTCATTGCTGCCACAGCTGTATAGCTGGGCTCACATTTTAATCACTGTTGCCTGTCACCCCAGTGGCCTTCCCTAAAGCTAGCTGAGAGATTCCAAGCCTCTGCCATTTCTCCTCCACACCCCAGTCACTGCAGGGCTAATCTGTGGTGACTGCCCATTGCTGGCTGTCCCCAAAGCAGCCTCCAACCTCACCAAACCAAGCTGGACTCCTGAAGCCACTTGGTTTTTGGTCCAGGAGCTCCACGTTCTTTTAAGGTTCCTGGTCTGGTGCTGGTGGTTCAGCTAAGAGATCTGGTAACCTTTTGCCACATGCATGAAAGAGTTAGGATGACCCTACATCTCCTATTTGCTTATTTAAAGAGTTGTAACACTTGGGCATTGGAGAAAATTCTTTCTCCCATCTTTCCAGGATATTCTGTGGCACAGGTCCTGACCTGTATTTCACCCTTTTCTGCTCAGAAACTGAATAAGCTCAGACCTTCTGGTGGAGGAGCTTGCATTCGATACCAGACAAGGCTGAGAATTCGCTGACGGAAGTCACAGAATGGCACATGCCTTTGAGGGTTGAATGGCCCTTTCACAGGGGTCACCTAAGACCATCAGAAAACAAAGGTATATTACAAATCATAACAGTAGCAAAATTAAAATTATGAAGGAGCAACAAAAATAATTTTATAATTGAGGGTCATCACAACATGAAGAACTGTATTAAGGGGTCACAATGTTAGGAAAGTTGAGAACCGCTGTTCTGGCACCTTCGCCACGTGGAAGAAATTACTCACAGTTGTTCACTGTTCACCTTGTGGTTCTCTAGAATGTCTTTCCTACATTGATACAATTCAAGTATCCACAGATGTACCAAGTATTTGTCAGATTGAGTCCATCACAGAAGTTATTAACTAGCTCTTAGATTCCACAGCACAAAGGTCTGTTTTCTCCTAAAACAACTGCTGAGAACAGAGTTCTTCAGAGAAACCAGAGGCAAGGAGATAGGACCCAGAAGGAACATTCGAAGGGTACTTATTTTTGTGTGGTTGATTTTTGTATTTTAGATCAGCACCAATGGTATTAATACTATTTAAGTCATAATTTGTAGCTTTTCATTTACTTTTATTTTAAGATTTCATGTGTGTAGTTTTTCAGGCACATGTGTCTGTATAATACTTGCATGCCTGGTGCCAGCAAAAGTCAGAAGAGGACAATAGAGGCCCTGGAGCTGGAGTTACAGATAATTGTGAGATTCTGGGAATTGAACTCAGCTCCTCTGGAAGAGCAGTCAGAAAATTTTTTTTAAGCCATTGAGCCTTCTCTCCCAACTCCAATTTTTAGCTTTTAAAAGAATTTCTGGGCTAAGGTTGTGGTTCAAAAGAATTTCTGGGCTAAGGTTGTGGTTCAGTGGTATTACACTTGCCTAGAGTGTGAGATCCTGGGTTCAATTCCCAGGATATTTTATTTTAATTTTTAAGGAAGTTCTTTGGATTGTTTCTATTTCCTATTGTTGGAACAAATGAACTCTGTCAAGAACACAAACTTCACCTTCAGCTTAAGAGAAAATCCTTTAGGTGGGATAAAATAGACGCTGGAGCCTCCATTGAGCCCTTCACTACCTGCCCGAGTTTGGAGAGCCTCACATTTGGATAGCCATTCCTGATGAGGGGCTGCTTATTGCTGCTGAAGTTCCTTTAGCTTGTCTTAGTCTCCTTGGACATTTTAAAATACTTTTTTCAAAATGGAATGCAGGGTTTCAGTTGGTTTGATGGGAACAAGGGAAAAAGCCCAAAAATTACTGAAATAAATTTAGAAAGGCAATTGACCTGGATACTCCAGGAAAACACAAATCTATAGAAGAGAGAATGCTTCCTACATAACCCTCTCGGTAGTAGTGATGTGGGGGTAGGGGATGGGGGGCCTTAGAAATATTAACTTTGCTCTGGAAACACTGAGCATTCCCTTTAAATGAATATACAAAGTCTCAGGTTCAGATATTCTAGCAGTCTTTGTGTCCATGGAATTTGTAGCCTCTTAAGTGTGGGTGTGGTTGACATTTTGCGTCCTTCCAAAGTCGAGGATTTGGGAGAAATTGGAACTAAGTCTTAGACATAAAGATTTGATGCCCTGGCTAAGCGTGAGAGAGGCAGCTTTTGTTCCCCTAGTCCACACTTTGTGTTGAGCATTAGATCAAAATTAATTACATTATCAGGTCCTAGTCATTTATTTTAGTATATTTACAAGCTGTGGGATGTTTATTTATAATTTTGTTTCAATTTATAATTCTTTATCCAGAGATGGTGTGGGTTAGCCTCTCTTGCTGCTTTGTTGTAATGTCAGCTATAATAAATGGCTCATCTACTACCTAATTACTTTGTCACAATAATCAGGATTGCTGTAGGCAAATTGATAAAAATGAGAATGAGAGCTTTTGTCTTGTGCTGAGCTTGATTGTGCTGCCTCACAGTTTTGGGGAGAAGCCTTCTTCCGTCTTAGATAATGCTAGTGGGAGTCTCACTAACTATTTTATAACTTTACCAACAGTGACCTTAGAGGTGTTCTTTGAAGTGGAATAACTGGGATTAGCCATTCACAATGGTGAGTATCACTTAGCACCTTCAGCTCAGTTAGATGATGTGTCTTGTTACCCAGAAACAGAGTTCTCAGGATGGTCTGCTCACCGCCTTACTTGGTTTTTTAAGAAGTCTGCTCACCATCTTACTCGGTTTTTAAAAGAAAATTTACTTATATTCATTTTTTTATATTCAAGTATATTTTTTCCCTGCATGTATATATGTGTACCACAAGTGTGCCTGGTGCCTGTGGAGGTCAGAAGAGGCCTGTAATTGGAGTTATGCTTGGTGGTCAGCTATCATGTGGTGCTGGGAACTAAACCTAGGTTCTCCATATGAGCAGCCAGTGTTCTTAACTGCTGAGCCATCTCTTCAGGCCTTTTGTGTCTCAGATTTTATGTAGAATTTTCTTACTGTACCTGCTTGCCAGGCTGGAGGGTTGTTTTCAAAAGGGCCTCCAAGAACACAGCCTGGTGTTAGATAGGCTGTGCCCTGCTCTAAGGCACACCACAGACTCGAACAGTAGCTTCCAGGTTCTGCCTAAGCATGGGCAATTCTGTTTTATAAAATGGCAATTTGCTCTGTTCTGAATGTCAACATGAAGGCCAAATGGCTGTATCTTCACTGTGGAAGTAAATACCCACCATCTGTCTAGTGAGGCCCAGACTAATAAACAACCTATTTAGACAATACTACAAACTATGACTTATCTAATTAACCCTGTGGGTATAATTCAGAAAAACCAGGACTGTGGGCTTACTGAGCATACCAGACCAATAAACTGTGCAACCTCTCACCTGGATCATGTCTGGAGCACCTCCCATACTCACATGAATGTTCACTTGCCATGAACCTTGTCCAGGAAAACGATCACAGCCAAACCCTTACACCTCTCTCCCCAGATGCCAGCTTGAGCATGGTTTCTCCTGTCTGTTACATCAGCTTACTTAATATGACTCTTGAAACTGTCCGTTTTTTTTTTGTTTGTTTGTTTGTTTTGTTTTTCTTGTTTTTCAAGACAGGGTTTGTCTGTGTATCTCTTGCCATCCTGGAACTCACTCTGTAGGCCAGGCTGGTCTTGAACTCACAGAGATCTGCCTGCCTCTGCTTCCCGGGTGCTGGGATTAAAGGGAAACTGTCTGTTTTAAGAGGTGCATTTGAAAACTCTGAGTCCTGATCATCTCTAAGCCTATGGCTCCTAAAACCTCTTACTTGGTTCCTTGTAGAGACTTTGCTTCGTGCCTGTACCTGCCCTCTGCCGGCACCTTTAGTACAGTCCCATAGGACCCTGCAACCTTTTTAATGCTTTCTTAGTATATATTGCAATAAGTTCTGGCATTTGTCTATGTATTTGACATAGCTCATTCATGATTTTGCCCCTGTTTCTTTGCATAACTTACTTCTGGATAAACATAGACTGTATTTTATATTTGCCTCCTTCACAATAGGAAGAAACATCATTTTGTTCTTACTGGGACGCAGGAAGTGATAGCCAAAGTATGATTGCTTTTACATGTTGCATATTTTAAGCTAAAAACACTGGAAGGCCTCAGAATCAAAATCTAACTTCCTGCTCTTTTATTTCTTACCCCATATATTCCTTGGAAGAGAGACACAGAAATGAGAATTTCTCTTCCCCAAGGCAGATCACAGAAACCGGATCTCCCCCAAAATAAGCCATAAAGCCTACACTATTCCTTTCTGTGTAAGAGCATGAGAAAATCCCTGACCTGTCTTTGCCTAGTAGTAGGACACAGACCATCTTTCCAGAGGAATTGTTTTCTGTGGAGAAGAACTGCTAACTGAGAGAACAGGAGAAGTCTAGCAGCCTTAGCCAGGTTTCTAATTTCAGTCTACTATTGGGAGGTCACATACCCTTTCATCCAGCACATTTCAATATGGCTGCCCCTGCTATAGCAAACCTAATATGAAGCAGACACTGCCCACCACATTGCTGGATCTTCATCTGGAGGCTCCCCAACCATGCCAAAGCGAAGAAAGCTTTCTGTCCTTTTCTCTTGCTAACCTGTATCTTTGATTGGCATCTTGGCTGTCCCCCCTTACTACAAGAAGGAAAGTGCCACTCCCTTCTCTTTGTACAGTTTTGGCATCCAATGTGAGACAGCTGAGACAACTGGCTCATTCTGGAGCTTGCAGATGAGACCCTGGGACAACTGACAAAAAAAAAAAAAAAAAGAAAGAAAGAAAAAGAAAAAAGATGGTAAGCAAGAAATTTTACCAAGCTATTTCAGATCTCATTGTAGCGCCTGGTTGCAAATGGAAGCTAATTTTCTTCCCTGGGTCTTTCCCTTTCCGAATTCACATTAATAGAAGATCAGAGACCTTAGTTCTAAGACTGTTTCTGAGATGTTCCCCTACTCATTAGTTCAAAGTATTTGGTGTAGCCATGTGTAGTAGTGCACATCTGTAAGCCTAGAGCTCAGGAGGTTGCAGCGAGACCACAAGTTCAAGGTCAGCCTGGGATGCATTGTGAGGTCATGTCTTAAAACTTAAAAGTTAACCAAACAAAAAAAAAAAAAGCATCCAGACACAAAGTACTTTGTGTGCCATGTCAAAAAGCCATAATCTGTGTATGTCCTTCTGTCCGTCCATGTGTCTGTCTGTGTAGTGCTAGAGGTTGAACCTAGGACCTTGCATATGCTAGGCAAGCATTTTATCACCAAGCCACATTTTCAGTCCTGGCATCATTTTTATGAGCCACACAATACATTTCATCCTAGATGGCCCTGAGACCACAGTGCAGGGTGGCTTGTGGTTCCCATCACAGAAAATGCTCAGGACTTAGAAGTATTGTGAACAGGACAGAGAGGGAGGAAGATAACAACATAAAGCTTTCTATTCTTTTCTTATCTTTTTTTTTTTTTTTTGGTTTTTCGAGACAGGGTTTCTCTGAATATCTCTGGCTGTCCTGGACTCGCTTTGTAGACCAGGCTGGCCTCGAACTCACAAAGATCCGCCTGCCTTTACCTCCCAAGTGCTGGGATTAAAGGCGTGCGCCACCACCGCCCGGCTTCTTTTCTTATCTTTTTTGGAGTTTTTAACATTTTTATTTAAAATTTTTGAGATTATATTATTACATTTATCCCTTTCTTTTCTTCCCTCCAATCTACTCCATATACTCTACCTAATTTTGCTTTGCTTTTTCAAAAATTATATTTATTTATTACTTCAAGTCACATTTCTATCTCATTCCCCTTCCTTGACTCCTCTCGGTCCTACCCTCTACCCTTCACCCTCTCGCCCACCTATCCTAGGCAACATATAGGAAGAAATTACAATTCCAAAGCTTAATTACCTTTCCAGTCCTGAAAGTGTATATATATATACACAGTTCATCTTGAAATTTTGCATTTTACAAATCAAACTACAAAAAAAAGAAAAAAAAAGAAAAGAAGAAAGCTAGAACATGTGATAATCCCATATAACTCTCTAGTTTAATAAATAAATAAATAAACAAATTTATTATTATTTATTTATTTCTTCAAGTTATATCTCAATCACAATCCCCTCCCTACTACCCCCTCTGGTCCCACCCTCCCACCCTCTTCCCCCTCATCCCCCCCATCTGCTTCCTTTTTTTTAAGTTTAAGGTATAGAAGATACCCCCCCAACAGCTCCCCCTTTCAGTCCAACAAATAGCTCTTTCTCTTATAGCAGCAAATACAATACAAAACAACAGAAATAATTAGGCCACAATAATGAGAGTTATAAGGCATAACATACATTCCCAATGTCCAGTCCATACGTATTTGGCACCTGACTTTAACATTCTACTATCTAACCATCTCCATGAGTTTAAAGTTCTATATCCAACTCAGCTCCCATCCTAACTTGCATCACAATTTTAAAAACATCTTCTTAGATCCAGAACACCCTATTAACTCTTAAACAACTCAAAATTTAACTATGGGACTATAGCTATCTAGTCTTCATCCACATCAGAGACCTGAGAAGGATAAATTTATCTGATTATACAGGAAGTGCAGGGCCAGAAGCTTCCAAAACTAAGAAATGACATACAATTGTCTGCCTGGACAGTTTCCAATTTCTCTCCATACATTACAGCATCAATCTTCAGCCATTTGGCCCTATTTCTCTGACAGACATTAATTGTAAATCAGGAATTATGAAAGACTTGCCTACCCTTTACAATTTCTTAGGGGCTGGTCTCCTGACCAGGTGATTGACAGGCCCAAGTGGATTAACTCTTAAGGAAGGAGACAATAGTGTGTAATGTTTGAATCTTTGGAACAGATCAGAATGTCAGGTTTCTTCCCAAGACCAGAGACAACCCATTCTTTTGAATGGCAGGTCTTGGCAGAGCTAGGTTGTCAACTTACCTGCTTCCAAGTTTTGTCCTTTTTGGACAGCAGTCTGTCTACAGTTGAAGCAAGAGTTTTTTCTTGCCCAGTGACAGGCTTGTCACTAATTCAACCATCTCCAATTGGAGATTCTTCAATGCTCATCATCTACTTGGAGTAGAATGGGGGTGCTGTCAGGAGCTGACATGTCTCAATATCAAAAGAATCTTCAGAGAACATCTTTGAATGCCATATTCTACAGATCTCTTGAGGTTTTGGAAGACTACCTATCTATCTCCTTATATTTGGATAAGTGAATGTTACTTGTCTCTTAGCAACTTGATTTTTGATTAACTTAGAAAATAACTGTGATAGCTACCCTAGTACCTAACAAAATGACATGTTTGAATGAATATTAGTTTGGATTTCTTAATTATCCTAAACAGTTTATGACAGTTGCTAACAAAAGGCCAAAACTTCACATTTCACTTTTAAGCATTACCTAGGTATACCTAGTTAACTTTAATTTTGTATCAATATACAAAGATCAATACCGATTTAGCCAAATATAATCTTAATTTAGTATCAATATACAAAGATATAAGACCATATTTAATAATCTGTCCCTTTCTCTTTATCATTCCTATATTATATCTATATCCTATTTTTCTCAAGTCTTTTCACCCCTACATAGGTGAGAAAGAAGGATACAGAAAAGAAAAAGAGAGAAATCCCTGGGTCTAACCTCCAAAACCTATTTAACAAGACCATTTAACAACTTGTAATCTTTCCCCCTAAGTAACAACAAGTATCAATAACCCATCAAATGACCAAAGGGGGGAAAATCACTCACCCCGCCTTCTGGAGTTGGGACATCACTCTCTTAAAATTACTTCCTGCTGATTTGGGATGTAGTAAACCTGTTTGGGGCCCAAATAAGAATGGAAAAATGGTTATGTACATTAATAGAATCATTTGATGTTCAGTCCTTTTGTGCTCAGCTATTTAAATGTCCTAAGAAGTTGTAGACAGAAGCTGAACTTCAGGGCTTTACTGAAGTTCTAACTGGAACAGTCTGTGGGGCTGAACAATCTTAGTGATTTTGAATTGTTGTGGTTGTACATTTTTGAGGAAACAGCTATTGAGGAAGTCTGTAAGGCTGGATCATCTGAGCTACATGCCTTCTTTGGTGTCTGATCTGTTTTCTTCTGAGGTTTCAGTAGTCTAGTTGTCCCTGGATTCCTTAGATGGATGCTTTTATTCTCCTGGAAAGATAAGAACAGATCCCTGCCCTAATCCTAACCCTGGGACACTACTTTGCTCTGGCTGTTTTTCCTGGTTGGGTGGATAGGTTCAAATGCAGGCTGAATATCAGGCAGACAGAGCGCTCCTTTCCAGATGGGTTACAGAGCTGGCTGATCTCAGGGTGGTGTTCCTGGGAACTGTGTGAGCTGTTTCACCTGGTGACCAGTCTCAGTGTTTGCTGTGGAAAATCAGACACCGTCTGTGTGTCACAGTCGGCTACAGGACCTCACATTCACTCCACAGTGACTAATCTCATTCACCTACTACTCAGATACAATGCTCTATGGGCAGCGCCATCTTGAATCTCCCTCTCTAGTTTATTTTTGACTGAAAGTATCTAGTAACTGGTAAAGCAAACTCCACAGGGATTTGAGAATCTGCTCTTTCCTCAGCTACCACCATAGCCAGTTAAGTCAGCATAGAATGTTTATTTAGTTATGATAGAGGATGAAAGTGGATGAGGTGGGGAGCTGAGTATAGCTTAGAATTAATGGTATTCGTCAATGAAGTCTTCAGGACACCAAATAGTATTGACCCTACTTGGGGTCTAAGGCTGGCTGAACAGACTCCTGCATTGATATCAGCTACAAGCTCACATGAGGCCACCAGCAGCTAAGGCAAACACACAAACGTATCATATACACATGTGGGGGTGGAGGAACTTTGAGGAAAAGGAAGATGTTGGGGGGGGTGGGCAGAAATATTTAAGAAAATGTATGTCATTTGACATACACAAGAAATATCAGAATTTTTAAAACTATTACATCTGTTTTTTTGTTTAATTTCATTATTTTTAAATTTTTATGATTTTATGATATTCTAGGCATTGAACTCAGGGCTTTGCACACACTAAGCAGACATTCTAGTATATAGGAATTCTTGGTGCCAATCTACACTCTCAACTGTTGGACCTCATACTTGCAACAAGCTCGGCTGATTCTCCAGGTTCTCCCAGCATGCCTCAGTGTTACAGGGCATGCTGGCACAGCCCACCCTCTATTCTGAACTCCTTGCTCCAGAAAGCTCTTTCCTATATAATCCAGACATTTTGGGCTCTCTTTGGTCTCTCTCTGTCAATCTCTCTCTCTCTCCTTTCTCTCCCTCTCTGTCTCTGTTTCTGCTTCTCCTTCCTCTCTCTGCCTCTCTCTCTTCTCTCTCTCTCTGCATACATGCACTCTTCTGCTCATTCTGTCTCTGTCCCTATGCCCCCCCACCCACGCAATGAGCTAAATCCAATAAGCTTGCCTTATATACTTTAGTCTGTCTCGAACTCGCCACTAGAGAATGCACCTGAACAGAATAATTTATCATCAAGTGAATTTTATTTCTATTTTGAATCATATAGGTGGGGGTTGGGGGGGCTTAGTTAACCCTTCATGACTTCTGTTTACAAAGATCATTATAGCTGACTCAACAGACACTCTATCTGAACATGGCTATTGATCAAGGGAGAATCTCTTTCTACAGGGCAAGACTTGATCAGTTATCCATTTCCAAGTGGCCAGCCCACATATGGACATATGTTGTTCATATGCCTAAACAAGGACATATGGGCAACACTAAGTGGACTCAGTATATATTTCGTGTACTCGTGTATGAAAATCTCAAAATATAAATTGATTAAATAAAGATGGGGTTAAATTTCTTATCTCTTCTATTCCCCTGCCTGCTGGAGAGAGCTGCAGGAAGGCAGATAGGGAGTGAAAACACCATTCCTGGGTATTTGGCAACAGTCAGCAGCCTAGTGAGTAAAACCTACCCAACGAGTTAGTCTTGTTTCCATAGAACATGGGCAAGTGTGAGACTTGACAAAGTTTAGAATAGAAGCTTCAGGTCACTTTGTGGACTCTGTATTGGATCACTTCCTTGGTCTCTGAGCCCTCTGTGTGTACTGTGATTGTGGTTGGTCATGCACATGATCTGGTCATCTGGGCTATGTTAGATGGCACTACCAGTTTCCTTAATTGCAAGATGTAACCATACCACTTTTAAATCATTGTAGATCAGATTTATTTAATCTTTCCCAGGTAGTGTTGGTGGACTGATGAGGGCTAACTGGTCCACCAGCTTTCAGCCAGGGTTTTTCCCTGACCCTGTCAAGAGGGAGAGGTGGCAGTTAAGGCACTATATACTCATTGTTCTTACAACAGCTTGTACTCTGAGACTTTAATAATATTTGATTACAGCTTCCAGGGTTTTATAGGAGGCTCCATTCTAGACTGTGGAGATGGGGCAGGTTTTCCTTCCTGCTTGCTGTTAGTAGTTGATTTCCTCTGGCTTCGAATTTGAGTTTGTTTCAGGACAATTGGTCTTGTTTGGCTTCCTTCAAAAGCCCCTGAGAACTTCATTATAGAGGATTCCTTTGCTTCAGGTTTCAGACTGATAGTGAAGGTCTTTTGCGAGGAGATAGGTTTAAAAAAGGAAAAAGAACAAACACATTTAACAGGAAAAAAATAGATGTTTAAGAGAATGAAAAGATAGACCAGCCGGGCGGTGGTGGCGCACGCCTTTAATCCCAGCACTTGGGAGGCAGAGGCAGGTGGATCTTTGCGAGTTCGAGGCCAGCCTGGTCTACAAAGTGAGTCCAGGACAGCCAGGGCTACACAGAGAAACCCTGTCTCGAAAAACCAAAAAAAAAAAAAAAAAAAAGAAAAGATAGACCACCTGGGGGGGAATATTTGCAAAACATTATCTGAAAAGGATTGACATCCGAACATATCAAGGACTCCCCTCCCCATTCATATTTATTAAGAATTGATAAAGCAGGTGGTGGCTGCAGTGCACACTTTTAATCCCAGCACCTGGGAGGCAGAGGCAAGTGCGCATCTCTGAGTTCAAGGCCAGCATGTTCAACAGAACAAGTTCCAGTAGAGCCAGGGCTACACAGAGAACCCCTGTCTAGGAAAATCAAAACAAAACAGAAACAAAAACAACTGATCAAACCTGTTGAAAAACAAGTCCAAAGTGCTTCATACTTTGAAATAACAGTCTTGAGAGACATGATCAGCTAGGAGCCCTTCTTCCTCTGCCCTGGCTATGTGTTTTCTCCCAACATAGAGAACTCTTCCTGCAACAACTTCTCTTTCCTTAGTTTAGCTTCAAAACACACAGGTAGCATTTCCAGAGATAATCTCTCTCCGGTAGAATAAAACACCTAATACTTAATGTTTCCAACTACGTAGGGTCTCTGTTCTTCAAGGTCATAGTCACAGCTTTGGGAGGTGTGTTTGTGCTGATACTTGGGATTGTTCCTTGGAATTGTAGTCCATTCTTTTACAGTGTCCTCATGCCATTTCTTCAGAAATCTATGCACTCCAGCCTAGCTGATATGCCCCTTCTGGTCCAGCTGTATACAGAATAGAACAAAAGAAAAAGATCAGATAAAAATTAATTAGCGGGCTGGAGAGGTGGCGTGGCTCAGAGGTTAAGAGCACTGGCTGTTCTTCCCAAGGTCCTGAGTTCAATTCCAAGCAACCACATGGTGGCTCACAGCCATCTACACTGAGATCTGCCTGGGCATATATGTAGAGCAAATACTGTATACATAATAAATAAACAAAAAAAGTTTGAAAAAAATTAATTAGCAATTTTGCTTCTTAATATGCATCCATCAGGTTCAAAAGACAAACAGTTAACTGTAGTGTATATTAGTATACCAAAACACATGATGGCTTCCAGGCTCTTTCAGCTCAGCATGGAAAGTACCCATTACAGAGTCCTTGCTGGCATCCCAGCTCCTCTCAGCTCTTCTCACCTCACCCCCTACCCTAACTTCTTTAGCATATGTTCTTCCCCTCCCTCAGCCTCTCACTCCTATATATCCCTGCTATTTCTGCCATGTGTCCTTCTGGCTCTCTCCGGCTTCCTCTCTCACTCTGTTCCTTTTCCCCTGGTCCCCCTCTCCTCTCATGGTCTGTTCCATTTTGCTGGCCATGTTTAGTCCATACTTTCTCTCCTTGCTCTGAACTCTTCCAGATGTCTCTGGCTGTGCTCTTCCTTATATCTAAAATAAAAACTTTCACTTCAACCATACTAAGGAGTGGTCATGTCCTCACTTTATTCAGTATCTCAATGAGCTGAAAGGTTGTCTATACCAAAATCTATACTTCTTTTTATTCAAAAGTACCCAACCTTAAAAGTAGGCAACATCACCTTTACTTGATAAACTATTACATATCAATATAGTGGAAAACTATTATCATTACAAAGCAACAAGCTGAACTAAGGGGATAGTTCAGTAGTAGAACATGTGATTAGCATGCCCAAGGTCCTCGGTTCAATCATAGCACCAAAACAAAATAAGCAATGAGGTACTGTCCTAGGGTTCCATAGCTCTGACTAAAATCTCCTGAAGAGAATGGTCTGAAGGAATAGTTATTTTTTTAGTTCATGATTTCAGAGCTTCTAGTCCATAGTCCCTGGCTCCACTGGGCCTGGGCTTGTGATGGGGCAGGAGAATATCATGGTAGCAGGAACATGGGGTGGGCACAACCTATCTCATGGGAGAGAGGGGAAAAGATTGGGATCAGGTACAACCTTAAAAACACTCTAGTGACATCTTTCTTTCCACTCCACATCCTAAATTTTCTACCACTTCCCAAGTTGGCCCTACCCCCAAGGACAAAGTCTTCAATATGTGAGTGATCTGAGGACACACTTCATATCAAAACCACAAAAAGGAGACTCTTCTTTCTTTTGGAAGAGAGCCTGGGTCGAGAATGCATTCCTTGCTCGAAATCCAGTGAGCTAGGCCGGGTGTGGTGGCACATGCCTTTGATCCCAGCACTCAGGAGGCAGAGGCAGGCGGATCTCTGTGAGTTTGAGACCAGCCTGGTCTACAAAGTGAGTCCAGGACAGTCAGGACTCTGGTACACAGAGAAACCCTGTCTTGAAAACCAAAACTAACCAACCAACCAAACAAACAAAAACAATAAAATGCATCAAGCTAGGAAAGTGTTTCCCCAGGTTCAGCCTTCAGGGTTCTCAGAAGCCATTAGGGTTATGGTTGAAGGAGCTGAACAGTATGGTGAGCCAGGAGCGGAATTTGTCAGTACCATCCCCTTTTTGCTGTCTTCAAAGACTAGCAAAAGGCTAAGAGTGACTGGCATGCCCCAAAGTTCCAGAAAGCCACCAAGTTCAGACAATGTTGATGGGGTTGGATTCTCTGTAAGGAGGCCTCAGGAAGTCACTGGGGAGGTAAAGCCTAAATTGCAGTGGAGTCTACAAGATCTTGGAGATGCCAGGAGCAGAATATTAGCTGAGGAAAACTATATGCATAGAGCGGAGTCAGCAGAGCTGAAGGGATGGGGCTGTCCATGCCTGTTGGAGCCTGATGATGCCACCAGTTGCCCCAGATGTCAGACTCTGAGCTGCAGGGCTTGGTGTTTACCCTGCTAGAACTTGCTTCAGTCTGGGCTTTCCTTGCTATCTTGCCATTCCTCTCTTTTGGCATGGGGATATTTAAGGTGTGCCAGTACATACTGGAAATACGTAGTTAAAATGTTTTCCTCACAGGGGCTCACAAGTAAGTGATTGCCTTGAGTCTCGAAAAAAACTTGTGTTTTTTAAATATTAGAACCATTAAGGTTTGAGGACTCTTGGAGGTGAAGTGAATGCATTTTGCATTATGAGATGGCCAAGGGCTTTTGAAATCCAGGGCTGGGAAGCTATGTCTAAAACTGATATATTTGGTGTCAAGTCCACAAGGGGTGAACTTGGACTTGTCACTGTCAACTTGACTGACTTTGGAATAATTGAGGGGACACACCTCCAGGGAATGCCTGTAAGGATGTTTCCAGAGAGTTCTTAATTAAGAAGGGAAGACTTACTCTGAATATGAGCAGCACTGGGTTCCTAGATTGAATAATTAAAAAAAAAGGGGGGGGGGAAGCCAATTGGACACCAGCATTTCTTTTCCTCTCTTTCCTAATCTGCCTAGATGTAAGTGAGCTCTTGCCACTAGGGCCTCAATGAACCAAACAAACCTGTCATTCAAAAGGGAAACATGGAGGGACCTTAAATGCATATTCCAAAAGCGGAAAAAAAAATCAAGTTGAAAAGGGTACATACACAGGATGGGTTTCCAACCATATGAAATCGAGATTGGGTAAACTTAGATGGATAATGAAATCATCAGTGGAGTCTAGGCATTCAGAAAGAGTGAGAGGTGAACAGGTGAAGTACATTCTATTTTCAGGATAATGAGACTGTTTTGTGTGGTACAGTAATGTTGGATGCATGTCATTCAGTATGCATTTGTTCAAAACTGCAGAGCAGATCACGGAAAGAGTGAATCCTCATGTGAACTATAGACTGTAGCTACTAACAATGTCTTACTCATCGGTTGTAGCAAATGTACGACTCTAAAAGCAAAATTCTACTATCAGAAGAGTCTAGACAGGGGACTATATAACTTGTGCTCACAGTTTCTATAAAACTAAGACTGCCTTAAAAATAAATGTAGTAGCTAAAAGAAAACAGAATGCTAATTCTGAGAAGAGTTGGGCAAAGGATGTTATGAGTGGGGCCAGGTCCTGTGGTCAGCACAGACCTGGACCTCTAGAGAGAGACACTTTGAGGTCAGATTTCTGATGTGGTGTTTTCTTGGCACTCAGGGTCCACAGGCAGATGTCAGCTACTGATCTGATGCACAGCAGTCCAGGGGTCACAGTCTTAATGGCTTCTCAGACTGCCCTCATGGGAGGAAGGCAAAGAAAAGGACATTTTTTTTTTTCAAATATCACCCCCCCCCATAATCCACTCTTCTTTTTTTTTTTTAAACATTTTTTTTATTATGTATACAGTATTTGCTCTACATATATGCCCAAGCAGATCTCAATGTAGATGGCTGTGAGCCACCATGTGGTTGCTGGGAATTGAACTCAGGACCTTGGGAAGAACAGCCAGTGCTCTTAACCTCTGAGCCACCTCTCCAGCCCCAGAAAAGGACATTTTAACTGAATGTAAAGACAAGGAGAAGTGAAATCGTCTGAAGCTTGGAGTTGTGGTTGTAGCCACCTGACTCAAGAACCTTGAAATACAGTTATGATCGTGACTCGGTGGAAATGTATGCCGTCTTCACAATGTTCATGTACATGGGTATTCACATATGCCCATGTTCTCCATGTATATGAGTAGTCACATATGCCCATGTTCACCATGTACATGGGTATTCACATACTCCCATGATGAGAGAGCCAGCACCTGCTTGACAGCCAGGGAGACCAAAAGGAAGAAAGAGAGATTTGCATCACTGATTCCCAGAAGAGGCAGTCTCATCCCAACCTGGCGTTTCCTTTATGCTCATGTTCTTTGAAGCTGCTTCCTGATTCTCCTCTGGGTTTTTTTCCCCCTCCTAGAAAATGCTTAGCTTATGCAAAATCTTTCTGTGGTTGTTACAAGCCTATTTACTTACTTACCTCCCTTCCTTCCATTCTTAATGAGATGTTTGTGCTTCTCAGGATGAGTAGAGTCCACTTTGTCCTGTTGCCTAGATTGTCACGGGTTTGGAGACACAGCTGCAGGGTTTAGGCAGCTTGTGTTTGAGATGACACAAATACCTTGAGGGAAATCAAAACAACAGACTGATCGCTTTTCACAGCTCTGTATTAGACAACTTCTGAAGGCAGGTGGTACTTACTGAAGAATATGTGTTACAGAGAGCCTGTAGGCTAGAGAAAGATCTAGTTCACACCTCTGCCAAGCGTGTGTCCTTGAGAAAATTATTCTGCCAGCCCATGCCTCCAGGGTGTCATGCACATTTTTTCCTGCCAAAGGCGGAGGACTGGACCTATGATCCGCAGAGAGGTCTCATTCTATTGAAGGTCTGTGAATGCTGGGATGTAGGAAATACTGTCCACTTAAACAGAGAAACTTCAAACTTCTGCGAGGTCCTTTTGATCCATAGCTCCCTTGAATACCTGCAAGCCTATAGCATGCAATTAGTATCCTTAACAGCATCCTTTACTGAACAATGTCGGAGCCTCCCTTCAGTGTGGGCATGCAAACATGGCAGGCTTTAGTATGGGAAGAGACAGACATTGGGGGCATCTTCTGGTATAGAGCTAACAACCCTAATTTCTGAGAGCAAGTAGTTTCTATGGGTCGGCAGCAACCTCCTGGGGACTAAAGGAGACAGCTTGGCAAGTCTTAGAGATCTTTGTCTCTGTTCTTGCTGGCCTCCTGAGTGACAGCAGGGACAGAGCTTCTGGGCAGAAGCAGCTGGAAGCTGCAGGGTCACTGGGAAAAAGTAAGCATCCTCACTTTCTTTAATGCACCTTCAAACTGAGTTGTGGGCTACTTTGAACTGCTTGGCTACAGGCAGAGGGAAACATCAGAAAGAAGGACGGGAAAAGCTGAGGAAGAGGTGGAGAGGGTGGGAGTGCAAGTGTGGGGAAAGATGAAAGGGATTTGGAACACCAGAAACCTTTATGACAGGCCTCAGAGAGAGAGATGACTAAAGAGGATTTGAGAGGGATTCCCTGTGTGCTGAAGACATATACACCCCCCCTCCCAGGCTGTGCCCTGGAGATTAAGCCTCTGGGGAATCTAAAAACGAGTCTACACCCTTTTACACATCAGTGCTCTTGCACAGCTATTCAGTGCTGAGAAGGGTGGAGAGGAGAATCAGGCTTTGGTTAGACAACCAGGAGACACTTTTTAATCAGTATATTGTGTATTGTACATGCAGACATGCATGTGTCCATGCGTGTGTGGGTGTGTGTGCACGCGCGTTACAGCATGTGGGAAGGTCAAAGGACAACTTTTCTGAGCTGATTCTCTCCTTCAGTCATGAGTTCTCAGAACTGAATTCAAGTCATCAGGCTTGCTTGGCCAATGTTTTTACACGCTGCACTATCTTTCTGGCCCATCAGCCATGGTTTCTGGTTCATAACTCCCTCCCTTACCCAGACCTTAGAAATAATGATTTCTATTTCCAAAGGCTGGTCATAGAAACTCAAATCTTCTCAGACTCACCTTGTCCAACAATAACTCAAACAAATCCATTTCAGAAGGGAGACTGCCCTACACTTTGGAGGAAGGAATGCTCCATAGAGAGGTTAAGAGGACTGTGGACAGGCCTCACTGGGTTTCCCCACTCTGTCAATAACAGGTAACACTCTTGTCATATGCTCACATTTCTAAATAGTGTCCATGCTCAGTTACACTGAAGAGATGCAATTTCCATAAACACTTGAAGGACAGGTGGTGGAAAACTTCCAGACAGCAGAAAATATGGAGGCTCCTAGAGGGTAGTACATCTGGAGAGGGGCTGGGAGTTCAGCAACTGTCTTCACACCTTGCTGTAATCATTTTTCGTCTATATGTTCATCTTGTAATAAACCAGTAAATACGTTTCCCTAAATTCTTTAAGCCAGACTCTATAAAATTAAGTGAACTCATTAAGGGATTTGTGGGGCTGGAAAAATGGCTCAGTGGTTAAGAACAATTGCTGTTCCTGCCCAGAACCTGGTTTCAGTTCCCAGCACCAACCTGGCAGCTCACAACCATCTATAACTCTAGTTCTAGGGGATTCCATTTCGTCTTCCAGCCTCTGTGGGAACCAGGCACACACATGGCAAACATACATACATGCAGGCAAAAGACCAGTACATATAAAATAATAAAATGAGAAAATTAAGGAATTAATAAATACTTCATAATAAAAGTGTATTTGAGGCTCTTCAAGCACTCTGAGGCTTTTTGGATCCTGGAGTCAGGAGCATGACACTGTGAGTACATGTCTAAGTCGCCTGTAACTCCAGTTCACTCTTTGTGCCTATTCTGCATTTGTCCTCCCTGGTTCTTTCTTATCCACTTCCTTTCCTTCCTGCATTTGTGACTGCTACCATTCTCCTCCAGGACTCCAACTCAGAGACATGAGTGTGGTCCCCTGTTCTCCTTGTAAGCACAGATCTGAATATTAGAGGTGATGGTAAGATGCCCCTTGTTACAAGAATTGTTTTGTGCTAAAGCAGAATTAAGAAACAGAAAAATATCAATGTTTCCATTTTATCTGCCTAAGAGTAAGCCAGAAATTCCCTTTTGTGAAGATGTTCCTCTCCTCCCTTCTGCACTGGGAAGAGAATAACTCCTAACAGAAGTGACGGAAAATCCATACAGAGATGAGTCTAAGCTAACATACTCAACAAATGCCACTCCTATCTGTCATTAGTCTCCTCACAAGCTTAACTTTCCACAATTTATCACCTCTTCGAGTCAAAATCCCTCTTCTTTATCTTGTCAATTCTCCCCAAGTTTATTATTCTTTAAGATGGTGTACATACTATATTCACTTTTGGGGGGAGCCTCACCTCTGGGCACAGATTATAAAATATTAATATCAGATAAAATTTGTTTGTTCTTTCTCCTGTCAGTTTAATTAATAAATCTTAATCATGGAAGAGGAAGAATGAGAGTGGCTCTTCATTATATATTTGAATGCTTGGTCCCCAGTTGGTGAAACTGTTTGAGAAGGATTAGGAAGTATGGCCTTGTTAGAGGAGGGCTTTGAGATTTCAAAAGCCCACATTGTTTCCTGGTATTATGCTCTCTTTCTCCTCATGCCTATGGATCAAGATGCAAGCTCTCAGCTACTGCTTCAGCCCCATGCCTGCCTGCTACCATGCTCCCTATCATGATGATCCTGGACTCTAATCCTCTGCAACTGTGAGCCCCCAATAAACTCTTTCTTATCTAAGTTGCCTTGGTTGTGATCTCTTATTACAGCAATAGAAAAGTAACTAAGACATAGCTCATGAAATTTAATTTATGAATATTTACTCCTCATGCTGATTGTATGCCAGATTCTATAGATAAAACTTTGCTTTCTACATTGTCTTTATTCTTATGACTGTCTTCTGTCAACGCCTCAAACATTATTGATGTACTTTCCAGGCTTGCTTGAAGTTCTCACCAAAACCACCAGGAACATTTGCACACTACTCAGTTTCTCTTTATCTGTCTCTTGCTTTTCTGATCTCTTTCCTTGACTATGACACTGTATCTTCCTTCTTGGTCCTTGGAAATCCCCAAGGAGAGGGACTGAACACTCACAAGTCTTTTGCTGCCAAACCCCACCACATTCTGCTGTTAGTCTTTCAGATGGAAGCAAACATTGTTCCTCTCTACATACCTCTGGTTTTGACCTCTTCATCTTCTGGCCTGAGTTCCAGTGGACACTGGAGGTAGAAAGGGCAACTGAGGCTGATGCATATCTTACCCACTAGTCTGCCTATCTGTAGTGACTTTGACTAAGTCACTCTTATACACATTCCTGAATTCAGGTGGCAGATAGGAAGAGAAAAACATTTGGGGAGTGTCAAAGCAATGAGGTTAGGAAGGCTGTTTTATTGAAAGATTCAAAATTTCTTCCTTTTTAATCATAAGAGTGATTCATGCATGGTTAAGGGAATTTGGAAGATAAGATACAGGTTGAAAATAATTATGTCCCTTGCTGCATTAGCTCTTCTTCAGGAGATGTGAAAAAGTGTCTGCTCACCAACAGATTACAATATAGTTCCACCAAAGTCCAATACACTGATTGGGCTCATTTATAAAACACCAAGGAGGGATGGACTTACAGGAACGAATGAGCCCCACATAGCTCCATCACTGCCAAGCCCAACCACATCATGCTATCCCTCTGTCAGATAAGCTTCCACTTCCTATGTACTCTAACAGCTCCCAAGACCACTCACAGCTGGGCATGTGCAGAAGGGAATATGGCTGCCATTCTAGATGTGAGTCCTGAGACCCTCCTCTCTTTCTTCTCCTAGAAGGTGTCAGTAACTCCATCACTTTTGCTATAGACCTAGCTACCTCTGTACTTTTCCAGCTTAGTTGCCATGGCCATATGGCCAAAGTAGTATCTACATCTGGAGTGAATATGCTATGTGCTGAGGGAAAAGGCTATACCAAATCATCACTTTAAAGATTTTTTTTTTTGGGGGGTTTTCGAGACAGGGTTTCTCTGTGTAACAGCTCTGGCTGTCCTGGACTTGCTTTGTAAACCAGGCTGGCCTCGAACTCAGAGATCCGCCTGCCTCTGCCTCCTGAGTGCTGGGATTAAAGGCGTGCGCCACCACCGCCCAGACACTTTAAAGATTTTTATATTTCCTTTTATCTGTTCTATGTTTTATTTCTATATGGTTAATTTTTATATTTTGCTTGTTTTCCTTTGGGATGATCTTAAAGGCTTTGTTAGTCATACATGCCCCAGCAGATGGATAAGCTGAAGCTTATACATGAATCACTCACCCATTGCTGGACATTTATGTTACTTCCATTCTCTCACTTATTTCTACCAGTATTCAGAATTAAATCCAGGGCTCAGGCATAACAATCAAGTGCTCTCCTACGGAGAAGTACACACCACCTTGTTTTACTATTTTTATTTTGAGACAGTGTCTTCCACAACTGTCCATGATAACCTTGAAGATCATGCTAACTCATTCTTCCTGCTTCAAGCCTTCTGGTGTGGAAAGAGTTTTGTTTATTAAGGAAACCAGTTATGAGAATGTTTTTGTTTAATCCCAGGTGTGAGGCTGCTTCCGTTAAGACCACAGGTGTAAGGTATTAACTGTGCCTCTAACAGGGGCGTGGCTTAGCCAGCTGAGCAAGTTTAACTGAGGACTTAAAAAAAAAAATCCTGATTGTTTATTTCACACAATTATAACAAGTCTTGTAAGTATAAATTCTAGGTGTTAACTCTGAGGACTTGAGAGAATGAAAAATAAAAAGCCAGAGCCCCCAGGAGAGTGGGGGCACTACAAAGAAGAAAGAGATTGCTGCTCTCCCTATTGCTGGTGCTCCCCCAAACTGCTGATGGTTCTTCCTGCTGCTGTTTCCTGGTTTGCTGGCCTTCTGAATATTGTGGCTACTTAGACTGGTATTGCCCCCAAAGAAACTGATGACTCTAATCAGCAGGAAGTAGCTCAGAGAGAACTCCATCCTTTCTCCCTTTAACCTTCTTTCTCTCCCGCCTAGTGTTGGAGGTTGGAAGGAACAATGTGTTTGAATTGAGGTAGAGGTATTAAGTAGAGTAAAACAATTAGAGTAAATAATAAAACAAAAATAATAAAAGCCACCTTGATACATTCCGATTTTTTGTTTTTCTTTTTGAGACAGTGTCTTGTTATATAGCCCAGGTTGGCCTTGAACTAGGAATCCTTTACTTCCACTTCCTGAGTGCTGGGATTACAGATGTGAGCCATTACATCTTTTCTCACTTTTTTGTTTGTTTTTGTTTTTGGTATCCTTTCTTTTTTTAATTTATTTTTCATTTCTTCAAGTTACATCTCAGTCACAATCCCCTCCCTCCTCCCCCCTCCAGTCCTACCCTCCCACCCTTTTCCCCCTCAACCTCCCCATCCTCTTCCTTTTTTGTTTTTTAGTTTAAGGTATATCTTTTCCCCCCAACACCTCCCCATTTCACTCCAACAAATGATTATATCTCTTATAACAAATACAATACAAAACAACAAAAATAAATAGGCCACAATTATGAGAGTTATATGGCTTAGCATACATTACCAATGTCCAATCCATATGTATTTGGCACCTGACTTTAACATTCTACTATCTAACCATCTCCATGAGTTTAAAATTCTATATCCAACTTAGCTTTCATACTAACTTGCATCACAATTTTAAAAACATCTTCTTAGATCCAGAACACCCTCTTGATTCCTAAACAACTCAAAATTTAACTGTGAGACTCTAGCTATCTATTCTTCAACCACCTCAGATTCCTGAGAAGGATAAATATATTTGGTTATACAGGAAGTACAGGGCCAGCAGCTTCCAAAACTAAGAAATGATATACCAGTGGCTACCTGGACAATTCCCATTCTCTCTCCATACCTTACAGCATTAATCTTCAGTCGTTTGGCCCTGTTTCTCTGACAGACATTGATTGTAAAGCAGGAATTATGAAGGACTTGCCTACCCTGTCTTGGCAGAGCTAGGCTGTCGACTTA